>CM014083.1:5366510-5526955 GCA_004119915.2 Collichthys lucidus
CAACTTTCGCAAAAGATGAATGACTGAATATTGTCACATAACACCACAAAGCAATGTATGTTCTGTTTTGATTCATTTAAATGCACATAATAAATAACTTTAACAAACAATATAAATGATAACAGAATATGCATGGGAGGCCAAAAGCCTAAAAGCTTATTGAGCATCTCCCACAGTTTAATTAAACCAATCAAATATAAGAACTTATGTGAATACAATTTTGAATACAAAAAGTTTTAAAACATAAGGTCATTATCCTGTAATAAAATGTCTCACATAGATAAGAAATGTAATAACTAACCAAATAATCATAATAGATAAACTAATACGTCCATAAATAAATACAGACTAACTACTAGCTAAACAACAGTTTTAGGACTGACCTGGGATCTGATTAACATTACTCCACATGGGTCATATTTTTATGTATGCCTACAGTGGGTTGTCTGCTTCATAAGACTGAAGATGAGTTGAACTGACACATGACAATTCACTGAAATGCCATCAATCTTAGTTTAAGCGTAGTTGGAGCCCACAGCTAGAGTGCTAGATGTCACTAAATTATACATATTGGTCCTTGACCAAAGATGTTACCATATACAGACCTGGTCAAATGTTTACATACGTTTATAAGAATGTTTATACATGGCAATCTTGAGTTCCATGCTTTCTACAACTTGTGTGATGGAATAATTAGAGCAAATATTTCTTTGTCACAACAAAAGAGAAGTTTGGTTCTGTAATGAGTCTTCTGAAAATGTGACCAAATCTGATGGGTTATAATTATACATACAGTGCGATGCTAATATTTGTCTAAATGTTCCTTCGCCATTTTCTCAATAATTCAGCCATCCCTGTACCAAAGTGTGTTTGAGATCATTGACCTGTTGGAACACTCAACTGTGTCCAAAACCCAACCTTCTGTCTGATGACTCTAAGTTGTCCTGAAAAAAACTGCAGGTAATTCTTCTTTTTATTTAGTCCTTTTATTTTCAGTAAAACATCAGCTCCACTGGCAGCAAAACAGGCCCAGAGCATAACACTACCCACATCATGCTCAACGGTAGGTATTGTGTTCTTATGGTTAAAAATCTATCTGCTGAGCTCCTTAGCATTTTGTTTGAGTCTAATGAGCATATCAAACAAGTCCTATTTAAATGATTCCAGAAGAACTCACCAGCTGTCGTCATAATCATAATTATTTGTAATTTTGTTATTTGTGACAAAGTTGCATGTGCTCAAATCATTCCTTCACAGAAAAGAGAGAAATTAGTGGAACTCAAGACTGCCATGATATAAATGTTCAGCAATACCTGGTTTTCCAGGAAAACATTGTAGAGCAACATATTTGAGTTTGTTCTGGCATTTTCTCATACTTCTCCACACATAGTGTAACGGACAAATAGATTGTACCTGGTATGATAGCAGTGCTTTAAGCTATTGCCTTTTCCTTCAAGCAGTTTCCTTGAAAGGGCATATGAAGCAAATGTTTGAAGGGAATTACTGTGAGCAGAATAAGAGCTCATAAACTGGAGCTGTATGCAGGATGAAAAGCACAATGTGTGATTCAAATTCTAGCCATGCTTTAAATTGAAGTGTGTGTCAGCGCGCTCAGTGATGGGAAATATAAAAAAGCGCAAAGAAACAAAAAAAACAATCACAAAATGCATATGTGCAAGGTCTGATGAGGTAAAGTATTGAGACAGCTCAGAAATGACAGCGATAATAATGTGAACACATCCAATTTGATCACAGGTCATGTTGATACTCTGCAGTTTTTCAGTGATGGATCATCTGTCACAAACAGGCAGCTCTGGAGACAATAACATCTGGAAGGTACAGGATGGGAGACGGACTGGACGTGTGAATAGGAGAAAGACTGAATAAACATATGCTGCCCTTTTGTGCTTCTGTTGTGGGATACATTATTCTGGTTGAACAGACTTATGTGGGGACAATACAAGAAGAAGAAAATATATTTAGTTTGCTTGTTTAGTTTTAGTTTGCACATTTACATGTGACTGTTAAGATATTCCTAATGATAGTAAAAGAGGTGTGATTCTAAGGTGTGTCACAATGTGGACAAGATGATACATCAGTGCAGTGACAGCGCATAATCAGGAATATGCAGCCTACAAATCCTAGCCCAATAACAGTGGTTGCTGATTTTCTGGCTTCAGCTGATCATTACGTTGCAACGTCACTCTTTAGTATTGAATTGTTGGCAAATGTTGGGCTAATGTATGTTGAAAGTAGGGACACTCTGGACTAGGTCTCTGAGTTCAATGTGTGTTCTCGCAATTCTGAATTCTGAATGACAGACATGATACAAAGAAATGGCTCCAAATTAGGTGCATTTACCTGTATTACACTTAATCTCTCTCTTAATCTCGATGCTACTTAATTTAGAATTAACAGTAGTTTTCACATGTTCATTCACACGTTCTAGGGATGGCAATGTCAGTCGACCACTTTGGTCTAGGTAGGAAAGTCTAAGTTACTCGAAAAGCCAATAAATGTGTACATTCATGGTCCCCAGAGGGTGAATTCTAAAGACTGTGTTGATTCCCTTTTCCTCTGGTACCATGAGGTAAACCTTTTAGACAGCTGTTGAAAATTAATTGACATAAAATTTGGTACAAATATTAATGGTGTCCAGAGGATGAATCCTATGACTGTGCCAGCAGTAGGTCAAAGTTTCCACTTATTCTGCATTCTTGTATGCTAATTTAAAAATTATGAACATGGTAAACATCATGCCTGCCAAACTTAAGCATGCTAGCATGTCTATGATCACGTTATCATGCCAACATTAGCATTTATCTGAAAGAACTGTTGCATTGGAGTACAGCATCACTGAGCTTTTAGCACAGCTGTAGACTCTCAGTCTTGTTAACCTGCAATACTGCTGTAAAGATGCAAGAAGAACATCTAACATATCCATTGTCCAAAACTTAATTTAAAGTAGGTCATACACAGACTGCTATTTATTTTTGTATGACTACCTAATACAACAACCACTACAGTTGTGCCAAAGTTGGCTTCCAGGATTTGGATGTAAAGAGATGACCACGTGACTCCATCCAACAAACTTCCTACTAAATCTGTCTTGGCAGCTCACACTGTAAAATGCAGGGTATGTGGCTGGGGAGCAGCCAAACAAGCCAAAGCCATCAAACGATTCTGGTGCCTCAGTCTTATTAGTTTATGGTATGCAAATTTTACTAAAGGAACTGTGGTGATGAGTAATTGATCTCATATCTCAGCAAGTCCGCACAAAGCACTGTGCCAGATAGCTAGTGATTCTTGCCAATGTGTACAACACCGTTAGTGAAAAGTCTAATCAGATTGCTGTGTGGGCATCCATTTTATTCTGTGGGAGCTTTTCAATTGTTTTGTCTAAGTTGAGGGTAACATATCTGAGGCACACATTTCTTATTTTAACTCTATTTACATACAAAGCAAGAGCTCATTTCTGTACTTTATCTGTGGTTAAAATAAAATGCTCTTTTTTCCACCATAACAGACTACACCTTATCGTAATAAATATCAGTAACAGAGACAATAGCAAGATGTAGGGCATCACTGAAATATTAACCACGGGCTGTTCTTCAGCAGTGTTATCAAAAATGAATAAAGTGAGAGCAAGCATTAGCAATAAAACACTCTTTGTAAAGTCTGTCTTCCTAGAAGCATTGTCAAACAACCCAGTCATGATACATTTAGCCTTACCATTAATGCACATTTTTTTAACCAACAAATTTGGGGACCAAACTCAAAGCCAGGTTTCAAAAATATGATATTGTATTAGACACTTCCAAATATTCATGCAAACATGACAGGACATAAGTACATGTTTTTATTCTGTTTTTGTTGTTTTATGTTATCAGCTTTATCTCTGTTTAAAACAGCCTACTGAACAGGCATCTGGGACACAAGAAATGTAAACTGTTTGACTATCTATACCCACCAGTGCAGAGCAAGATTAGCATTTATTTAGAGTTGTGTTTTTTGGTCACATGCCCATTGACAGTCAAATGTTCTACTTTGACTCTGTTTCTTTATTTCTACCAAACCCTGAAAACAATATTTGACTATCGGTGTACATGCAACTAGTTTTCTGTCTGCAATTTGATATTGGACAGGTGGTGAACAGTGAGTTTATTAGAGCTTTTTTTCATTACATACTGCTGCCTGCTTTAAAGAGGAATGGGAATGACTCCACGTCGTAAAGTTGTAGGGCCTGAGACCAAAATAATGAGCTGAAAAATGCCAAAACACTCCTTAATACTGAAGAGAACTGTGAAGAGTCAGTTGATAATTCTCTATGGGTACTATCAGTAATTCCTTTTGATCATTCATTTGATGCAGATATATCTTGCTTCCATATTAGGACTGGTGTCTATGGTAAAATATACTGAATTTGTCACCTCAAACAGGAGAGAAGACTGGACTATGGACCTTGGCCCTGCATGCTTCAAGTGCCCTTCTCTTTTTCCTTTCATTGCCCTGTTTTTTTTAGCATTGCACACCAAGACACAAGTGAATGGTAATATATAATTTGATTATATATTTTGCATAATAATAAACCCATAAGGCATCTCATACAAGGTTGGTATGGTAATAGATGCAGAGATTTATTTTAAAATCCTATATATTTTAGATGAAAATCTCTAACATCTAGAGCACCCAGAGTTCATTTTGTCAGCCAGCGTCACCCCACAGTATTCTTATATGATATTCTGAAGTTGTCAAATATTCAAACTGGCTGAATATAGAACCACACAGAGGTAGTCATGGTAATGAGGGATGGAAACATTTCCAAAACCCACAGAGGATGATGGGATTTAGAATGAAATGAGCAATAGGCGCCAGTCTCCCATGACCCTAAACAGGATGGACAGTTTAGATAGAGGACATAAATGAACTTGAACCTGGGATAGGTTCCGTCAAGATTAAATTGGGCATGGCGAGATGTTAAGAGCAAAGAGACATCATCTGTGATCTCAGCAGAGACTTCCCAATAGGTATGCATTAGACCAAAAAAGAAAAAAAAAAAACATGGTGGATAGGATTCAGTGAAAAACCACACAGCTTGGACGATAACATACCTCATTATCCTCCCAGGGAACCTTTCAAAACCTGCTGAGCGGCCCCAGAACCCAGTTTATGAGGAGCTGATTTGAAGAATATTGCCAAATACATGCAGCGATCATGGTTTGTTGCTCTCATTCCATATTCTCAAAAAAATCTCTCTGCTGAGATGACGCTCTGTAGTGGAAAACAATTTCACCAGCTGTGAAATCACAGTGCACACACAAAGTAAATGGATCTTTTCCAGGGACAGAAGGCCTGTCAAGTGTCATAACTCCTTATATTGATTGATTTCCATTCTGATGAAGAAGCGGGTCCTTCAGAAAGGTCACCATTATACAGACAGGGAAGCTATATCTGTTTATGAGTTACTGTTAAAAGAGAAAAAGCATCCAGCATAGATGAACTATAGCTTCATAAGCATAAAGGTATTTCCAGTATGCCCAACGACTCTTCAAACCATCTGGATAAAAATATTTTGTCCTTCAACCTGTTTTATCAGGCCGGACTCAAAGCAGGACTCAGACGCAGAGGTGTCGGTGAGCTGTTTTATTTAGAATAACAAAACCCTCGACAGAGTGATGCTATGGCAGGCTATGAAAAAAACAGGCCTAAACTAAAGAAAACGAAAATCACTCCAAAAGGAGAAAAAAACTCTGAATTGCGTTTCGAAAAAAATATCAAAATCACTCACAATGAGGAAAATCAAAAGGCTGCAAAACATTAACTGAAAATCTCTCCTAGGGAGGCTGAAAAAACAACTAAACTAAATGCTAAGAAACAAAAGGCTATACTAAGAAATTTACAACAAAAAAATCACTCAATTGATGAGAAAACAAAACACTCATTGACACATGCAACATGATCATTAAAGTAATACCTTGACAATAGCTGATAATATATGATAATAGCTGATCACTTCACATCGCTAACTCATTCTGCTACTTTGGTTTCCAGAGCCACCGTAGTTTGTAATATTTCTATTTCATGTATTATTCTTAAGGTACTACATTGATAAGCAGAAACGGCTCATGTAGCACTTTACTTAAACTGTGTGTTTATTAGCATTCAAATGTAGTATAGAAAAGATGCTACTGTAATAATGACTGATGATACACAGTCACTCAAATGATTCAACTTATTCCCATGGTCTAGTGAGCTTTTGAATACATCTTAATATTTGTAGATGTAGACTAAGAATCACAATACATATTAAATCAGCACCCAAAGTTTCCTGTTGACCTTCACTTCTGCATGGGTCTTAATATCCCGGAACCACATTTGTATGTGGCTTATACATCTACCCTTCCATTAATCAACAAATATCCCAAGTAATCACTCTGCCACCACATCACAAGGACGCATGAGCAAAATGAACTGCAAGCTTTAGACTTTGAGTCTTGTTGAATATTAAAGCTTTGCAACGTCGTAACTGTGTCAGATTCCTTTTCATCCCCCGTGTTGATTTGCTTGATGGACCTTGGAGAACCTGCAAGGTTAAAAACGATTTTTATTACATTTAATAATCTGTAGGGCCACGGAGGAGTTTCCCATCACCCACTGCTCTGTCTTGTTGACACGTCTGTGGTATTTTTGGCACCAGCAGCAGCGTTGTCATTGTCATCCGTGGCAGTCTGAAGAGGAGATAGACGGCAGTTGTTCAGGTGAGAGTTTAGATAAAGAGCTCAGCCAGGCGTAAACCTCCTCCCCCCTCCTTCGCATCATTGTCTATCTCTGCCTCTCCTTTCTTATTCTTAGTTCTCTCTCTTGTTCCTACCATCTTCTTTTATGTTTTTTTTTCCAATGCGAGTGTGTATTTTCTTCTGCAGATGTGCTATAGCTGACAGTCATATATAAAACATTCTGAGGCAAACGTCTTACTGAAGATCTTGATTTTGTATTGTGATCTACTCTAGAGGTCATGCCAAAGATGCCCAGACAGATTTGTTTTAGAGCACATTTTATTTAGTTTTCTTGATGTATGTGACCCGAGTTGATCACTGATGTTTCAGGGTGAAGGGTAACAACAGTAACATTTTCTTGTGAAGTCAAATCTCTGTCAGTGAAAATCTTCCTTCTCTATTACATTAAACACAATGATTACATGGCTTCATTGAATTGTTGATTCTGATTGGTCAATTGAGGCATTCATTTAATTATTATTATTTATTTAATGATTACTTTTTAGTAGCAATAGTAGTCATATTATTGATTTTTTTTTTTTTTTTAAGTAAGCAGTGATCCATGTTGGCGTCACGCATCACACTACTTCATAACAATATACAATAATGCTTTAGATAACCCCTTACCTATTGGTCTCTGCTGCTTTGACACATAGAGAGAGGTAGGACGGCAGAATACTCGAAAAAGAGCCGGGGGGCATAACAGGGAGACTCTTTAGCTGCCTGACTCGCTCAACACTCCTTTCTTTCCTCTGTTAGGTATGTCTCTTTGGTATGCAGGGCCTTGTGCTGAGAACCAACACACCTAATGAGCAATCGGTGTGTTGGGTGACTGAGTGTGATTGGAGCCACCCTCCCATACACACTCATGTGTTTCAACAGGCAATTATTCAAAGAAAGGACAGTGTAAGGGCTACCAACACTTTGCCCTTCCTCCTGCAAATGATCCTCTTCCTCTGTGCAAACTCACACATGGACACTCATATAAAGCCATATGGATGGACGCCTCTAAAGGCCCCCATACTTTCTGATTTGTAATAAATTAGTGCTATCTGTCATATGTCATAACACTGATTAAGAGGTATGAATCTCACCTGATGGAGAGCAAAATTCTTCAATAAGAGATCTCATCCTTTGGTAGACTGAAGGCCCCCACCTGTTTTTAATCGACTTTTTCATCCTTCATTTGTTAAGAAAGGCTTTGTTGTTCCAAGCTGACTACTCATTAGCATTCATAAACACCCTCTCCCTTAATCATATCCACAGTCGATTTACTACAAGCACTCAGCAGGTACTGACTCATTAGCATTATGCATCCTGGCCCTATATAATGTTTGCATTAAATGCAAGAAAGGATATACAGTACCAGTCAAAAGTTTGGACACACCTTCTCATTGAATGTTTTTAGAAAGTGAAAAAGACATTAAGGTTATCCAAACTCTGAAATGACATGGAATTATCCAATGTGTAAAAGTGTAAAAAAAAAAGAAGTGTTTTATGCTTTAGAGTCTTTAAAGTAGCCAGCTGTCACTTTGATGACAGCTTTGCCATAAAATAAATTACTACATTAGTTAACTAGGGATATACTTGCTGTAGAAGAAAGGGAGTGAACATGATGAGGTTTTTGCTTTGTTTGGAGCACTATTATGTTGCAAAATTGGACAGTAGTGCACAGTATGCTGACACCACTGGTGAGCACAACATTCTTATACCATCATCTTCTCTTATATTTAGGAAAAAAAACTGCGTGTTTGTCTAGTCATGAAGTGCTATCTACTCTTTTTAACTTAAAATTCACATCTACATACCGACGCACAATCCCCACCGCTACGTGGCTGAAGTCGGCCATATTTGCATCGTTGCCTCAGCCGTCCATTTATCTGCATTACAGTAAAATATAAGTTGTATCAGCTTCCTATTTCTGTGTCCTTGGGGCTGGAGGCTTATGCTTTTATAATGACCCCAGGATGTCATGAACTCAAAGTGTAGCCCACAGCTACCCAACTAACTCTAAAGCAATGTGTGTACTTCTTGCTTCTATCCTACAGTATTGTGATATTGTAGCTCCAAAATTCACAACAAGATTCTCCCAACTAGAAGAAAAGAATAAGTTTAGGTGATTTTGGCTTGATACTACTTGGCATTAAATCAAAATCAAATTTTGGAGTGTTGCCCTCTCTTAGGGCACTCAGCCTACTGCCTTGGCGTTCAATGTTGGCAGTGGATATAAGTGTGTGCTGCAGAATTGTCCAAGATGAACAGTACTCCTTAGGACACTGGTCTCATGAAAAAAGAGGTACTTGGCTACATTTGCAGAAAACAGCAACAGAAAAATTGCTGAATTTCATCACAACTTTGTCCCTCTTGTAAGTTATTAATTACATAGGTTTGTAGGAAGTGGAATGTAAAAAACTATATTAGAGTGGCTGAAGTGTATAGATTTGTTCGCCTGCAAGTAATGTCCTCTCACTGAAAGATTTATTTAACATAGAACTTTAATGAGGGGAAAGGGTTGGCGAGACGTAGCCGCAGTGTTCTTAGTGGGAATGTGTGTGTTGTGCGTGTGTGTGTGTGAGAGAGAGAGAGAGAGAGAGAGAGAGAGAGAGAGAGAGAGAGAGACAGAGAGACAGAGAGAGAGAGAGAGAGAAGGAGGAGGAGAAAAGTGAGTCTTCTGGCTGCATAGATGAACAATCATGCAAAATTCATGGCCAGGGGAAAATCTGACACCACTGTCGAGGGACAGGAGGTGAGGAAGGATGAGAACGCCTTGGAGTGGGATGGGAGGGGGATGAAGAGGAATGGATGGTGGATAATGTGGGTGGATAAAACAGATGAGGAAGAGGAGTGGGTGAAAGAAGAAGAGCGGGAGGAGGGGTGGAATAGATTTAATGCAAAGTGCAAGAGAAGAGTGAAGAGTGGAGAAGGTAGTTTGCTGAGATGGGAGTGAAGGAAATGTCTGGAAGGAAACAGCAGAGCTATTGCTGCTGATGCAACAATGTACACATGTAACAGTCATGAATCCTCAATCAAGGTTTAGATGAAATAACTCCTCACAGTCCAGAGAACTACTTTCACAAAAGAAGGAAGAATGTTTGTTTGTACACATTGGTCTATGCAGATTATGTCACAGTCGGACCACTCTCCGCCCACTCCATCCTTCTAGTTCCTGCCTTGTTTGTCCCGCCCTAATCACACACACCTGTGCCTGATTCGCTCATCACCCATAAGCCCATAACCCAGATTGTTAGTGCTTTCTAGTTTTCTAGTCACTGTATCTGTGCAGTGTTTGTATCTCGCCGGTTGACCTTGCACTTCCCTCAGCCCCCTTTGGATTGTCTGCCTGATTACTTGATCTGTCAACCTCTGTCTGCCATTAAAGACAGTTTTAAAGCCTTTTTACCTGCGTCCCGAGTGCTGCATTTGATTCCCATTCCAGTGTTGTGTAACAGATTGGGTGTGTGGTTGCCTGTTCCTCGTTGGTTGTGGCTGATGAGGTCATCATCATTCAGATGATCCGATCAGAGCGGCACCTGGTTTCGACCTTCCAATCCAAAAAAATTGGATATGAAGATTTCCATCTAGTCATTTAGCTGACAGCTTTATCCAAAGTGACTAACAAAAAAAGGGAAACAATGAAGGTAGAGTGTGACAAGGACATGTTAGTGCAGCAGTGCAATAGTTACATAGAATCAAGTGAAGCACTACATCTGGATCTGACAGACAGATGTTACTGAAGCTAGAACTGCCTGACAGTCGTGGACGGTTGTTTTTTACCTTGAGCTCAATGCAGATATAGATATAATATGTCTATATTTTAGGTTTTTTTTTTCCTTTTTTTAAGCTTTATTTGATAGAGACAGCTGAAGAGTGAAAGGAATGTGGTGAGAGAGAGATGGGGAATGGGCCACAGGTCGCTCTACCAACTGAGCTAAACATTACATTATTACATTACATTGCATTTAGCAGACGCTTTTATCCAAAGCGACTTACAGAGGAGGACATAAGCTGAAAAGGTGTAAAGGAGCACAGAGTAGTTTGTTAGTTTTGTTAGTTTTGTTAGGCAGGGAAGCATTCTCGAAACAGAAAGGTTTTTAGAAGTTTTTTAAAGGTAGAAAGGGATGTTACAGTTCTTGTAGGCGTTGGTAGGTCATTCCACCATTTGGGGACGACCACAGAGAAGAGTTGAGAGTGACCTCGCTTTGTGAGAGGCGATGGTACAACTAGACGGTTTGAATGAGCGGAGCGTAACGCCCTGGTCGGGACGTGAGCCTTGATTAAGACGCTGAGATAGGCAGGGGCAGATCCTGAGGTGGTTTTGTAGGCTAGCGTCAGAGCTTTGTGTTTAACTCTGGCAGCTACAGGTAGCCAGTGCAGGTCACTGAAGAGTGGGGTGACATGTGACTTTTTAGGTTGATTGAAAACCAGTCGCGCTGCGGCATTCTGGACCATTTGCAAAGGTTTGATCGCGCAAGCAGGTAGGCCAGCCAAGAGCGAGTTGCAGTAATCAAGGCGGGAGATGACTGTGGCCTGAATCAGGAGCTGAGCGGCATATTGGGTCAGGTACGGTCTGATTTTTCTAATATTGTACAGAGCATAGCGACATGACCTCGCTACGGAGGTTGAAGTCATGGCAGATTGACTCATGGGCAGGGATGACCAGGAGTTCGGTTTTTGACAGATTAAGCTGGAGATGGTGGTCTTTCATCCTGGTTGACAAATCAGAAAGACAGGCGGAGATGCGTGCGGAGACCGTGGTGTCGTCCGGCTGGAACGACAGGTATAACTGTGTGTCGTCGGCGTAGCAGTGGTAGGAGAAGCCGTGTGAGCGGATAACATGGGACAGCGAGGTGGTGTAGATGGCAAACAGGAGGGGACCCAGCACCGACCCCTGCGGCACCCCCGTGGAGAGGGTATGAGTCGATGACAGACGACCTTGCCAAGACACATTAAAGGAGCGTCCAGCCAGGTAGGACTCGAGCCAAGAGTGGGCGGAGGCTGTAATGCCCATGTTAGCGAGTGTGGTTAAGAGTATGTCGAGATTGACTGTATCGAAGGCAGCCAATAAGTCGAGAAGGATGAGTACGGATGATTGCCCTCGTGCTCTGGCTGTTTTTAGGGCTTCTGTGACAGATAGTAGAGCTGTCTCAGTGGAGTGGCCACTTCTGAAACCCGATTGTTTTGGGTCAAGTAGGTGGTGATGGGTGAGGAAGTCAGTGATTTGTTTAGATACCGCCCTCTCAATGGTTTTCGAGAGGAAGGGGAGCAGTGACACCGGCCGATAGTTTTCAACCAGGGCGGGGTTAAGCGTAGACTTTTTCAGTAATGGCGTAACTCTGGCTTGTTTGAAGGCTGCTGGAAATACGCCCAAGGACAATGAGGCATTAATCATGGATGTGATCAGTGGGACTACCGTAGGAGTGATATCTTGTAGGAGTTTAGAGGGGATGGGGTCCAGCGGGCAGTTGGTGGGTCGGTTGTTAATGATCAGTTTGGAAACCTCGTCTTCCGAGAGAGGGGTGAATGTAGAGAGGGTTGCGCTGTTGTCTCGGGGGGGTAGCAGGTTGTGACCGGGGGGATCACAAAATATGTCTATATCTAATCATTAAATAGAACAAGCACATCAGATCTACTACAGGGATATCAGATCTAAACTCAGTTTACCAAGTACGTCTCTATGTTACTTCCTTTTCCCTACACGAGCTGGGTTGTAACTAAATTCAGACCGCTTCATTATTACATCTCTGGCAAGCTTTATTGATCATGTAACAAAAATCTGAATTGTGTTTTTGTAGAAAATAAGCTTATGATGTTTATATGTTTGTTTAGCATGATCATCTCTACAAATGAACACCACTTTTATGAAGCATGAATGAAACTGCAAGCGGCAAACTAGTTTTAAGTGTGTTTTTATCCAGTCATCGTCTGCGGTGGAGAACATACAGTGGTTGTGTGAATGTCATTGTCTATCATCTAAGTGTGTTGTACTAGTTGTACTGATTGAGTTGCATTAGATGGCACTGAGACAGTGTTGCATATTTGTCTTTTTTCCCAGTGTATTTAGAGTGAGATTCTTTGTTCTTAACATTTTGTTTTTCTGAGAGACATCAGTAAAATCAGTATTTCAGTTGTGCATGTTCACTTGTATTTCAGGAAACTGTTCTGACGTCATACCTTTGCCTCAGTATCAGTCAGAGGTCTTCAAAAGGTTACTGTACAGTATAGTAGAGTGCATGCTAAAGATCTGTTTGTGGAAAAAATTACTGTGCACCCTATGTGGAGTACATGGAGTTCACATCCATCCATATCTGTTTTAATCCTGTTTCCCTCTGTTCTCGCCACTTCCTCATGACACAGCATCCTCAGTTTGCTCTTCATGGACTTCATACTTATCACCACTCTGTACTCGGTCTGAAATTCTTCTAGAGCACCGTGCATAATTCATTTACATATTAACAAGGGGGGAAAAAATCCCCTGGATGCCTTAAGACCTGAACCGCATGTTAATAAAGACACATTTTCTAATTAATGAATTCATTATCTAATAATCTCATTAGTGTAACTGGCTATGTTTAATATGTCACAGTCATTATGGATCTGAGACTGCTTATGAGGGTAATTTAATGTAGAAATCATAAAGAGCATGAACTGTACTTTTGAGTGAGAAAGTTAGACTCCGATTTAAAGACAGAGGAGAGAGGTAGAAATAAAGCTTAAAACACACATATATTTATTCTTAGTTAATCTTAGTTGTTCTGCAGTGGTGACATTGTGTCCACATCTGTCCACAGATGAAACCATGAACAACTCACACACCCATCTTGGTCTTTCAGTTCCTGCCTCTGAAATTGGACCGTTGCCTTTGAAGAGCATCAAGCATCAAAGCCTACATACGCACACTGCTGTGCAATAACTACTTCTATGCTATCTTCAATCTAAATTGAAACAAGTCAAGCGCTTTCATGTTCATATGATGTTAAAAATTAGTTTTTTTCGGTGATTGGCTTGCATCATCTCACCACCGTGGACTGTGCCACAGCACAGAAACACTGAGACACAAGCCTAAATAAAGATAGAAAATGATTGTTTTTTTTTTTTTATTTTTGACACTCTCAGACCAAGACTAAATTCAGCATTGGACACAAAATTGACATCACTGTGAAAGTGACATCATATATTTTTGAGTGTTGCAGACTGAGGGGCAACCAGAGGAATGACACATGAAACTGTGCTGAGCTTCTTCAAAGTCTGACTACTCTGGGGCGGCGTTTAGCTCAGTTGGTAGAGCAGCCTCCCCATGTGCGAAGGCTGAGTTCTTGCTGTGGAAGCCCAGGGTTTGAATCCGACCTGTGGCTCTTTCCTGCATGTCATTCTCCATCTCTCTCTCTCTCCCTGCATTCCTGTCACTCTTCAGCTGCCTCTGTCAGAAATAAGGCCTGGAAAGGCCAAAAAAAAAAAAAAAGTCTGACCACTTTTTTGATTTGTCTCTGCCTTTTTAGTACACCCACACACTTACACACACAAACCTGTGTATCTGTGTAACAAAATCATCCAATCTAACAAAGGTAATTATAGTCACATAAACTCAAACTAAAAACCAAAGCTACACTTGAAAAACAGAAATTAACACAAAAAAAGAAAAGAAAAACAACAGGCCCAATTTAATTTCACAGTGTTCTTGAGAAAATGACAAAAATTGATACATATACTAAATTGTGTTCATGTCTGTAATACATTTTGGGAATCAGAGCTATTCAAAATTCAAAACAGAGAAAGATGATGACACATGATGGTGCAGTCATCCTCTACAGCCTCACAAAATCTCACATCATGAGACATTTAACATTTTTACTAATGCAAATCCCGGTATTACTCAACAGTAACTGTGACAGAATGCAAACTCCAATGAAAACCACCACCTCAGCCTAACACGGGACTCACACAGGAGGCGTTACAGCAGCCGAACGGCAGCGCCGCGGTTTAGCTGCGTCCTTTGCCCGGCGTCAACTCACACCGGACGTGTGTCAGCCGCGTAACGGCAGCGGAGTGAGTCGGCCGTATTATTCCACACAATTCATTTCTTGATATTAAAGGACATTGAATGCTGGCATTCAGTGTAAATCATGTGCCAATAACTGACTTACTAATATGAAGAATATAGTAGGGACAATTTACTCATACGCAAATCTATAAGTTGATGAGTAAGTATCAAGGTGGTGTGTGATGTTTGTGTGTTTAGACTTGTCGGAGAAGAAGCTGAGGGTTTATGGTAAATTGTGTCATCAGGTCAGGGTGGCGGATAAATGAACAGATACAGAAAGCCTACAATGCAATAATGGAGTCAGACACTCATCTTCTGCTTAATGTGTAAAATCTGTTAAAATGTCTGAAATAGGTGAAACATATTCTGTTTTACAGGCAAAGTTGCTTTGCACACTTTCTCCTGTCTGACCTGGACCTACTCTATATCAGTCTCATTGAGATTATTTAGCTCTTTTAGCTACTTTGTTTGTTTGTAGTCCATTATTGCGCTCTCATTACAGGACAGAGGAGACCTACACACTGATATTCATGCTGAGCACTCAGTCTGCATAAAGATTTCACTTGATATCCAGGGACATGGCATGGATTTTTCATCAACTTCTTGGAAAAAAGATTATCAAACATGAGGCAGAGTTAGAAGGAATGCCTTTATAAGTAATCGGGTCTGGGTAAAAAGAGGATTTCACTTGTTTAGTTTAGTTTTCTACATTAATATTCAAACTAAAAGTATTTTTGCACCTGCTGCAAACTTTGAGGGTTGTCATTTCACACTGATAAAATTTAGTCAGGTATCTACAGCAATGATGACACTAATTTCTAATTCAGGTTTCTCTTCAGCACTGTAGCCAGGCTAACAGAGAATCACAGCTCTACTGAACCATCTATTCCTTTAGGTCTAAGTAACAATGACTTCATGAGCTTCTTTAATGATAAGATTATAACTATTAGAGACAAAATCCATCACCTCTTGCCCTCACCAGGCATTGATCTGCATTCTGATACAGCAAGTTTGGAAACAGCTGTAAAACCTGATATGTATTTAGACTGTTTTTCTCCCATCGACCTTCATCAAATAACTTCATCATTTCTGCAGCTAAGCCGTCATCCTGTCTCTTAGACCCCATCCCAACCAGGCTGCTCAAGGATGTTTTACCTCTAGTTAGTCATTCGTCATTGGATACGATTAATCTGTCTTTATTATCAGGATATGTAGCACAGTCATTTAAGGTAGCTGTAATTAAACCTCTTCTTAAAAAGCCCACTCTAGACCCAGAGGTCTTAGCCAACTACAGACCCTTCCCTTTCTGTCTAAGATACTTGAGAAAGCTGTAGCTAATCAACTGTGTGACTTTCTCCATAACAATAGTCTATTTGAGGATTTTCAGTCAGGATTTAGAGTGCACCATAGCACAGAGACCGCATTAGACAAAGTTACAAATGACCTCCTAATGGCATCAGACAAAGGACTCATCTTTGTACTTGTCCTGTTAGATCTTAGTGCTGCATTTGACACCATTGTCCATCAGATTCTTTTACAGAGACTGGAAGGTCAAATTGGCATCAAAGGAACCGCCCTAAGCTGGTTTAAATCGTATTTTTTAGATCGATCTCAGTTTGTTCACGTCAATGATGAATCCTACATGCATACCAAAGTTTGTCATGGAGTCCCACAAGGTTCTGTACTTGGACCACTTCTATTTAGTTTATATATGCTTCCTTTAGGGAAGGAATCACTCTATCAATTTTCATTGTTATGCTGACGACACCCAATTATATTTATTGATCAAGCCTGATGCAACCAATCAGTTAACTAAACTCCAAGCATGCCTTAAGGATATAAAAAGTTGGATGACCCACAATTTTTTTATGTTAAATTCAGACAAAATTGAAGTTCATGTAATTGGACCCAAACACCTCAGAAACTCTCTTTCTAGAGACTTAGTTACTTTAGATAAGACCACCCTGGCCTCCAGCTCCACTGTAAAGAATTTTGAAATTGTTTTTGATCAGGATTTGTCCTTTAACGTCCACATAAAACAAATTTCAGGACTGCATTCTTCCACTTACGTAACATCGCTAAAATCAGACACATTGTCTCTCAAGCAAATGCAGAAAAACTAGTCCACGCATTTGTTACTTCAAGGCTGGACTAAAATTGATTTGATTTAATTTCCTATGGGAAACATAAACGCTTCATTGCCTTTTTTTAAATGTATTTTCACCACTGGTTTGAGACATTTCAGTTCAAACACTGAAATATTTGTCCTCTCGATATTTTCAGAGTTATCTAGCTAACTTCAGGTTTAAACCTTGGGCTTCATTTATGGGGGTACACCGCGATGGAAACTTATCTCAAGCATACCTGCTCTGGAGCAGGTGAGGTGTGTACCATTACATTTTTTAAACATCATTTATCCTAAAAAATTACACGATCATTCAAAGAAGATCCATTAAAGCAGTTTCATCCACTACAAACACTACTTTGCAGTACTAGTATCGGATAGCTGTTATGAGTTTGCCCATACCTGTTCCTATTAAATAAACCATAAATAATAATGACAAAGAATAAAGATCTCCACCCTGTGTGTCATTGAAGCCTATTGGAAAAACCCTTACATCCTGTCAGCTAGGGTGCCCCCTGGGCAGAGCTACGTCACACATCTCAGTATTCACAGGTGCATTTCTCTCAGGTTTGGACTGGAGCTGCTCACTGTATGGAATGTGATTCAGTATTCTCCTGATGCTGGAGAATCATCAGATTTTGATTTGTACAGATAACAAAACAGCACCAGCGTACAAAAATTGTCAAGGGAGAGTATTCAGCCACAGCGTCGGTTGCACACGTGGCGAATTGAACACAGCGGCCTCTCAGCCCGTAGAGAGCTCTTTTCTCTCCTGCTCCGCTTTATGTTAGACTGTTAGGGTACGTAACCATCATCCCTGCTGTGCACAGCAGTAGGCCTTTGTCTTTTTTCCCCAAAGTGTCATTCCCTCCTGGTTGAGAATAGGTTTCTTAGTGTTTTACCACCTGTACATGCTGATGGATTATGATTGACTGTGATGCACTGATGCATTAGTATTAGTAGTATTATATAATTTGAAGAACTCAGCTGGGTATGGACCACATCCTGCTTTGCCCTTTTCCCACTAGTTATTAGAGGGCAAAGTCGACATGAAAGATAACTTTACTGTATGTAATGTACTGTAACTCTAGATTCCATGAGTTTAGCTACAGCCTTCTAATTTGTGGGCCCCACGAGTTCCCTCAACTTGCTATAGAAAAGCTGGTTGGGCCGATTGATTAGTACCAATTTAAACACATATGACAGAGGTGGGGTTCTAATAATACATGGACATAGTGCCCAAGCATGAAAAAAGATAGAGCAGATAATATTAACCTTAGAAGGCTATGCTTACTTACTATGAAGAACACATAGATGTGACTGATCATACTTAAACATTGTTGGTTTTAATAGTTTAGTTTCTTAAATGGAAGCTCCCATTAGGATAATGAATCTCCAGATGCATGGTCAAACATTTGAATTTATTCTCAAGATCTGAACCCTGTAAATACTCTGAAGTAAAATGGGCTGTTTGCAGTACACATGTGCTGCTGCATCTACAGGAATCAAGTGACATTATCAAGACATCATGGATCTGCGACAGTTCCAGCACTTTGTTGAATCCATTCAGCTAGTGATATCAATAGCTAAATACAGTAAAGCTTGTACGCTGATCATATACAAATTATGTTGTGGTGGAAAAAAGATGTAATTGGTAAATGGACTGTACTTATATAGCGCCTTTCTAGTCTTCCGACCACTCAAAGCACTCTACACTACATATCACATTCACCCCATTCAAACACTGATGGCATTGGCTACCGTGCAAGGTGCCAACTGTTCATCAGTTTAAGGATCTAACCATTCATACATCGATGGCACAGCCTTCGGGAGCAACTTGGGGTTCAGTATCTTGCCCAAGGACACTTGGGCATGCAGACCGCAGGAGCCGGGGATCGAACCGCCGATCATCTGATTAGTGGACAGCCCGCTCTGCCTGTGAGCCACAGCCGCACCAACATGTTTCAACACAGTCATGATATATTTTTTTGTAAAAGCCCCATACTGCGATCTCTAGTCCCCCAAGATAAAATTTGGCAGGCCTTTATTGACACCACAAATGCCGGTTTCTGTGCCTGTACATTATCAAGGGTTCCCGCAGTTTTAACCAGCAAAAGGGAGGTGGGGGTTGATCATGGCCAAAATAAAAGTCAAATGTTTGGATATTATAACATCCAATGTCCGCATAGGCAAACACGATCATATGTTTATCAGTTTTGACCTTCAAAAACTGTATATAGCGATTGTAGGTACTGTTTTTGCCTGGCTGTTCTCATGTTGATAGTTTGCACCGACCGCTGGACATGGCAGATGACCCACGTGGGTCCTTATAGCCACATGGAGAAAAACTATAAATTGTTATGAAGGAACTTTAAACCTTTTTGTCTTTTTAACCATGTTAGATAGTTTGTTGCAACAAGAATGTTGCTTGCTCAAACACTTGCAAATCAAGTAGCTGAGTCAGTGATGGCAGACTGATGACTTCACATGGCCTCCTTTAGCTCAAATTCTGTATTTGTTGTGTTTGTGAGATGCAGCAATGAGAAAATATGCAAATATTTTGATGACATGATAAGAGTACATAACGCGTGTAGCCAGTGGGCTTGCTGGCTACACGTGTTATGTACTCTGATGCCTCCAAGTTCCCACCAATGCACATGAACTAGACAGACTAAAGTGTTACTGACTGTCTTGAAAGAAGTGGATAATAAGTACCATCACTGTGCTGCCATTTGGTCTGGCTTAATTTGACCTTAAATCCTTTACCTAAGGCCCAGAGCTGAGTGTTGTCAGCATCCATTAATCCAGTCTACGCTTGTGATTTATCCCATGGCTGTCCCCAAGATCCTGTTAGCTTTTGGGGTGAGCCAATCACTGTCAAATCCAATTTGGACAATACTGTGTGGTGACAACACTGAAAGAGACTTTAGGGTTCCCAACTGTGCAAAGAAACACAATTTAAATCATGGATAAGTATCTTGGAGAGATGGTCTTTAACCTACAAAAAGTCTTTTGTACACTCTACGTCTTAGAGCAGAGAAAAAACTGAAGGACAAGCTTTGAGTTCAGTCCAAGTTCAATATCATCATTTCCTTAGTTTGTGCTCCACTGCCTCCTAAGAGGAGTCTTACACTCTGACTAATTTAGTATGCATCAATGCTCCTAGATCTGCTGTTCGTAATGTTAGATATATTCATATTCATATGAATGGGCACACAAAAGGACATTCATTGAAAAGGTCTATGGAGACCCCCAAAGAGTAAATCATCTAGCGTTTATGGAACTCTGGGAGTATAGAAAAATCTCCCAGCTGAACACAAACCTTTTTAGTATGCTATTGTTATGGAAATATTCAAATCTGTTGCTTTCAGGAATATGTCCAAAGCTCCCACAAGGAAAAGCTGAAAACAACACTGTTGGCGTGCATGATTTTCTGCTGTGAGTATATTCAACTTCATGCTACAGTGGTTTCACCTGATCTGAATGCTTTACCTGTGGTGATTGCTCACAGTGGGGCAAAATAGTTTCTGTATGAGTTGAGAGGAGGACAGGAATACTCAATCATAACAAGTGCTGAGTCACTTTATAAACCATCACACTACATTACCTATATACTATGATTTCTGTGCCATGTTTTACTACGTTTTTTTTGTCAAATAAGTTAATAGCTTCCAGCTGTTATTGAGTGCCATTTAGAGTGCCCTGTTAAAGATTAGCTAACAGTATGCATGTTTTAAATGTACTATTAGGAAACTTAAACCTGTCTATCATCAAATTATTAAATGTGTTCTTGCGTTCTTGGCATCTGCGATTGGAAGAAATGGTTTCTGCACAATACAGTGCAAATGGTCAAAACATTTGAGAACATCAGTGATAATCACTATCGAAAAATGTAAAAGACTTATGTCCTCTTGAACTGAAAGGCTAACATAACATTCATTTCTTGTGTATGTTCACAAGATCTGAACTTCTCTTCCAACAGCAAATATTCGATTCTGAGGGGCGAATTCACAAAGAATGAATTGCAAACACTGATCGCACCATGAACTGAGCATCACTTTGAACCGCTATGTGCCCTGTCTTATAGGGTCTGACTCACAAAAGATAGTGCACTAATGCTCAGTGTAAGCTCAAAGCACCTTTCTCTTGTTTTCTGATTGTAATTATCGGTGTGGCAAAGTATACATGGTGGCTTTGTGCCGAGAACACAATGGGCAGGACAAAGGCAGAAGCAGGGAGAACAAAATTAACTGGCAACCTAGGCTGTATGGACTGTGCTAGACCGTGTATGGTGAGCAGTGGTGTCCATAATGTAAACCCCTGGTTATTAAATGTTCATCATTAACTCTGTGCTCTTTTTCATGCATTTTTGCACTTACTTTTTGCACACTTACTGCATTAGGTTTCAAGTCATTATCCAGCTTTATTGCCTCATGATGAATATCAGGTATTGTATTATCTCTGTGCCATCAGTGGGCATGTGATATACAGTGATGAGTTATTACTTCAACTGGCTACAATCACTATCCTGATCACTGAAAAGTCTGTTCATGACACCGCTTCAGTTACCACCAACTCTCTTAAGACACTAATATTTTCTTTACTCCGTGTGGTTATTAGTGCTGGTGTTTTTTTTATTCCATCCTCCTCTCTGATGAGATGCCTGCCCAGTCACGGCAGTCTGCAGTCTCTGGAGAAGGGTTTAGCAAAAGCTCGATAACAGCCTTTTTTATTCATTTATTCCATAATATCTGTACATGTTGAACAAGTCTTTGAAAGTGATGGGGAGAAAATGATAGATCTGTCCAGTTTGCCTTGCATTCAGCCTAATACGCCAAGTGAAGTGATGTTTCTTGAAGTTGGATATCTATAATTTAAACCCAATATTCAAACTGAAATGAATTGCACCACCTTCTGTGCGCCTCTCTGCATATTTTATTATTTCCCGCCTAGTTGATGAATGCAAAGAAAATAAAAAGCATCCTCACCTTCTGTGACCTCACTAGCAGGAGCTGAGAACAACAAGGTACTCATACAAGGAAAAAAGACAACAAACCGTTGGACACTGCAGGAAGCAGAAAGATAATGAAGCATTACATCTCTATGTTCGCCTCTGGAGAGCCAGATGTCGTTTTTTTTTTTTTGTGTTTTTTTTGTTTGTCCTTTTTAGTAACAAGCTTAATTGTAAATTTTGTTCAAACGCAAACATCATTGCATCTCATTGCATTCTCTGTTGCAGACAACAGAGAACAAGCACACACATAGACATGCACGAGGAAATAGACACCTTCATTCAAATTCAAATTAAAGGTGTCTATTTATTTCTTGCATGTCTGTGTACATATAAATCCATCAGGAGTCATCTATCTCTTTAACTGGTCACAGTAGTCAACTGTAGGTTAAGTCTGTCTGAATTCCAGGTCTGTGTTTCACTTTTTACTGGAGCTGATGAAAGTCAATAAAATATTATTCTGCAAAGAGCCACTTTAGTTATTTAGTAGTGCACTTCCATGAAGGGGAACTTCAGAAGGCAGACACAATGATGGTCAGAATTTCTGCAAGAACTGATTGAGGATAAAACACCCAAACTTTTAGTCACTAGATATAAATATAAATATATATATAGAAATATTGCTTTTAATCTTTCACATACACCAAGGTGGAATAATCAAACCATAAATATTCCAGTTCGCATTAAATATATTTAAAAAAAAAGATTTTTGTGTGTTTTTTAGACCATAAAATAGAGGTGCATCGTGACAAAAAACTTAGCAAATTAAGGGTTAAAAAAAAGAATAAAAAAAAATATATATTAATATTTATATATGTATTAGGACTGATGCTGGTTTAAAAAAAAAAATAATTCTAAGATTTTTATAGCTAACCCTATCTTGAAATACATGTAAGGACCCTGAATACCCCATGCTGTACTACTTTGGAATAGCTTACTTAGCATACTTAAAACATGCAAATTTCCAAACCACGTTTGAAGAAAATGTTCTGATCAAATATTGCAACAATAACCACGATGTAGACAAACATTGATTCTTATTCATATTTGAATAGATTATTTAACAAATAACAGCTTTGCACACTTCTGACATCTGGTCGTCACCCGGAATGGTCGGAATGGTGAATAAGAAATGGAGGTTGCACAATGTACAAACCAGATGGGATGACGTGTCCCTGCAGAATGCTGTGGTAGCTATGTTGGTGCATTGAATTTTGATTAAATGGCATGTAGAAACCCTCCTCTCACATTTTATGCATCTCAAAAAGACATGACGGGATGAACCAAAAATCCCAAATTTGACTCATCAGACCAACATCGAGATTTCCACTGGTCTAATGTTCATTCTTTGTGGTTCTTAGCCCAGCAGTTCTCTTCTTCTTGTTGGTCTCTCTCAGTTTGGGCTTCTTTGTGAATCAGGCCTTCTGTTGAATTCAGATATGAGATAAATAATCTGGCTTTAGATGCAAGATGTATTTGAAGTTTTCCTGAAAACTGAAAGTGAAGATATGCTGGGGTAAGCAGCTGAATTTAAAATGATGGGTTTTCTGATCAATCACTAGATTTATCTGAAGAGGTGAAGGAAAGCGTTTTCAGTTTGGAAATGAGCTGAGACAGCAGGTGCTAAGCTTTTCATGGTGATACTTCAATAATTCATCTCAAGTCCAGGCTATTTGAACTTTTTTTTCAACAAAAGACTGTTGAAGTGGGTATCAACCATTTCTCACTGACACCTGACACATGACATTGGACATGATTAATAATGTATTACCAATCTATCACACATCAATTTACACCCCGATGTGCAATGCAGTATAATCACTGTTACGGCACTTTTAATCAAGATTAATTAACAGTGAGCTAATTTGTAATTCTCTGCAGCATACCCAGAGGATTGAGAATGTTAATAAGCTCAGAGATAAATGGATTCCCATGCCCTCTGTTGTATACCAGATGAATTTGCACATGGTATATGATTGTAACTATTGTTGTACATCTGTTAACCTCCAACCTCTTTACAGCTGACTTTCCAGAGGCCTGTCAGATGAAGGTAAGTATATCAAGTAGATAATTCAACAACGTATTGTGACTCAAGCAGAGGCGGCTGGCCAATAAAACATTAAAAATAACAATAATAATATTAAATCATTCATATTTTCAATATCTGTGTGTTTAAATAATGTTATACATCTATTAATATTTATTATTTATTTTAAGTCAAACCCAGGCCAGCTACGGCTAAGGTCAGGGCTGCTACATACAAGCGCTATTCAACAAGACAATAGAGTATGTAACGGTAAGACCCAACCCCAGGAGAACCCTACCACCTGATCTCACCGCTATCACCTCCGTACAGGGGGCACAGGTGTAAATGTCAACAGCCTTTCTAACATGTTATACATTATTATGTATATGTGTATACGTCAATTGTGTTTGTTTTTGTATGAAAGAATGTTTCATTTCTTTTTAAATATTGGTATTAAATAATTACTTATTATTTCACTGAGCACTGGTATCCTGCAGGTTGCCTTAAACTGTCTTGGGATGGAATGGTTCCTGAAACTGACTGAATATTGCACAGCCCCACCTAGAATATTTTTCACCAGCCTGGACTCAAGACAGCTTCAAGTGGTGTTTTAGTTTATTCCAATGTAATCTAAAGTGACTCATTTGGAAAAACACACATGCTCCTATCACTATATCATTGATATTATCACATTAAAGCCACATTGTATTACTTTATGGGGAGAGGAGCCGGTGGCATGCCAGAGGTAAGTAATGTATTCATAAGTCGGAAAAATACCAATTTCTACAGAGTTAAGTTTTAAAAATTTAGAGGTAAGAACACTTTGAATTCTGGCAGATGTTGCTGGAATTGTTGAGAGATTTAATATAGTTTCATATCTTAACGCATGACTCATGCAGAAGGCAGATATTTATTAGCATGATTAATGGTTTAAATGGTGACAATTGCATTATGGTATTGCAGGTTTAGTAGCAGGGTGACATTTAGTCAGCTAATGTGAGGTTACCAGCTGCATGCTCAGGCTCATCATTTCTACCAGACAATTACAGACACGTACATTCAAAACATTTCAAGCTCCAGACAGCATGTGTTGTTTGAGACAAACGTAGCAGCTAACAGAATTAAGACATCATTGGCAAAAGCAAAATAAATAAATGACACCAAAACAAGGGTTGACAGGTCTGCCAAAAAAGGATTTTATGGTTCCATGGTCTCACTCTGGGGTCCTATAAAACAGCAGTTGAAAGGGTAGTTTATGTAAAGTATCTGAAATGACTAATTATCACTAATAATTATTATTTTATCTTTTTATTTCATGTTAACAATCACTCTCGTCTAAATTTTGAACTCTAGAGACTCACTTGGTTCTTCCAGACACTCGAAACAATCCAACATCTCTCTGGATCAAGCCAGAGCTGACAGTGATGTGCTGTTTCACTTCACAATGTCCTGAAGATTTTTATCGCACGTCAGCCAATAGCAGTAATCTAATACCGGCCTGTGTATTGATGTTTAGAAAGCTGTTTTGTGTTGGTCATTTTGAACCACTCAAGTAATGTCTGCTGCAAATATGACTCTGCAGTTTTATGAGAATAAATACCAGTCATCACCACTGTAATGGACATTCACAGCATAAGAACTGTCATGGCTCTATATTTAAATGAAGATAATACCTCTTTAGTAAATCAAGTAAATCAAAAACACTTCATCACTTCTGGGTGATGTTACACAGTTACACACATTGCATTCAAGCTCAGTTATGATGGAACAGTTTTTTTATAATACCAGTCTACAACAGAGTGAAGTAGTGATCTTTATCCCCATGTTATGCTATGAAAATGTATTTAATATATTGCAAGGCCCTTCAGTGAACAGGGCTATGTATAAAAAATATTGTACAGATTAAAATCACTTAACCATTCTCAGTTAATCATTTTATCATTGTAAAATAGGGCCAGGCGTCAATGATTTTTTGAGCTTAATAATATGTCATTCTAATATTTCTCATATGTGAATCCAGATTTATGCATTATGTTAACTTTTGCCCATAAAGTCGGAATACAATATGTTGGCCTCTTTTCATGAAATGATTGTGACAATGTGATTCATTATTGATAGATAAAGTGCATCTTCTCCATATTTTATTGATTAATCTCTTCTAAACGTATCACAGAGAAAACAAAACTATTCCAACAAACTGGAACAGGAGGAGGCCTATACCGTCGAAACAGCCAGCAGCAGTGATGTGCAGAAAGAATGAGCAAAGCAGATCCAACAGCAGTGTTATGTGAGAGCACAGCCATGCTATCTTCGGTCCAGAGTGAAACTGACGACAGCACGATGGATTGTGCTTGGTACAGACGTTCATGGTCCCTACAGGATGAATTATGACCTCAGTGATCCCCCGAGTTTAAAACTAGCACTGCCGACAGGTCCATGGTACATTCACTCACCCGGCTCATGACAGCCAGTCATTGATTTGTTCATTTTTACCATGGATGGCCCAATGGGAGCACAATTATAAAAAAAAATATTAGAGGAATACTACAGGCAGAGGTGTGTCTCTATAATCCTTTCACTCTTTCATGACTGCATGTTGCTGTTCATAACTTTGGACATAAATAAAGGCGACACTACTATATGGGCTACAGTAGAGCATAGTATTGAGTATTTGACATATAAAGTTTAGAGAATATTATTACAAGTCCATTTGACACTTCAACGCCACGGACTTCCTGATGTTTTAGAACCATGGTCAGGACCATAGAGTTAGCAAGAAGGATGAATTTTGGTATTTTTGCAGCTGTTGTTGGGACACCATGCTAACTGGATCTTTGTTAACGTGAATTGGTGTGGTTACATACGCTATGTTAACTGTTAAACCTAATGCCTGGTTCCGACTGAGCATGTCCTTGTCAAGTCATGGCCATGAGACTGTTTTGGTCCATTTTCCATGCGGCATCACAATAAATTATGCAATGTAGTTAAATTGCTTCCCTTTTGGTTGTTTTTGTGATCGGAAATTGGCACAGGTTGTTTTATTTTGAGATTGATTAGATTTGTGTGTCTCACTTTTGGTCAACTTGATCTGCAGCTGGTTGTGCATCTACAAAAATAGAACAGCTGCGTATTAGCCGCAGGGCAGAGTGAAGAGACGCTTCTGAAACACTTCTATACAAAAACCCCACCAGAAGCAGTGCGCTGCATTATAGAACAGCTGCAACGCACCCGGAACCTATCAGAGCCATGCCCGATGGTATCCAGCTGTAAGAAGTGCATACTAAATCTAACTTTAGTAGAGTATGTGAACATGCAAATATTAGCATGCTATATTTTACAATAACAAGCTGCAAGTTTGAATTTTACACAAACTGCAAAACTACCATTCATTCAGCAGTTTATCTTTCCTTTTGAACACAAGGTATCCCAAAACCTCTTTTCCGAAAAGCTGAAATTGATGATGATCATAGCTGACATGTTCTTAAGGTGATTGTCAACATGCTGTCATACAGATTTTTCAATTATCTTGTCTGCATCCTCATCAAACTGCTGCCAGACATGGGCTCACTTCACCTGCCGATGTTCATGACAGTGCATCTCGCCCCCTTAACCCTGGGGGTATCTTATTTTGAAATTATCCTCAGCTTGCGTGGGTTCTTCCCCCCTATAAAACACAGGACACCACAAGTACCCAGCTCACCTCTGCATTTCATACAGTGCAGAAACTGACTGTAGTAGTTGTCTGTCATGCCTGTAAATTACATGTCAGATTTAGGATTGGGTGGTTTGTGTAACTTTGTGTTGCTCTGTCAAACCTTGAATGTACACACAAACATTGGGGCTGCTTGGCTGACAGTCACAGCTAGTTAGAAGTCAGTGCAGGCTGCAGGTATCTCACTCCATTACATGCATAAGGACATCGTCAATACACATTCCACTCCATTGCATCCAAACTAAAATTAGTGTGCATCAGCTCAGGGACAGTAAGAGCTCTACTTGAGAAAGTGATGAAGGAGCCCTTCTCGCTCCTAATAGCTGACATGATCATTTCGCTGTTGCAGCCAGTGTTGTCAGGTTTGTGCTTCCTGTGAGCCGCAGGCTTTGATGCTGAACAATGTTTCCCCCCCATCCCCTCTGCCTAGGCTTTAAGAATTCACCTCAAGACCTCAAGTCTTGTCTGTGAACTTGAATTTGGGCCTTGAGTCTGGGCCATCAAATTCTGGATGTTGGGTCATGTGATTTTCTGAACAGCTCTAATGTTCACATACCTTGCCTACCAACAAATTATAAAGTCAAATCAATCACAAGTTCTGAATCAATTACAATTGACTCAGAACTCTTCTGTTTAAGTGCTGCTGAAGAACAGAGACCAGAACACATTAAACCTATTTTAAAGTCCTTACGTTGGTTACCCGTCGGATTCCGATTGATTTTACGATTGACCAGGAGGGCCACTCAGGAGTTGTTCTGTGGCGCAGAACAAAAACCAAGAGGCAGATGTTCCAAGAAACAGTCTGCCTGAGGATCTGAGAGCAGCTCAAAGAGCTAATATCTTAAAAAAAAAACAGAAGCCAGGAGGTTATAGTCCAGCTGTTTATTAGAAGATATGGACATGATTTGTTTTTGTTTTTTAATCTGTCTCTATCTTTAAAGTGTGAGTTTGATGACATGGGCACATTAAGGTACACATTATTATCAAGCACTCCGTGCACTTCAAGTATCAAGTATTTGAATTACCCACAGCAGAAAAAAAAATACTTACCATATTTATTCCAAAAGCTTCATGATTTACACTTTGGCATTTCAACAATTCCATCACAGTGCATTTAGTAAATCATAAGTGAACTATTTTCATCCTGTCCTGTCCACATTTCTGGAAAATAATATTGTTTCATCCAGCTGTTAAAGAGAGAAAATACCTCAGAGTCCTAAGAAAATTCTACGTTAATGTGGTGAGAATCAAGTAAGCCAAGATGAGTCCATGCTATTAGCCAAGTCACTGTTCAGGACAAACAGGTCACAAGTCAAGCTTCTGTCATCATGGCAAGTTACTACAGCTAGTTACTTTTCCTATAAACATAAAGCTACCTGCAGTGCAACATACAGGTGCCATATTTTTTTACACAAAACAAAACTTGGTCAAAACCTCCATAAAGGTTTAAGGTTCTATAAAGCGTAAACTTGACCTCATCATCATATTCAAAGAACAATAATAATAATAATAATACTAATATAGGACAATAAAAAAGCACAGTCTAGGTCTTCACAACAGTGACACTGTTGATTGTAATGTAATTTAAATTAACGTCTAAGTCTAGGTTGAAGTCTAAGTCAAGGCTCAAGCCAAGGATATGGAAGTTAAGTCAAGCAGCTGAATGTAAGGTAGTTTCCATCTTCCAACCTCCTGTGACAATGATGACAATGATTCCTGGAATGTGACTGGATGGTTGAATTTCAGATCAGTTGGGGGGTGACAACAAAAATAAGGTTATAATGAGTTTCTGGGTGGGTAACGGTATGAGTAATTCATTACACTACGCATTACTGAGGTAAGTAAGTAATAATATTATTGCTATAGTATTACAGCAATGCATGGTGGTGGTAAATTTAATCCGGCTAATACAGTGCATGCATACTGAACAATGGGCAGAAGTGGTAACAGTTCATCTGTGTGTTTCCAGGAAGGAAAATGTTGGTTCAAGTCATTACCTTATGCAAATGTATTCATAAATGTACAATGTGGTATTTATATGTTAATGTGTAATTGTTTCTTTGTGTCTATAACATAATATATTCAAGAGCAGTTTGGCCTCCATCAGAGGAGGAGAACAGGAGCACCGAGAGGAGGGGAAGGTGAGAGAGGGCACACAGGACCATGTGTGACCACCACCGCTAATGATGCAAATCAAGGTAAGCCCCTTTGTGTTTGCTCGTTGTTATTTGAAATGTTGCTGTATAGTTTGTTGTTAGCTTGTTTGGCCCAGCAACAGTGACCACCTATTGAAAATAAATTACATTTCTTTTTTGTTGGCAATGCACGTGACTTATAGAATATTATAAGAATATTTCGTCGAAACATCGTAAAACATTGTAAAATCTTACACACAGGTCTCTTACAACAGAAAAGCTCCAATTGAATCAACCTTGACAACTACTTTTAACTATTAATGTGTGCCACAGGCGTAAATAAATATTAGGCGCTTGGCAGTGCAGTCAGTGTGAGCAGAGAAAAGGCCTTTGTGGGCAAGCTCCAGCCTGAGCTCTCTGTTTGCCCAAACAATAGTAGGAGGACTTTTTAATTTTTTTAACCGGGCTACAAGCTTGTCGTGTGTTGATTAGTATTAGAGGCCTACTATAACTAGAACGGGGGTGTATTTGTGATCTCAAGTGGGTTGACAGTGTGCCTGTTCAGTTGTGTCTGTGACCCGCAGGATGTTCAACTTGGCATAGCAGACAGCATGGAAGGAAAAGACGGAATGGATCTAGCCTGTGTGCTGCACTTAACTTGTCGTGTTTTCACTGTTTCTGTTTTTTTTCCTTGTTCCAGTCAGTTTTAAAATATTCTCATGGCCACTGTGAGGCAGAGTGCTTCTTTTTTTCAATTCATGCATGAACCATCGGATCAATATAACCAAGGAGACATCCAGATCTGTCATTTGGAGAATAAATAAGCCTTGTATTTTATTAACGTGTTGGTTTCTTTGTGTGCGTTTTTTGATCAATAAATATCAGCAGGTATGACTCGGATGAAAATACAGCATTTGATTTCATTCTCTCGTAACATCGACTGTTTTCATGTTTGATTTGCTTTTTCCCCTTCAGGTGATGAATTGACTCATTTTAACCTGACACATCACTGACAGGTCAGGTAGTCAGAAATGAACATTTGTGTGGATTACAGTCAACTCTGCTGCTCAATGGCAGGAAATTCTGCAGGTATTGGAGTTTATTGAATGGGACCATGTACCGTATTAAACATAAACGATTACATTTGATGTACTTCAGAGGTGTTGGCTTTTGTTTTGAGCCAGGTGACATGACTGTAGTTAGCATATAGTTATATGAACAACATCTGGTGAAAGTGTTACCTTGTGCCAAACCTTTTTTCAGATGGAACCAGCGTGAGTGGGTATTTGGAAGAGTTGTTCATTGTTCCTGGTCCTTAATCTTGACAGTTAAATGCAATGTCAAGTGTTTTGCCGGTGCAAGCTTTCCCACACTTGAAAGGTAAGGGCCTCACTCTCTTTTTAAAAAAAACAGACGCAGGACTTCACTCAATGCACTTAAGCTTCTTTTAATTCGTTCTTGGCACAGCTTGGCACAGGTGAAAAACCTTTGATGAATTGAAAAAAATTAGACATATTATTAACAGCACATACTGCTAAATATCACATATCACACTTGTCACTTTAACTTTCAGAAATGTTAATGAAAAAAGTATTTTATCAGTAGCTTCAAATGAAATTATGTTAAATTCGGGCTCATTAATTTTTCCAGTTTCAGATTTTTTAATTAAATTAAATGTTTTAAACTGCACATTTAACAGGTTTTACAGCACACTGTGTCACAGTTTTACTGATATTTTTATATAATATATAATTATTTAACCAAATAATTAACAAATAATCTATTATCACACCCCTTTTAACTGAAATATTTTAACAGTGCATCTCCATGAATAACATCTCTACACGCTCGCTCATATCTAGGTCACAGATCGCAGATCAGTGAAGCAAACTTTATGCAGATAAATAAACAGCAAAACAAAGAAAGAGTCCGGGCTTAAACATTGCTTACCGGCAGTCCTTTTAGAGTTTTTTAGACCTTTTTCCTTGCCTGTTTCCATGAAGCATCCGCCAACACTCAGCGTGCATGCACAAAGACTTCCTACCCCGCTCCCCCACTCAGCTCTAAATACGCACAGCTATCTCCCTCTACTGGTTGAAATCCTGCTACTGTAATTGAATTTTGCGATTGGCCAAGCTGGAGGCAGATGGCATATATGTTGGCAGCTATCGTCACCAACTACCCGCCCCCTCTCATAAAACCAACAGACATACACATATTTTTTTAAGACTTGCTACCTAAGCTAATGTTAAAATATATATATATATATATATAATAATAATTAATCATTTTAATTAGACTCTAAGATCATGATGCAACTAGTGCAGCAGCATCTGTTCAGTCCAGTGGTCACCTCACAGCAAGAAGGTTCTCCCTGGGTACTCCTCTCACAATCTAAAATGTATGCAAAATCCCCACATTTTACATGGACCATACTGTTACACATATTGATACCAGAAAACATTGCTTTTTTTAATATATTCCATTTTAGTTAACCGTCAGTGTCAAAATATGTCTCTATGTGAGCATTTTGATAAAAGTTTGGAACCATCTGTCAACAAACATGAGATGAGGATATATGAGGAATGAAGACATGTTTTATTGTATTTCTTTTTAAGACGGACAGAAAAGAAAGAAAGAGAACCTGTGACGTTAGCAACAACTTTAATTCTTCTATTTTTTTTTCCGCTTTTCTCTCTGTGACTCCATTCTGTCTCTCCCAATCCGCCCATATACTCAGCCATCAGCCCACAGGGAAATTATGGGATGTCAACCGAGTGCTAGGAAGGATGAGGGAGAGGGGGGAAAAGGAATGGGGGTACACCAAGAAAAGAAAATAAGACAGGCAGTGGCTCAAGGAAAAAGTCATCTATCTTCTATCACCATAACTTCAATTTTATATTTGTGTTTGTTCCTTATGGAGACAGAATATGGTGTGATATTAACAGAAAGATGACAGAGAAAGAGACAGATGTAGCCTCCATAGCTCTCTCCTGCATATCAACTGATTTTATATATATATATATATATATATATATATATATATATATATATATATATATATATATATATATATATATATATATATATATATATATATATATATATATATATATTTGATGGACTGATGTTTGTCAGGATCTTTATTTTCTTGCTATGCTTTGTTGTACACATTAATAAAATCTAATGCCTTATAAATGTATTACATTAAGTTAACGATGATAACCACATTGTCAAAGTTGTAGCCTTTCCATTGACGTGACAGCTTTTCAGACACAAGCTGAGTTGGAAAGTTGCTACCTGTAGGTCCGACTTCATCAGTATGACCACTTGTCAAACATTGCACAAGTGTTGCATCAGCAGCCTCTGCCATCAGTGTGTGACTGGATGAACGTGACATTTAGGGTCCAGCGCTGTAGTGGTCAGACGACTTGAAGTGCAAGTCCATTTACTAAAAGTGTTACATTTACAGTACAAACTCAAAAGAAATACACAAATATGAATGCATAAACTTCTGATTTCCCTTTCTTGGTTCTTTTTCGTGAAAGACGTGCAAAGAGGTCATGTGAGACTGGATCATCATCCCAAGATGGTGTCACTTTCCCTCCTAACTTATATTCCTCCACCCCACAGAAGATTCATTTCCTCATGCAGCTGTGAAATTTATGACCACCGCTCATTATCAGACACGATGAATACTGGATAGCAGACAGATCAGGCATGCACAGTGATTCAGTCCCAAAAAGTCTTGTCAGTGTTCTTGTACAAGAGAAAATAATATACATTTTCATAAACACACCAAGACTAAAGGTCTGTTTTAAATTACTATGACAGTTACATAAAGCGGCAGATTGTGTGTGTGTGTATGTGTGTAACAGGTTCAGATGAAGTAACTAATGTTAGATTACAATCCAGCAGTGAGTAGTAATGGATCATCTCAAGCCTGAGGCAACAGATGTCAAGAAATACAAACACACATTGTTAGTGTTTGGCTGCTGTGTGTGTGTGTGTGTGTGTGTGTGTGTGTGTGTGTGTGTGTGTGTGTGTGTGTGTGTGTGTGTGTGTGTGTGTGTGTGTGTGTTGCATAACACAGGAGTGAGGACTTGGAAAGAAGTATAATTAAAGTTAAAGTCACGTGACTAGTCTGCTGAATGACAGATCCTAATTAGCTGCACAGAGCCACACACACACACACACACACCCTGTGGCTACGTCTGTCTTCCAGCCCTTATCTGCTTGTTAAAACTGAGCTATATAATTCTGCTTATGAACTAAAGTAGTTTTTTGTTGTTGTTTTTGGATTTTTCTTCTCCCTTCCTCGAGCTAAATACTGTTCTGTCGTTAAATTATTTGCAATTGTCTCCGTGCGGGTTTCTGTGATCACAAGCAGGCTAATCTGCATTTCTCTGCCAAACACACTGATAGCATGGTGAGCCGTAATCATTCACTTTCCTTCCTCTTTCCCTGCTCTCCTTCTCTTGCTCTTTCTGCGTCTGTGCAGGGGATCTAACAACTGCAAAACTAAAAAGAGATGAATTTCTTATGAATTCAAAACACAAATGAAATTATATGGAATTATTGGGCAGATTTAAAAACATTTATTTCTTTTCATGTGCTGTGTGAACACAAACATGCACTAATCCCCATGAACCTCATTTTACAAGGGGTTTAGCAAGAACTAGATTGTATTGTTAAAAAAATAAGGTTAGATACGAAATTTGAACCTTTAATTTAAAATGTCTTTTTACTGGTCCAGGCATTCTTATATTAGATGCATTTATGAAGCTTTGCTTTCATTATTGTTGTCAAAAATTGGAGCGTAAGAGACCACAAAAGACCCCTCCCTTCAGGATAGGAATGATTCATCACAAGATAAAGGAACACTCACTCAAGTAAACACAACTACAGCCAACTTTGTATTAATTTTCAATGACCCGTGCCTCTCAGGGGATAAATGGACCCAAAGCATGCCATAAAAATGCCCCCCAGAGAATATCATGGTCACCGGATCCCCTCACTGTAGGACTCCAATATTCAGGCCTGTAGCATAATTTTCAAGTTGGTCAGTGCACAGAATATGGTGAAGGATGACTCATCTGACCACGACTTGTACTTGAAGTGAACCTTGCTATAATGTCCGCTCTGTGTTCTTGCTGACAGTCTGATCAGGTCCCGCATTGAAATTCTCGGTCAGCTGAAAAGGAGTTGCCCTGATGTTTGTTCACATCACACTCATCAAATGTGCTCGCCAGCCTTTCCAGAACCGGGGTTATGGGAGGCCCACGGGTTGGATGGACCACACACCACACACTCCTTCCTGTACCGGAGGGAAAATTTCCAGTTCTCCGGTCCCCTGTACCATTCCTACGGGGACGTAGGAATGGTACCAACAAGTGACTCAGACTCGGTTCTTGTCTTTTTATTTTCTTAATTACAAAAGTACATTCTTTTCAACTTTCAACCTTTGAACGATTTCTTCTGGATGGTGGATTTAGTAATAAAAGCAGTCAAATGTAATCTAAAATAATCAATATAAGTATAAGAAAAAATAACAAATTTAAATTAGAATAAAGAAAGGGGACACCATAATTCTTAATGTAACATTCCAAATATTTATTTATGACTATGGAGCGAGTGATGTGCTTTATCATGGATCACATCGCACAGCATACAGTACACACTGTAGTTGACACTGTAGTCGTGCACTTGTGGTTCTCCTCTTGAGGGTTTCTTAGTGGTTTTTGCCAGGCCATGTTGAAGGGAACGATGGGACGCTGACAATGTCCTACAATATGAAAATATGAAATATACAAAAAATATAAATATAAAGAAAATTAAAGTAACAGGCAGTGGCATGTACTTAGGGTTCTCCTCACTGGCACAACTTCAAGGATGCTGCCATACACCTGTGGATTTCTGCATTCAGGGTTTCTGCCACGCACCCAGCAGTCTGCAGGGGAGGGAACGCAGAAATGGGACTTCTCGGAATCGGCCTCTGAAAACGCGTGTTTCGTCATCCTAACATAATTATTGCCTTGAGTTTGATGATTTGATTGTTGTATTTGGCAATATGGGAAATTCTCCTTTATGGAGGAGAATAGTCCATGCAACAAAATGTCTTCTTATTGTTCTGAATTATTAAGACCATGGAAGCAAAAGGTCCTGTGAATCATGTGATCTACTTTTCATATTAAAATCAACTCATTGTGTGGTTTCTTTCATTTAACATGTTACCAACCCAGCTCCCGTTTCTCAACACATACTAGAGATTTACAGTCTTTCTCCATCAATTCCAGTTTTCCACTTCAGTGAACATGATCTAGCTTAAGTGGTGTTGATCATTTCTCCACAGAGCTGGGCTCCAAGGAAAACATAAGGCGACCAAGTCGACCTGTCTTTGCAGCACTGGCACAGACAATAATACTGGGTGGGGAAATTAAAGTTTCTACTTTACAAACACCACACCGGTTGAGCCTTTACAGCTGATTGTTTTCAGTAAAAGGTTATTTTGCTTTCCTGTTTTCTGCCTTGCTAAACTCTAGTCATAAAACTCTCAACTTTTACAAAATGCCACTGGTATAATATTAATGTAAACTATAAAATTACATGCAGTTTGACCTACTCTTACAAGCAAGCTACATTTGAGCGCATCTGCTCATGTATAAATCATTGCACAGGCTGTTACCATTGTATCTTTTCGATCTCACCATCTCTTATTATTATATTCCCTTGTGCCCTCCACTGGCAGGAAGCTGCTTGCTTTACTCTTACAAGAATTATGTGTCTTCTTACCATGTCTCCAGTCAATTACATAACTTTTCTCTTTTAATCAGGCAATACCACAATATTTATGCCACATGCACTTTACTGCCTATTGCACTTCTGGTTAGATGCTAAACTGCATTTCGTTGCCCTGTACATGTACATGTGTAATGACAATAAAGTTGAATCTAATCTAATCTAATCAATCTACGCCTTTAAAAGCTTTCAAATCAGAACGAACCACTTCAAAATCAATCTTAAAGTCATTTGACCAACCATATATTTACAAGTTAAGTTCGGAGAAATTCTCATATATATATATATATATATATATATATATATATATATATATATATATATATATATATATATATATATATATATATATATATAGAGAGAGAGAGAGAGAGAGAGAGAGGTCATGTAGTGTGTGTGTGTGTGTCATGAACCTGTCCCACACAGTGACTTCACCTGGCAACAGAAACCCGTCCTAACTGCCAAATTTCCACCGTCCTGCATCATCATGTTTCTTGCTGTGTTTTGCTTTGTAATCACATTAATGCACTGTCCACCACCTAATGCATTTTCAGCTGGCCTGGTGGGAATTCCCTCTATGGATTTGCTGGCTGAATGTATTAATATTGTATCACACATTTTTTTCAGCAATAGCCACTACAGTTGTGCAGTTCACACAATGCAGAGAACATCACATTATGGGTGCTGTTTTATCATTACAAGCAAAGGCACTTCTTTTTTAAATGGAAGCACAATGTGGTATACACATTAGATATAAGTAAACATAACTGAAACATACATTATGAGTTTGCATGTTCTCCCAATGTTTAGGTGTGTTCTCGCCAGGATCTCTGTCTTTCTCCCATAGTCCAAAGACATGCAGGTTAATTGGAGACTCTAAATTGCTGAATAGGTGTGAATGTGACCGTGAACAGTTGTTTGTCTCTGTCTGCGTCATCCCTGTGATAAACTGAGGAATTGTCCAGGGTGTACCCAGATCTTCCTTTTGTCGAATTAGCTTTGATTAGCTTCAGACCCCCTTCATTGCAGTCTTCTTTACACCTACCAGATGCCCTCAGACTTTCCCTCCTTTCCATTACTCATCTTCACACCGCATTACATTTCCCTCATCTGCTCTACAATTACCTGGCCTTCCCCGCCCACCTCCTCACCTGCAGCTCATTCCCTAACCAGTCGCTTATTACATGAAGCAATCCAGATCCTTTGTTCTCAGTTGCAATGTGGTGCAAACAGAAACAAGCCCCTGTGCCAGCTCACATTCCAGCACCATTAAAAGATGTACCACAAGAATCAAGTCCATATTTTTGCTTATGTCTTGGGTCAAAACCAGAGCCGGATTTAAGAACCAAGCAAGAACCAAAACTTGAATCCACAGAAAAAGTCTCTGCTCCAAAACTGAGTATAGCCAAATCATACGACAGAGAACAATGTAAAGAACCAGGAACAGCAAAGGTTTTGTTCCACCACAGAAAGTATTAAATTGTCATCCCTATTATTAACCCCAGTCTCTGAAACACCTCCACAGTGGAGCTCTATTGCTTGTGTATGTAAGTTGTAATGCATTGAGGGACACAAGCGGATTGTTTATGGCCCTTCACCAAAATTCCTGAACTATTGCTGATTCAGGCTGCTCAGGGACCAAGTCATGTGGTTTTAAAGCAACATTTAGCATAGTGCAATACCACTATGGTAAATATGGACAGTTGTACACTTGTATTTATTAAGATTATAGTAGCTAAAACCTGGCTGTGTTACATCAAGCAGATGCAACAACACAAAACATAACAGCCAGCTAATATTACTAGTCCAACAGCAAGAAGCCTAGCTCGGCATCTGTCTCTCTTTAAATTTTAGCAAGCTCTCACCTACAACACAAAGTCACTCTTCACCTCTGCCATTGTGTCCAAAGAGGCTGCTGGGACCAGTTACATTGCCCACTTTCACAGCTGTGATTCTAACAGGACACGGTCTCCACTTACTCTCAGCAACCCCCATCCCAAAGACTGAAACTTCCTCTTTATGGAGGTCCAAAACGCCTGTGGTACAAACACTAACACTCATCTGGTGCTCTGAACTCACAGTCCAGATAACAAACTGAGGAAACAGAGAAATCAGAGTTATGAGTTGATGCGAGAAGACAAAAAAAAACATTTTCTCTTTAAAATATGATCCAGTTTAACCAAAATCTGTGTAATAGCTGGTGGTAGGTGATTTATGTCTGGAACACAACATTTCATAGTGTAACAGAGTAGGGATGACAGAGGCGCCCTTCACCTAAATACAAGTCAATGTAGCATCAACATTTTAAATGTGTTATTTTATGATAGAGAAGTCACACAATGTAGCTTTAACACTGGAACATAATCCAAGCCATCATCTCCACAGTATGCCTCCTGGGCTCACCCAGTGAGGACGCTCTGAAGCACTCTGTCTAAATCTGGCCAATCTGTTGAATCTTTAAGACACACAAAAGAGTGAAAAACGTATCAGGGTCACAGGTCTGAATGCTAAAAGCTCATCTTTACGTAACACCTTCAAAGTAAGCTTTTTTTTCTTCTCTGGAACAACATTGCCATGGTAATCTACTTTCACTTACTGATCCTGTTTACACCCCTTCTGTCGACATTCATGGTCCCCACTTGACGTACCCTAGACCAGTGGTTCCCAAACGTTCCCCCCCAAAATAATGGTGCCAGTGTCCTGTGACCCGTACTATCCCTGGAGGTGGTAGAAGTATACAAACGTTGCATGCAACATCGCACACATACTAATAGGCCTATTGAAACACATGCCTAACACCACAAAAGAACATTACATAATAATAATCAATCAATAACCAATGCTTCATTTGAAAAAAATAATATTCTGAGTTTGAAGCCTATGCACATGTCGTCATGTCAGCATGATAGGGGGTCATAAGGGGCAAATACAATTGAAAGTCATTTGAATATATTAGTAATATATATATATAATAATAAGTGTAAGTGTAAACTATCTTTTATTTTTTGTTACAATTGTGGCTAAATATGCTATCTATTTGATTGCTGAAAATCATCTTGTGACCCCTGCTTGCTGTCTCATGACCCCCCCCCAGGGAATCCCGACCTCAACCACCGCTTCCGATTCCCTTACTTATAGTGCATCTATCAGATAGGTTACCATGAATCTCGTACCTTTCCATCTAACACCATCACCAGGGGCAAGATTTAAATGTGTCGAATTCTTTGGTTTAGCTGCAAAACTGATGACTTTTTCCCATCAGCCCCCTGTTGCACTTTGTGTTTAATGCAATGTTAGCATGTTAAAAGTTGATCCTCACAGAGCCATTCAGATGGCTGCAGTGTAGTTTTTGTTGGTTTGTTCAGAGAGTGAGTGAGTTCAAGTTAGCGGTACAAAGCTTTAAAAAGTGCTTAGTCTAACATCTCATATTAATATGTACTGCTAACACAGATGAGTGGTCTTTTGTTGCCTCTAAATAATCAAATACCTTCAAAATCACCCATCTGGCTCCATCCCTTCAGTATGGAGTCTGCATTTTCTTCTGCTGGGTTTTCTATGGGTGTTTTGGGTTCTTCTCCCAGTTCAAGGACCTGCTGCTTGTTGGCCCCATCACATTAGCACTAAAGCATGTGATATGCTTATTAAACAGGCCTTTTGACTCTGTTTCGTCCTTGCAGGATGTGGGTGTGATAACACTTTCACAACAGTTTCTTCAATTAATATTCCACTTTGTGGGAGAGGACACTCTTTTGCTTCGTTGCCTTCAGACATGTGGAGTAAAAACACATTGCAGACAAGATGTGTAAGTGTTGTTGTTCATTTACACGAGAGACTCAAGTGTTGTATGTGTTTCTGTGTGTGAAAGTGCTTATGCTTGAATTGATGTATCTCAGCTCACAAATGAATTCCATCAGACTCAGTGTTCAAGCTTTCATTCCATCTCAACGTCTGTCTTTTCAGTTGGTTTTAATTCATTTGATTGTGTTGGTTCATTGCCATGACTGTGAAAATCAACCATGTGTTGCCAGGAAATGTGACATATATTCACATCAAAAGCAGAAAGGAGAAAAAACAGATTAGTAATTTGTCTAAACTAATCAGCAGTGTAGCTGAACATTCTATTTACTCATATGTCGTTTCCCTTTCTCAAAGTGAAGTGCAGGACTTTTACAGATGAATTAATTTCTGCCCTGCCAAATGAGTTTTTAAATCTGGTGTCTGTGGTGACTTTCCCAGGATAAAGCACCACTATTAATCAACCAAACCCAGTTAAAAGTTCTGCACTGCAGGTTTAAAAAGGGAAAATAGAAAATTAGTAAATTAAAAGTGGTTTTAGTATTAGTGTGTGATGTGTTGCTGGCTGGTCAGGGGCAGTCTGACACATTTGCTCCTTAAGACTCCAACTTCAAACTCATTATGATTTAATTGTTGCATTTAAGACAGAAACTATTTCATAAACAAGTGGATGGCAGTATAATAATATAATTATTATTTATAACAAATACCCCCAAAAATAAATGATTTAAGAAACAAGACGAGAACGCAAGTAGGCAAGAAGATGCAGACACTTGCTGTAGCTTTGTGACATGCTCCATGTTACAAAGCTACAGCAAGTGTCTGCATCTTCATGACACAAACAGCAGCGAGTGGACTTGTGTCTCCTTTTATCTCCATCAGGCTTCTCTATCTGTCAATCACTTCATTTACATGCACACATGAAACTATGTTCCACAATCTGATTATTTCTCCTCGCCTCTTGGTGCCTCTTGTTTTTTTTTCCGTGTCTACTGCAAACTTATTTAGATTCAGGCGCGTGTACACGGGAAGCACTTCAGCTTTTTTTTTTAATGTGTTACAGAGTGTGTATTGGGTTCTGAGTGCTGCCAAAACATGCATGACCTACACTCAATGCTGTGCCTGACTCAGACACAGACGGAGGACTGCTGATGCTGCTCTGCTGCTTTGGTTACGGGCTCTGTGTAGAGTTTCAATTTTAGTTGGACACTGTCTGATATCCTTGTATTCAAAAGAACATCTTTATGTGTTATTTTATTTTTCCCATCTTGCCACTCAGCTATCACAGCATTACTTTGTCTGTCTATGGCATAAAGTCAAACAAATATGAATACATGGCCCAGAAATCCGCTTACTCCAGGACAGACTGAGCCGTCCCGAATATGGACCATATTTGTTTCTCCGATGCATGCTAACTGTAAACTGGATTGTTGATCACTTTTAAACACACCGAGTGAGTGAGGGCTCTTCTGGTGTTTTTAGCAACTACATCTGTATGAGCCACTAAGCATACAAAAGGTGGCTTGTGTGGTATCAAGTGATGGTTGGATTTAACTCACTGGACATGTGGGTCACTTAACAGTAAATATTGTTTTTATATTCTAAATGGACTGATATTTTGCAGACCACAACACTGCGATGTCCTCTTCTTTGAACTTTTTGTTTTAGAGAGAGTATTTTTTCCTTATTTGATCAAACATGGTTATATAAGCACTCATTGATAGCATAAAAGCACATGGGGCTGCTACAGAGAAAACATTTACAAGTAAAACACACTCAATAAAGTCTGGAGTTCCTCAACTGTCTCAGTCATTAAAAATGACTATGAATGATCACTGTTAGGAAATGAATATGCGAATCGAAAAGAAAATGCTGCATTTCAGTCAAAGCCAAATGTCAGAAATTTCCCATGTGAACTCCAATCATTCCGAGTGCATGATGCCGAACATAATAAAAAATGGTTGACCATGACAAATCTATGTTTCTTTGGTAAGTGTACACACTACTGAACTCTCAGCAGTGTGGCCTGTTTGCGTTGTTAAAAGTCCACGAGTCAATGTACTTACATTTTGCTTTTGTTTTGAATATAACACTTTTTCCCCCTTATAATTATTGCCAATGATTATGAGAACAATATGAGTCAAAAGTTGAAACTTGATAACCCATTTTCTTCCAGCATGATCTGACAAGGTTTCAATAGCTTCTTGTGGTTTCCCAGAATGATTGGCTTTCTCAGTGACAATGGGGTTGAAGTCGGGTGAGTATGGAGGAAAGTCCATGACAGTCAGGACTCCTTTTACATCTCTAGCCTTTAAGTAGTTCTTGCAAAGTGTTGAGGTGTGTTTGAGGTCATTATCCTGCTGCAGTATGAATCTGTCTCAACAAAGATGCAAACCAGAAGGTGCATCTCTCTGAACAATGAAGTGCTATTTCCTCTTGGTCAGGATGAAATCAATCTAGGCAGGGGCCCCGACTTCAGAGTCAGCAAAACAGGGTTTGAAGATGTGTCAAGAACGGACCAGAACAGTGTCGCAGTTCGGGCGTGACTGAGACATGCCACGTGGGGTTCCACCATTAGTCTAACTATGATCTCATGCTGAGAAAGTCCCAGTTGTATTTTAATACTGACAAATTTACCTTTATGTGATGGTTTACCATTTACAATGTGCCATTGTTGTGTGAGTAGGAACTTTGAGTGGCGTTTTAATGTACTTTATCTCATTAAAGCTCAGAAATGTGGCCAATAGTGCTACTGTCTGTCAGACACTTTTAGCGTGCTGTGCAACCAATCACATGAGAATAGAAAAGCCAAGCCACCAAGCTTGATACCACCAAGCAGCGAGAGGTGGGGGTCCAGGATGGCAACGCTCATAGACGGGTACGCCAAACAGGCGGGAAAGGAGTGTGGTTTACAGACCCTTGTCTGTAAATGCAATGAAAACAATTGGCTAAAGCAATTTATTCATATTTGAAAATCAATGTTTTACTTTTAGGTACTTTTAAATACTTCGGTACGAAGGATGTATTACATAGTTTAAGGGATATATGTGTAGACATACATATCATAAGTGGTAAATTTGGCTAAAAATTATAAAAAGTATAAGTGGTAAATTGAAGAGCCGTTTAGGAGCCAAAAGAGCCGACTCTTCTTGGTGAGCTGAGCCAAATGATCTGGCTCAACAAAAAGAACCAGAATTCCCAAAGATATCTGTGAGGCAGCAGACCAAGGCTCATTTCCAATGGCTTCATGCACACAACCTGCATTGTGATAAATCGGCAATGACAGTGGAATCATAAAAAATAAACAAAACATGCAGGTAAAGATGACATAGTCCACTACAAAGCAGCAGATTGGTAACCAGCAGGCAGTCTATGTATGGTTGTTGGTCTTACAAAGACCTTGATTCATATAAGTAGATTTATAGTATAACAGAGCTGTTTTCCAACAAAGACTTCAGATTATCAAACTACTGCATTCAGACATCCTCAATATCATCCTCACACATTACTGTCCACAGAAATGTCTCCGTGGAACTATTTTACCCGCGCAAAGTGCTGTACCTTTCCTCAGACAGCATTTTTGAGCCCTCACACCATCCTGCACCCACGATGTTGTCACAGGTGAAGTCGATTAAAGTCTGTGAAGGGTTCAGTGCTCAGGGCTGAGGCTGGACATTGGACCTGGGCCCTTAATCAAAAGCTGCTTTCTTAAGAGCAGCTCGTTTATGCTGACAGTTTGTAAAACTCATCCAAACCGCTGGGCTGGTAAAAACACTGGGTGGACTTGAGTCACATTCTGCCTACTGATTTCTGGAGGCTGAAGCCCATTTTTTCACATTTATCTCTCTGCCACTTGCTTTAAAAAAATGCAGGTTTAAGCAAGTGAATTTGCATTGATTATTATTAACTGATGTGGAAGAACTCAAAAAGCTCTTTATCTCTATCATTTCCTCTTTGTTTCCCTCCTTTTGTGAATCCATCTCCATCGCTTCCTCCGTCTCTGCTGAGGTCTTAATCAGTGTCCCTTACTATTATGCTTAAATTCAGTCTAGTCTCTCTCCTTTCCTTTTTGCTCACAGCCTCCCACTGCTTCTCCACTCCTTGATTAAGAAAATACTTTATTTTCACATCAAGGATAAAAAGCACATTTCAATTCTGCCATCCTCTCTGAGTGAGCTCAATTCTCCAGACGTTTCTCAGATGACTCCCTGACTCAGAGTGCTGCCTCGGGTAAATGTATTCCTTCGAGGGCAAAAAAAAATGTATTCTTTATCCAAGGCCTTTTCCTTCATTTTCTTTTTTCTCCCCAAGTAATAAATCATTATTCATAAAGTGTCACCCTGGAAACTGGTGATACTGGATAGAAAGACGATAGAGGTGTGTGTGTGTGTGTGTGTGTGTGTGTGTGTGTGTGTGTGTGTGTGTGTGTGTGTGACTACAGAGTAATATAGTGAGGATTCGATGAAGTTGGTGTTTGAATGTTTGCGTGCAGTTGCGCTTTCGAACCTACAGGAGTTTACTGTAGTATATCTGTGTGTGTGGTTTAATTTATGTGTGTGTGTGTGTGTGTGTGTGTGTGTGTGTGTGTGTGTGTGTGTGTGTGTGTGTGTGTGTGTGTGTGTGTGTGTGTGTGTGACTACAGAGTAATATAGTGAGGATTCGATGAAGTTGGTGTTTGAATGTTTGCGTGCAGTTGCGCTTTCGAACCTACAGGAGTTTACTGTAGTATATCTGTGTGTGTGGTTTAATTTATGTGTGTGTCAGTGTGAGTGTGTGTGTGTGTGTGTGTGTGTGTGTGTGTGTGTGTGCGTCTGAAAGCAGTGACTTGTATGTCTTCAGAGGCAGGGCTGCCAGCACTCGGGAGGGTTGCTGGCTCAATTCCCAGAGACCCTGAAGGAAAGGCACCTATTGATGGATTAGAAACTCCCACAGTGCTTTGCTTCCTGTGTACACAAAGCCCACTGAGCCTGCAACCTCTCCGAGCCCACACACTGGTTTGGAAACAGTGTTGACTCTCTTCTCTTTATTTATCTTCTATGACTGTATCTGTCTTGTAGTTTAAAATGGTCTTTCTCTCCACAGTTAATGAACTACCTGCAGCTCAGCTTCCCTTCCTTCCCTTCCTTATTACAGTGAGTTGTTTGGGTACTCCGGGGAGAGGGTCATGTTACAAACAGAGACCGCAAGGCCAACAGTTGGCAGCAAGATGATAGCAGATTAAGTAGCTCGGCTTCAGGAGTCTCCTCCAGAAAACTGAAAAAGACAACATCCGGGGCGGTGTTTAGCTCAGTTGGTAGAGCAGCTGTCCATTGTGCAAAGACTCAGTCCTTGCTGTAGAAGGGTTCAAATCTGACCTGTGGCTCTTTCCCCCTCTCTCCCTGCCCACATTCTCTGTCACTGTTCAGTTGTCTCTACCTTGAAAAGGCAAACAATCTGGTATTCATCCTAGCTCCTACTTATTAGACAGCACATTGCTTAAATGACACAATGTAGGAGAACACATTAGATAGATACTTTGTACTTTACAGGAAATTTGCTTCCGCAGCCTGTATGTACCCTACATACAAAGATACATAAATACAAGATATGTTGTGACACCACGACATAGCAACAAGAATATATACACATGTATCACATTGAACACGTAAAACCCTCCCTACCGGAGTGCTTTGTTTAGGGCTGCTATAGCAGAGGGTACAAAGCTCCTGCCATAGCGAGCAGTTTGCAGGTCAGGGTCATGTATCTGCGTCATGATGGTAGCAGTATGAATGATGAGTTAAGGGGGTGTACGGGGTTGTGTGCTATACTGAGAGCTCTGCATGCAATGGCTGTATTGTTGAGGTCTGAGAGTTTCAGGGTGAGGAGACCAATGATTCTGAAGGCGTGGTGTGTCGTGCGTGTCGCTATGTTCCTATTTGAGCCAGTTAACATCTTATATGTTACAGAATGCATGTTGCATCTTAATGAGCGCCTGGGCTTCAGCCCTTGCCCTGTGTGCTATGGTTGAACGTGGCTGCTGCCTGGAATGGCAGTTCTTCCTGAACAACGTGATGTTCAGGGATCACTGTATGACCATCATTTATTCTACACATTAGGAAAGGAGCAGGTTAATTTTTGAGTTACAGCCTACATCAACCTACAACATCTAATTCACATGCCTCTGGACTCTGTTACATGATTTCATTTCATTTTAGTATTTAGTGTTCTATAAACCTTTCAACCATCAGTTATTTTTCTGTTGCTAAACAGTCTGACCTTCCAGGCAATACTTCACCTTTTTATAAGCTCTGGTTATTCTTTACCTCCATATAACTTTTGTTACAACTTATTTGAATAAATAAATCCTAAACTAGAGGAGATGTCCTCTATGATAATTAGCCTGTTAAGAGCTAGGTGGACTAAACCGAGATACGGACACACAAGGGAAGCAGATGGATGAAGTTAAACCAGTTTGTTTTTAAAGGCAGGTTTTGGTCAGGGGCCGGACAGGGATGACACAGCAGAGTCTCCCCAGGATTCAGAGCAGGGCTTGGTGGAGCAGGCGAGGGCAACAGGTCAGGAAGTCAATGGCCGGAGAGCTGAGCAGAGCAGGCAACAATCTACTAGGGAGGGCACAAAAGGTTAGCACAGGAAAAAACACCTGAACAATATCTAAGGGCTTGATGCACAGTACTAACGGATTAGTGGCTACAATCTGGCAGCAGGGTCGTTGCAGGGCTAGGTTGCAGGATTGGCTGCAGCTGGTGGTTCCTGCTCTGCTCCAGCACTCCTGAAACACTCACACACACAAAGACTGGGGGCAGGACAGTTAACCCCTGGAGGTAGGAGTGGCAGAGGCAGATGTAACATAGCCTGTGCTTTTATTTTGAAAGCATCTGGTTTTTTGCTAGTGTTGCTGTAACTGCAGGAGCTTGATGTAGCTGTAACGTTAACAGCCAATGGAAAGTCATATCAATCAGTCAATTTGAAGTCTTACCACATGCACAACTAAGATCATTTTGCTAACCAGCAATGCGTACAATATAATTTTTAAACTAATGCTAACAGCAAAGTGCATTAAGAGCGGTCAAATCGTATTAGCCACAATGCATGGAGAGACAGACAAACCTCCTGGATGAAGCTCAAATTCACTAGCATAAGGAGTGGATTTATTCAAGGCCTGATATTTGCCTCAGATGAACATGACTCCTGACATGAACACGACATCCTCCTTTTTGACAAGTCATCGCCGATCTCCAAGAAATCTGCAGATTTGAATGCAAGTACATCGAATGGACACATAGGTAAATGATAAAAACATTGATTCATGAATAGATGGAGTGGGCGTGTGAGAGTGAATATAGCAGTGCAAGGTGAGAAATGTATTTATATAGTGAGAGATGTCTGTGAAGATATTTTGAGTGGTATCTGTATGTGAGAGGGCAGGACGCTGATTGCACATTTAGCCGTGACTGGAATCAGGAAAGTGTTCCTGAAGATGTGTGCTTCAACTAACCAAACATCTTTCTACATTGTAGATAAACACTGAAAACATTGGAATCATGTGGCAAGAAAAATAAGGTTTATATTTTAGATTGTTTTGCTTTGCACACTTCTGGCATTCTCTCAATCAGCTTCAGGCATGAGGTCATCACCAGGAATGCTTTTCTAACAGTCTTAAAAAGAGTTCCCAGATCGTCTAAACACTTGCTGGCTGCTTTGTCGTCACCCCATGGTCCATTCATCCAAAACCATCTCAGGTGCATTCAAGTCCAGTGAGCCAGGTCATCTGAAGAACTCTACTTTACTTCTTGGTCAAATAGCACTTTACATAAGTGTGTTTGATGGCCCCACTTAGCACAAACCAGATTGGATGGCATTTCACTGAAGAATTCTGTGGTAGCCATGCTGTCTTTAAAACTCCTTCTTCATGCTCAATGGTGGGAATCACACATGTAGATATCATCTGTTCAAATTCCCTGTATCTCACAAAGACACGGCAGTTGGAGCAAAAACGCTCAAATTTGACTCATCAGACCAGTGTACAGATCCGCTGGTTTAATGTTCATTATTTGTGTTTCTTGGTCCAAGCAGTTCTCTTCTTTTGTTGGTCTGGTCCTTTGTGGTTTTGACCATGAAGGCCTGACTCGCACACACACTGATGTGCAGATGTGTCTGCTACTTGAAAATGCCTCTGCAGCAGAGCTATCTCCTTTCCTGTGCCACAGCCTGTTTCATCATATCATTTGATGTTTTTTGTGACTGCACCTGATGATAGATAGAAGTTTTTGATATTTTTTGGGGATTGGCTGACCTACATGTCTTAACATAATGATGGACCATTGATGCATTCTACTTAGCTGAGTGGTTCTTGTCATAATATAGATTACAACAGTACTTGAATAGGTTTTTACTTTAATTAACTGTATTTCAACACTACCTCTGAATGTCTCAAACACAACACGCTTTTCAGGTGACAACCTCTTGAAGTTGATTGAGAGAAAGCCAAGAATTTGCAAACCTGTCATCAAAGAAAAGGTGGTTACCTTGATGAATCTGAAATATTAAACATATTTTGCTTTGTTTACATTTTGTTTTCATCTCCATATGTGGTATTTCATAGTTTTGATGTTTCCAGTGTCAATCAATAAATATATTTTAGCAATACAATTTAAGCAGAGTAAGATGACTTTCAAAGTTCACCTTTTTGTTCTTCATTCCTGATTAATTATTCTTGACAGCCGTACTCCGACATGATTAAAACTTTTCAAAATGATGGACACTTTGGACATCAGAGCAGTTGGCAGCCATCACATTAGGTGCAATATTTTTCTTTTTTTTCAATTCTGAATTAAAAACTGTATTTTAAACAAAGACACACCATGTTTTAAATTAGCCCCATTACCCGGTCCTGCAGCCTCTGCTCCTCTGATACAAGCCTCCTGGCTTCCACTACCAGGACCAAACACCCAACCTGGGATAACGGGGCCTTCTCCATGAAACATGCTATCAGTTCCTACCTTCTGACAGTAAATGGTAAATGGGATGTACTTATACATCTTCTGAGAGTAAATGGTACAACACCTTTCTAGTCTTCCGACCACTCCAAGTGCTTTAACACTATCTTACCCACCCATTCACACACATTTATACAGCCTTTGCTCTATTAGCGCTACTGACAACTGGTAAATCTATCCCCACTCTGCATCTTGAATGTACAGTACAGTATATGAGTAGTACTTATTGCTGCACTAACATGTTGTGTGACACTTGTCCTTGATTGTTTCTTTGTAAGTTGCTCTGGATAAAAGCATCAGCTAAGCATCAGGTAATTAAAAGGTAAATACCTGTAATGTTTTTCGTCTATCATCATGGGGAGTCTTTGTGATGATACTGTAGGCGTGCAAAGCTCTTGTTTTTGCATCCTGCATTCTGTGTGTTTAGGTGTACATTACAAACACAGTGAAATATTCAGTAAGTAAGTTGCTTAAACATAAAAGCATTTTTCATTATTTGGTTTCCTGTACAATAAAGGCTGGTAACTAATCAAATGTTGACATTTGTAGGGTTCCAGAATGAACCTGTCTTACTCCAGCTACTGAGTCCCATCTGCTTCTGCCTCTGCTCACCTGCTCCAAGGTACCCGAGTCCTCGCCCACTATGCTCACCGGCAGGATACATATCTGGTCCGTGCTTCTCTGGTCTCTCCTGTCACTTATTCAGCAACCTGTGACGGGTCTGCTCCAGTACTCCGCTGCCGGGCTTCTCCGGCTGCTTTTCCACCTGTCTGCACCTCCACCGGCTGCATTACTCTTCCACTTGGATACATATAATACTGTCCCATTGAAGGTCTCGCCGGAACATCCATGAAAACACCTCGAAAACAATTAAGTCCATCTGGTCCACTTCTTGTCGCCCCCACGTAACATCGGCCGGGTTGTTGACCACAGTGTGCTAGCTTGCCTAGCCCGGTCGGCTTACACACCTGCCAGATGTGAGTTTGTTGACATATATCAACCCTGTGACACCGGTTGGGGAGGAGGTCTCGTGATAATTCACCATGAGAAGTGTAAAGTGTCTGTTCCTACCTTCTCCTCCTTCGAATCCACCGTGTGTATACTGTCTAAAGCTACTCCCACCATCATTACAACAGTTTACCGTCCCCCAAAACCTAATAACAACTTTCTAAATGACTTTGCTGCTCTGCTCACGCACCTGTCTACCCTCTCATCAAATAATACAGTGCTAGGAGATTTCAACATTCTAATGGACAATATTAATAACCCTCTTACCAAAGACTTTACATCTTGCCTGGACAGCTTTGGATTCCAACAGTCTACTGATGTTCCCACAGGGTCAAATCTTGGACATAATCTCCTGTTCCGGTGTTTCTCCTTCCGACCATATAGCCGATGAACTCCTGATACTAACCATTTTCCCCTCCTGATTTATGTAAGACTCCCTCTTTCCTTCACTAAGCTTCCCCATCTTATCTCTTTCCGCAATATTAAGGACATCAACCTAGACTCTTTCCTCCAGTACTTACCCCCTTATGGACATTCACAATTTAACCACCCCTGAATAACTGGTTTCACACTATAACACTAGACTTCATCACATGCCCACTGCTACATGGATGACACCCAGCTCTACATTACATTACATTACATTACATTACATTTAGCAGACGCTTTTATCCAAAGCGACTTACAGAGGAGGACATAAGCTGAAAGAGGTGTAAAGGAGCACAGAGTAGTTGTTAGTTTTGTTGGGCAGCATTCTGGACCATTTGCAAAGATTTGATTGCACAAGCAGGTAGGCCGGACAGGAGCGCGTTACAATATTCGAGGCGGGAGGTGACTGTAGCCTGTATCAGGAGCTGAGTGGCATATTGGGTGAGGTATGGTCTGATTTTTCTAGTATTGTACAATGCATAGCGGCATGACCTCGCTACGGAGGAAATGTGCTCAGAGAAAGAGAGACGATCATCTAGTACGCTACCTCGCCAGCAAAACCACCTCCGACCTCCCGCCCTCCTCCCTTACTGACTGCTTGACAGAAATAAAATCCTGGTTCACCTCAAATCTAATTAAACTGAACAGTGACAAAACTGATGTTCTCCTCATTGCCACCAAATCAACATTATCCAAAACCGACAGATTCTCTATTGACATAGACAATTGCTCCATTTCCCCCTCCCCACAGATTAAGGTGTCTGGCTGCCTCGACAGCACACTCTCTTTTCAGTCTCACATCAACGACATCACTCGTTCCGCCTATTTCCACCTACGCCACATCAACCACCTCCATCCCTTCCTTACTCCTTATATCACTGCCATCCTGGTTCATAGCCTCGTCACCTCCCACCTGGACTACTACAACTCCCTCCTCCTTGGCCTCACCCACAAATCTCTCCATAAGCTCCAACTCCATTATTCAGCTGCCCGCATCATTACCAGAACCCCTTCAATCTACCACATCACTCCTGTCCTGCAACAGCTCCACTGGCTCCCGGTCAAATCCCACATCAATTACAAAATGCTTTTGCTCTCATTCTTTTTGAACTTCTGTGTTAAACTGTGTCACTTCACAGCAGTTAAGTCGATACCCGGGGTTCAAGATCTTTAATCTGTAACTCTACTAGAACTTAAAATAGGTTTGATGAAACATCGACTACATAACACGTTGTGAACTGTAGCCAAATTAAATTTCAATACTAGCCGATCTGAAGGCAGAGGAAGAATAAAGACAGAGAGAAGACGATCAGAACGGAAGGAACACACACACACACACACACACACACACACACACACACACACACACACACACACACACACACACACACACACACACACACACCATGTATATTCCTGTCATATGGGGATAATTTTGTCTCAAAAAGATTTGAATGCGTACAATATGATTTGAATGCGTACAATATGATTTGAATGCGTACAATATGATTTGTAAACATATGCATACATTTATAAATATCCAAATACAAAATACAAATATAAAAATGTGACATACAAATAAATAAACGAATTTGTATAAATAAATTTGTAAATATATTTTCGAGATTTGAAAATAAATGTCCTTGACTTTGTGTGTGGAGTCAGCATTTGTGGATCCATTTTTTGCTTTTGTGGATCCATTTTTTGCTTTTCTCGCGATGACGTAATTTTGAGACATTCCTACCGCTCACCCCGATTCACAAATAAATGCCACCAGATTTGAATACAAATAGCGGTACACCCTTCACCGAACATCCAGCAGATGGCAGTGTTGTGCAACGGTGCAGACCAAGGTACTTTTTATTATTCTGTTTCTGGACATAATGGAGAGAAGCTTAAACCAGAAACGAGTAGAGGCATCTGCCTCTACAGGTTAGCGGCATGTGCCTCAGATAGTGGCATTTAGTAGTGGCATTTCCGGGAAATGCCACTACTAGATGCCGATGCCACGAATTGAGCCAGTGTGCACGTCGCAGGTCCACACACAGGACAGTCTGTGCAAAGCGTCAGTCAATTGAAAACCGGACATTTTCATGAACCTATAAAGAAAAAAATCCTCAGGAGCCCCAGACAGGACGTAAAAATGTCCGGCCAAAATAGGACGTTTGGTCACTCTTTAATAAAGAAATAACTTTGTCAAACGGAAGAACTTTTATTTTGAAGAGTACCGGGCAAAGAAGCGTACGAGCCCCGCCCACCACTAAAACGGAATATGGTAGTGGAAATTTTGTTTTTGGTGATTGGAACAGAAAACGAGAAATTGAGCCGAATTTTCAAAAAAACACTTGTTTCTGGTTTAAGCTTCTCTCCATTATGTCCAGAAACAGAATAATAAAAAGTACCTTGGTCTGCACCGTTGCACAACACTGCCATCTGCTGGATGTTCGGTGAAGGGTGTACCGCTATTTGTATTCAAATCTGGTGGCATTTATTTGTGAATCGGGGTGAGCGGTAGGAATGTCTCAAAATTACGTAATCGCGAGAAAAGCAAAAAATGGATCCACAAAAGCAAAAAATGGATCCACAAATGCTGACTCCACACACAAAGTCAAGGACATTTATTTTCAAATCTCGAAAATATATTTACAAATCCACATTTATTTATACAAATTCGTTTATTTATTTGTATGTCACATTTTTATATTTGTATTTTGTATTTTATAAATGTATGCATATGTATACAAATCATATTGTACGCATTCAAATCATATTGTACGCATTCAAATCTTTTTGAGACAAAATTATCCCCATACTGTCACCCCATAGCCAAATAGTCAAAAATCAAACACTCAGGTGTGGTGTTACTGGTCGTTCGATGCCTTCACTTCAATCATGGATCATGCTGCTATCGGCTGCCCTTCTGTTCCCATGGTGACAGGACATCTACAACTATAGCCACTTTCCCTCCCTGCCTCTCTCACTCTCTCTCTCTCTCTCTCTCTCTCTCTCTCTCTCTCTCTCTCTCTCTCTCTCTCTCTCTCTCTCTCTCTCTCTCTGTCTTTCTCTGTCTTTCTCTGTGTCTTTCTCTTCAGATCAGCCAGTATTGAAATTTAATTTGACTACTGTTTAGAACGTGTTATGTAGTCGATGTTTCATCAAACCTATTTTAAGTTCTAGAAGAGTTTCAAATTGAAGCCTAAAACTTAACCGCTGTGAAGTGATGCAGTTTAACACAGCAGTTCAATCCTCCATCCTTTAGACACGCTGGTTTCAAGTCTTCTTGTTCTTTATACTAAATGTCAACATTTGATTAGTTACCAGCCTTTATTGTACAGGAAACCAAATAATGAAAAATGCTTTTATGTTTGAGCAACTTACTTACTGAATATTTCACTGTGTTTGTAATGTACACCTAAACACACAGAATGCAAGATGCAAAAACAAGAGCTTTGCACGCCTACAGTATCATCACAAAGACTCCCCATGATGATAGACGAAAAACATTACAGGTATTTACCTTTTAATTACCTGATGCTTAGCTGATGCTTTTATCCAGAGCAACTTACAAAGAAACAATCAAGGACAAGTGTCACACAACATGTTAGTGCAGCAATAAGTACTACTCATATACTGTACATTCAAGATGCAGAGTGGGGATAGATTTACCAGTTGTCAGTAGCGCTAATAGAGGAGCGACTCTGGAGGAGCACTCTCAGGAGGTAGAGCAGGTTGTCCACTAATCAGATGATATTCAATTCAATCACCTTGCACAGCAGCAAAGGCTGTATGAATGTGTGTGAATGGGTGGGTAAGATAGTGTTTAAGCACTTGGAGTGGTCGAAAGACTAGAAAGGTGTTATATAAGTACATCCCATTTACCATTTACTCTCAGAAGGTAGGAACTGATAGCATGTTTCATCGAGAAGGCCCCGTTATCCCAGGTTGGGTGTTTGGTCCTGGTAGTGGAAGCCAGGAGGCTTGTATCAGAGGAGCAGAGGCTGCAGGACCGGGTGTGGATGTGGAGCAGGTCTCTGAGATAAGACGGGGCATAGTTGTTGATTGGCTCAGTGTAAGGAGGATGATAATAAACTAGACCTGCTGTGGGACAGGGAGCCAGTGGAGACTGGAAGGGTGGATAATAGGTTTCGATCAATAAAATTTTGATTCCAGGATAGACGTCAAGCCCTGTAATTTGTCAGATGATCATCAACCTGGATTCTGCTAATAGTAAAATAGCTTTGATAGGCCAAACAGCGCTCTACACTACATATCTCATTCACACACTGATGGCAGGATCTAAGCATTCATACACCAATGGCACAGCCTTCAGGAGCAATTTGGGGTTCAGTATCTTGCACTTCGGCATGCAGACCAGAGGAGCCGGGTATCGAACCGCCGATCATCTAATTAGTGGACGACCCGCTCTGCCTGTGAGCCACAGCCGCCCCAATGTGTCCTCCACAATGTGCCATGTGGAAGAGTTCATGCTTCGAACTTCACTTAATATTTATTGTTCTTTTTAACACGATCTAGCTCAGAACATGCATATCCAGACTCTCTATTTATAACATTGAAATATATTACATCCTGACATGTGAAGAGTGCTAAAAGCCTGACAGAGTGAACGCTGAGCAAAAACAGCAGGAGGTTCGAAAGGTTCAAAATATGTCAATACTATATTACACTGAGATAGAAGCTGTGTAGGATCTGGGCACACATGCGCTAACTCAGTACGTGTACGTGTGTGTGTGTGGATTGAGTCACACCCTGCGGCGAGAGTGTGTACCACACATACTCGGCAGCATTTGTCATTTTATCTCAGAAATCCCATCACAGCAGTGAAAGTGTGGATCGTTGTCCCGCTCAGCATGGAAAAACAAAAATAAAAATTACATCAGCGATAAGACTGTCATTTCCTTCAGTCGCCGCTGTCATTCAAATGCACATGTGATGTTTGTAAAGGAGAAAGAAGAATAGTTCAAGTCTGTTGACTTCAGCCTGAAGAACTTTGTGGATGTACCTTAAGTGGGGTCAAGCCTCTTCCTGGAAAAAGTTCCAGGTTGAATTGAAGTAGACAGGTTTTCCATCAAAAACTGAATGGAACAAATTGACAGCGTTGAGGTCAGTGTGTGACAGTTTTTGGTAAGCAGATAGCTTTTTCGACTGAAAAAAGACTCTGCAGGGCTGCAGGCTTTTTCGCTTTGGTCCCAGCTGGATACCTTGATATCCATAACTGTTTGCTGCTTCAGTGTAATCTAGTGAAGCAGATTCAAATGCAAAAGCACATTCTAAATTCGCCATAACATAAATTTTACTGAATCACCACATTTCCTTGGAGCGCTTTGTGATAAACCTCTGGCTTCTGTGTGTTATTTTATGATTTTACAAAACTCTGAGTGACAATTGTAGGCTAGAAATTGGTACTTCAAAAGAGTGCTCTGTGAAGTAAGGACCCAAGTAAGGGAGCAGGGGTTATTTTGTTGATTACAGATCACACAGAGACGGACATATTAAATACCACAAAAGATGTTCTGCTCAGCAAAAGGAAGCAGCACCATCATTTCTGCTTTGAGAGCAGAGAAAAAAACTGCTGCAGTGTAAGAGGGATTATATGGATGAATGATCCACAAGCAACTTCATGATGTACTTCTCTTGTGTTTAGGAAAAGCCGTGGTGTTATACTGAGAGGGTGATGCATTGCGCTGTGTTGTTCTGTCAGTGAAATGACATTATCTGGATGTTGGACAGAGTATTTTAAGTTAAAAGGATAAAGATGGAACGCAAGCTTTTTCCCTTCAAAACGTGAACGACGACTTTATTACCATTTTCTCTTACAGCAATAATTTAGATGCAATTTTTTTTTTCTGTGACAAGTTAATACATTCAATCCTGTGTCCAATAAACAAATGTACTACTCATTTGCATGCAGCATATTTCACAGAATCATAGTATCAATGTCAGGAGAGTATAAATAATTCTACTAATAAAACCTTTATTCATATTCTTCCTTTTTTAAGAACAAGTTGGAAACCACAAATGCCAGATAAAAATGGAATGAACGAGCCAAAGCATGATTATCGTAAAAAAAAAAAATGAAACCCTGGCAGAATAAAAGAGAATAGAAGTCCAAAATAATAATTTTTTTTAAATTTAATGGAGCCTGATTTTCTTTGACGGGTCATTCCAGGCCCTGACTCCGAGAATCCTGCATGGGGCAAAAACTCTAGCCCTCGCCTGTTGTGTTCAAGCCTTAAATCGGCCCCCTGATGATCATGCAATGTCATACACATATTAAAACTGTCGACCTAAAACTAGACCCTCAAGTTCCAATATATCTGGAAGATGTGAGAGGAAATGCATCAATTTTAGATGCTGTGGAACACCTTGACAGTCCCCTGCTGTAAAAAGATTCAGACCAATCTGACATGCTGCACAGAGAAGAGTTTGGTGGAAAATCAGCTTTGAACAGTCAGTAATAATGGCTTGACCCGCCTTTGGTAGGGGCCAACTGACAGCTGGAGACTACATTGCAAATGTCATGTTTCAGATTAAAATGGGAAAATTCTCTGAAGGTGTACAAACTCCCTGTGCCAAAGTGAGGGCACTTATTTCCCCCCCCCCTAAAAGTTTTTTTTTTTTTTTTTTTATAAGATTGGAAAAAAATAGGAATATAAGTGAAGTAAGATCCACATTTTGGATTCCATCTATACTGTTCTCACTATGTGTTATACGTCCAGTATGTAAACATAGGTAAACAGCAAGCCAAACTCATTTTTCACGAGCCAGGAAGCGAGCGCCTTGCTCCTTTATTTTCCAGCCATTAGGTAAAAGGTAAAACTGTAAACAAAGGAGAGGAAATATATTTCTTATTAACACACTAACACAATTAAAACAATAGCTAAAATGCTTCTCGATTAGCATTAATGATAACACAGTAATTTACTGCTATCAAAACAGATATACAAAAATGAACTTTTCTTCTAAACAGAAAATGCATGTAGGACAGTCAAACTTGTGCTTTAAGGTGCTGAATGACCAGGACTTACAGCCATTGCTTACAAGGGTGTCATGACAGAGTTTAAGACGCTAGGAAAACTTCCATCGTTTTGTCAGAGCTTCGTTTGTTTACAACTCGTCTGTCTATAATACCTGGCATATCTCTTAGACGTCTTGAAAATAAGAGCATACAATGAAACGAGGTAAGCAACGTAATATTATCACCCCTTTTTTTTAGCAGTGAATAATAATTTCTTTTTTAACATTTTTAACGTAACATGAATCAATGAGATGAATTAAAGGGCAGATCATAACTTTCACCAGAGGGCAGAACACTAACCACTTTGGGATGCTCTTGATTCATGGAGTTAAAGCCCACACTGTGACTGTGGCACTACGGCGCAGTACGATGGAAGAAAAGCACTTCACATAGCACTGTGAAGAGGGTGTCGAGGGAGTTCGTGACCTTCAGTGTACTTGAAGAGAGTGTGAATGTGTCTATGGTGACTTCACAGCTAACAGTCAGTGAGACAATCTGAAGTCATCTGGCAAGTTGTGTTGCGCTCGGAGGAGGTGGTGGATGGGGGGATCGTGCAGCAGATGTTGTTTTGTGTCAGATAACGATATTGCTGACTGGTGTTCAGCTGTGTGGATCAGTGGTTGGCATCACACACGTGCACACAAAACAATACAATATCAAAGCATATCACAGCTATTATACACAAAACTAAAATAAAATACCCCACACTTAAACCCACACTACGACAACGTGGTAATAGGTAATGTTTTTGGCACCTTATGAAAAAAACAGTCTGCTAATTTAGAGAATAATGGGAAACATTGGTCAGGCCTCCCTTGCGACTTTTCAGTGCACTTCCCTCTGAAAAACAGCATCCATCGCTGGCAGTAGGAGAAGGTAGAAGGTACCACTGATGGTGATTATTTAAGGGTTAATACAAAACGTTACAGAATACTCCTCTAATCTCTAACAGCGAAGAGTTCCAGTTGAACTGAAGGCAGAAATCAGTCAACAGCTGGTACTTGTGGCCACAGGCGCCAGCTGACAGCACAACATCCAGACTGTGGATTTAAAGCTTCCTCTGCCGTTGTGTTTCTTGTAAGCACAGACTGTCAAAGAGTGTCGCCTGCCTTAAAGGGAAAATGCAACGTTGTGCCAGTCATTTATCTGGATTTTTATGAAGCCGCTGACAAGGTATTTCTCTTTGCATCTGGACGCTGAGGTGCTCATATATATTTTTTCAGCATCGGGCTAAACTGCAGACACATTTGAGCAGGACATAAACCCTTTCTTTGACACTTTTTTTCTCAAAATCTTTGGCACCAGCTGTCAGGGCTGTTTTTATACTCACCTTTGCCAGTAAATTGTGGCTGCAGTCGAGTTTTTCCGTCCGTCTTAGATGTTCAGTCCTCATTGCTGTGTCGTCTTTGGGTGGGTGTTATTGTTTGTGGCCTAATGGTCACACTGCTTGTTTACAACATGTCATTAGTGTTTAATATCTATTATACAAAAAAAAAAAAAGATATTTTCTTGATTTTTTTTCACACGCTACTTGTTAATGTATAACAGTGCACATGGGGCACTCTGCCATGCGTGGCTGTGGCTGTTGGTTTATGTCCATGTCTTTTAATAACAGCAGTGTTGGCATTAAAATGCTTGTTATGCTTGAAATGACATCGTAACGCTGTCAGCCATGTAAATATTACAGACTGAGTGTTGAAGCATGCTCGTCATGCTTCTGTGACCTTCGTGGCTTGTTAATGAGAGAAAAATGCCATCAAATGTCAGGACCAAAGAACGGCCATTTGTTTCAGGATAGACTTGATGCTTTCATTTGAATTTCTATTCATTGAATGTGTTCATACTAAAACCCATATGATGAAATTATATTAGGGTAAGTTCATTCAAATGCCAAGAAAATACAATAAATCTGCCTCACATGCAGAAGGTTTGAATGTGTATTATACATTTAAAAATGTCTGTGTTCACAGTATTCATGAGAGTTACACAGCTTTGAACTGGCTACCAACAGTCTAATACAACAACCCTGTTAATCCTTCCTCCATGAAGGTTTTGATAATTATGTGATGATTCTTTATGCTTTAATACATTTAATTATAAAATTCAAAATAGAAATTCATTTTTCTGGTGGAATGGTGGTAGCAGCAGAGATCTGATCGGGTTGCTTTTGCCAGCTTTTGAATCTTGTTTACTTAAATGTAGTTTTATTTCTTGATTCTCTCTGTTTTTATTGCATTTCCTGTGCACAACATTCTTTTAAACCTTAAAAGTCTTTCACTTTCCACCTAAGGTTGTATGTACATATATATTTACATATAATAGGAAGCACTGCCATGGAAAGATGCAATTTTTCGGAATACAGAAGGATATAATTGTAAAGTTTTATGATATTGAGCCAGCTGATGTGGTTCTTTCTTCTTATTACTATTATGTTAGAATATACAGTATCATCCACACATTTGTGTTTACACTAAACCCTGTTTTTGTTAGAGTTAGACTGTCCCAATGACCAGGAACTTTACAGCTATAACATGCCAGCTGGACAGGACAGTCTTAAAATTCAGTACGTTCAAACTGACCAAATCTAGAGTGGGCATAAACATCAACAGTTACAGGATCACTACGTCTTGACACCACAGCCTCTCTGTGATGCTGTACCATCAAACAGCACCATGATGCTATACCATGAATAGAACAGGGATGATGAAAGTGTACTTGAGCCCATTTGATAGGCTTATGGGAGTACATTAAACAAAAAAGGTCGGGAACCACTGCACTCTGGGTAAATGGACGAGTGCGCGTTGACACAAATGAACCTCTATGGCAACCACAGACGAGTATACAATAGATATAAACAAACATGTTGTGTTGACTGACACATTGAACAAATGATACTGAATGAGGACGTAAAAGAAAGAAAGTACTGTGGACTGAAACATGACAGAAACAAGGAGGGAAGAAAAGAAGCCAGAGCTACAAACATGTACCTAAGGCAATCTGTATGCCTAGTAGCCAGTCATAGCTAACATCAACACACACACACACACACACACACACACACACAAAGGACACACACTCAGTTAAAATTCCCACAGAGAAAAGAACCACACCTCAGGCTAGCTGTTCACACACATCCCAAAAGAGAACAGCTTTGATGCAGAGCCTGAATGCCTGCTTTTATCTGCCTCCATTGGGTCCAGAGAGTGTATGTGTGAGAGAGAGTGTGTGAGTGAGTGTGTGTGTTCATGGTGTCGAATGTCAATAGTGTTTGTAAAAAAGCGGCGACATGTTTGATAGGTTAAGGATGAGGGAAACATAAACTGACAGCTTTGCTGGCTTTCACTTGTCTGACCTTAACAAACTATTTGAGAGTCTCCTGAAGCGTCGTCACTCCAATATGTGAGTGAATACCTGCAACATTTTGCTTGGCTGTACCACGGCTAGTTGAATCCCGTCTTCCTCTAAGATTTTTGATTATCTCTGCTGTGTGGGAATCTGCAGTCCATTCCTGAGCACCTCTGCAGTGACTCACAGAGGCCACGTTCCCTGATAAAGTTTGGATTAGACGGAGTTCATCATGCAGTGTGGGTGCCTGCCTGACTGCCTTTATGATACAGATAAGGGGGCACAGTTTAATACACCATTGTGTGTCACTGTGGCTAAATTTAGTGCTGGAGGTGCAGTAACTGGAAAAGGATTCGGGCCCCAGGATCTCTGATGTTTGTCTGATAACTCAATGATTAAACTCAAATTCACACCGGGCGGGAGGCATCAGCAGCACACTTCAGAAACATCCATCCACACTGACTCAATAACTCTGCGTGCTACAGCTCATGGCCATGAAGTTAAACTAACACCTCTAAATTCTGGAGTCAATAAAGCAGGAACTGAGTGTAGTTGACATGTTCACATTTATAATACAGTACGGTTTGAAAGACTTTGACATGGAGGTGCAGTGGTTAGTAATGTCTAGGTTTGAACCTGCCAGCTGCAGGTGTGGAGTCCTGCATGTTGGCCTCATGTCTGAGTGGGTTCTTACTAGTTATGCCAAGACATGCATGGGTGGGGTGACTCTCTAGATGGATGTGAGTGTGAATTTGAACATTTGTTTGTCTCAATGTTTGATGTGATGAACATCAGCATTTGTGTGCCCCTTCTTTTGCCCAACGTAAGCCTGGATCCAGCCCCCAGGAAACCTGTAAATGTTAGATCAGTATGGGAACGAACGAATGAAAGACTGCTTTGGAGATTATATTTGAATTGTGACATTTAGAAATTAAAGTATCTATCCTGGAGACAGTGACAGACATCGTAATAATCACTTGTGATGCCGCACAGATTCTTTTAAATGCATGAACATGCATAACACTTTACTTAGCACCAACAATGAAATAAATATAATAAAACATGGATATTATAGATTTTTGAGTGTGTACTTATGACACTGCATGACTGGATATTATAAGCTCTCATTTAATTGGTGATTGTTGAGATGTGTGTGTAGGTGAGTGTAGGTCATCATAATGTATTATAAGCCTCATCAGTCAGTCTATAACCAGTCAATAACATCCACACTTAAACTACACTTAAAATTCATTCTGTCACATCTCTAATGTTTCATGACTGTTGATATGGTGCATCAGAAAGCATTATTTGTGTTTAAGTGTAGTCATGAAGCATTATAAATGCATTATAAATCACTATGAATGCCCCTATAATGCATTAGAAATGTGGTCTTTTTAGAAAACATGTTCAAATAGAAATCCATCATAAAAGCTGCTGGATCAGTGGCCAGAAAGTAATGTCAGAACTTTGGCTCTATTACTACTTGAGGTTTGACCTGCACAACTGCACAGGTAAATTATAGCTTACAGTGCAGAGTGCTTTAGCCAGGCAGAAAGCTGGACTTTGAAAATCATAATCGATTGTACAGAAAATACAAAGAAAACGTAAGTAGAAACCATAATGCTTAGTTATTGCTAAACAAAGGCGATGTAGTGATTTGTCCATTAACAAAAGGACAGGAAGACTTGCCAATGGCAATGATGAAAAGAAAAGTCTATAGCAGAGACAAATAATGGGAGACATAATGAAACTGTTGTGAAAGGGAGCGACATTTAGAGAAAAGAAGTAAGTTTCCCAATAGAGAAAGCAGACAGATGGAGAGAAAAAGAAGAAAAAGTGGCTGTAAAAATGACATGCTGCAGAAGAGAGAAAGACAAATGATAATGAGGTGGAGGAGAAGAGGAAACAATGACAAATCCAGATGAATATGAGAGCCAACAGGATTCTAATACTTACTTTATCACGCAGCCAGACGTCTCTGACAAATCACTTAATATGCAAATAGCTCTGTATTTATTCCAATGACAAAGCACTCGTCACATAAACAGACCTATGCAATATAATGCACACTTCAAATACAGATGGAAACACACACACACACACACACACACACACACACACACACACACACACACACACACACACACACACACACACACACACACACACACACACACACACACACACACACACACACGTGGTTCATTCATCTGTCATACTTTCAAAATCCACCGGTGTTTAATAACTGCTGCATTTGTTCCAATGATAAATGAAATTAAGAGTCACAGCTATGATACTTTGTAAAGAGAACAGATGTCACTGTTGCACCTGCACTTCAGTATGTTATTGTGTTTGTTAGTTTAATCGGTACTCTCTCTGTGTGTGTGTGTGTGTGTGTGTGTGTGTGTGTGTGTGTGTGTGTGTGTGTGTGTGTGTGTGTGTGTGTGTGTGTGTGTGTGTGTGTGTGTTAATTAGGGTTAGTAACTTTTACATTTACATGTCTGTACCTTGTTTTATCAAGTTTTTAAAGGGGGTCTCTCACATCTAAAACATGAATGGCTAACTAATTAATAGTCTTAAAGTGCAGGAATGTTTGTAGGTGAAGGACAGCTGCACACCAAACAAGCAATTAAACTGCAGATTTTTCATGGTAGACAGTTTACTGTAAAAGAGGAAACCAGACAAGTTAATGCAGTTTTGGAGTGCCACCTGTCTGTCTGTGCAGCATGTAAAGATGTGCATCACTGTCAGCTGTGACAGCTTGTTGCAATCATCGCAAACAAATGTGACCATTGTTAAACATCTGTGATAAATCAGTGCTGTTATAAGAGTTGCTCATTACACTTTACATTCATTTGGCACATATGTTTTGTCCAAAGTGACTTCCAAACAGGGGCAACTACATGTCTTTAAAATTGTCATTATGTAGTTTGAAATGTTGCAGTGACAGACTTCAGTGGGAAGTTCATTCCAGTGCAGCAAGAAGCCTTGACTGAGATGAGCAGTGTAATAGAGGTGTAGAGGTATTTTTTTTTCTTTTTTTTTCTTTTAAGTGACCCGTTCAACAAAGGATAACCACTAGTAGTATTTGCACATTGTCACTTAACTTTTGCTGCTTGACTTCAGGGATTCAAGAATCATTATGGAATCTGTATTCCTGTATATATTCTGCTCTATATTTCTGAAGATGAGATTGTCAGAGACACAGACAAACTCAGTGATCAGGCTGGTTTGATGAGGGGCTTGGAGGTGCCAGCAGCAGAGTTTTGAACTGGTTGCCAGCTGCAACTGGAAGCGAGTTGTGGGAAGGTGAACAGCTGGTGGACAGAAGGATGGGTGATGTTGTGGAGAAATTGCTAAAGTCAAAGGTCAATGGAGAGGTCAGGAGTTTAGAAAGTGTTCAGGAGCCTCTGATGTCTTATGCTGTATTATTTATTGATGCTTGGCCAAGGAGAATTAGAGACACTGTCCTGTTCATCAGAAGTGCTTGAGTTGGTCTCACATTCTGGTGGATCAACTTTAAACCAAGATCACACCACAAATATTACACGCCCAGAATTTGTTTTATGAGAATGTCTTTACTCATAGAGGTGTTATTGTCAGCATATTCTAGTCTGGAGACACAGATGTCTGTTTACGGAGATTGGAACATCAACAGCAAGCTATCTATTATGTCTAAGAAGGCAGCAATAGGTCTCTTCGACCCTGGCCACCACAGTGTTAGGATAGACTGGCACCTACTGTTCTCAACCAAAGCCAAACAATTAATACTGCAGAGGACCTCAAGGCCCACACATGACCTTGTGTAACCTAAGGATACAAAATTCCATAACAGGTGATATTATCCGACTTATATATATGATATGAAGCATTCTTTGTCCTTACACTACCTCTTAATAATTGATGCTCAATAAACAGAGCAATATTTACATCATATCTTGGGCAGTTGGAGCACTCTTTGCTCTTTTTGTTTTTTGCAACCATTAAAATATGCAATATTTTAAGTAGTTTTGAACACCGTCATAGCATTTGATCTCACTCCATCTGTGGGATGTTTTAGGTGACCAGTGTCACAGTTAGTTACTTCCCCCAGAAAGTAATTAAAGTAGTTACTGAGTTACAAATTATGAAACTAACTGGTTACTTTGAAAAGTAATCATTGCGTTACTTTCAAGTAATTTTTTAAATGCTCAAATGTGTCAAAGAATTTGTGACCCACCTTCATCCCTCTTTGACGGAACTTACAGTAGTAGCAACTCAAAAGTTCCTGTTCAAGCTGAAAGCCAGCTGAATGGCAGCCGTCTTTCAGCTGACTTCCAGCTAGCTGCCAGCCAAGTTCCCTGGCTGGAGTGACCCCCCTCCTTCTCCTGGGCGTGTCTATTTTTTACTGTAACTCCACCCATTCACGTAATTACAGGGTATGACCAGAAGATGGCGCTTCTCTCGCAGAACTTTTTTTACAGTTGTTCTACCTGGATGACGTAGCTTACACACCTCATTGGCATTCTCGTTGCTCAACCATTTGTTTGCACTTACAGTAATGGGCTTTTTGGTCTCCCAGTGTCACAGATCACAGAGCGGAAAATGCAGCTGGTTTGAGTACTGTACACTATACAGTAGCCGTATGATTTGAGCGTGTTCATGAATTGAAATTAAATTTAAGGTGTTTATATCTAACATGTCAGCATTCACCAAATCAACAACATCCAGGCTGTTCTGTCTTTACTAGTGGTGAGCCGTTATCGGCGTTAACGTGCTGCGTTAACGTGAGACTCTTATCGGGCGATATAAAAAAAATATCACCATTAATCTATTCTCAAAGCTGCTCCAGCCTCTCAGGTCGCTTTTTCACTTTTTTCTCTTTTGTTCGTTTTTGTTTTCTTCACTGTAACTCCGTGGAGTCCTCATCTTTCTAGCAATTTAGAGAGTTTTGTGCTTTTATCGTGTTTTTTCTTGGTGGTGTTTTTTAAATGCCGCTTCCACCTGGACAGCTGCCGGGGAAAAGCTGATCAGCATTGGCGCGATCAGCTGTTCGATTGGTGCGATTAATCTATGGCCACCACTAGTCTTTGCATAATTACTGAAGCGTCTCTTCTCTTGTGCTCGTGCACTCTCTCTTGCTCATCTGCATGTAAACAACAAACTAACCCTTAAAAAAGTTACAAAAAAACGGTTCGGACGTCATGGGGCTGTCAGGCCTGTGTGTCAGACCTGCCGATACAAGCATGCAGCTGGGTTGAGTACTGTAACCTATACAGTAGCCCTGTGATTTGAGTGTGCTCATGACCATGAATGACTTATTTTTATTTTGTCCATTACATAGGCTAAATGGCATAAAGAGTAAATGGAAAGAGTTACGGGTGAATCAAGTATGAAATAAGTCAAGTATGTTTTGGTCTTAATAAAGTTTGCAGTATATATGTTATGTTTTTATTCTACATGGACACCACTGTTTATTTTCCACTATGCCCCCCTTCATTATTAATACGCCGCACAACTTTTGAAAGTCCAGAGATAAGTCTGTTGCCAAAGTCCACGGTGACTCTCATTTGCCAAAACGTCTGTATGTCGTAACATAATAACATAATTCTTTCCATTTACGCTTTACGCCATTTAGCCTATGGTCACCGTTTAAATCAACAACATCTAGGCTATTCTGTCCTTACATAATTACTGAAGCTCTTCTCTCGCGCACACTTTCTCTCTCTCTCTCTCGCTCCTAATTCGCATGTAGTGAAAGCCACAGCTGGACATCAGTATCCATCATACTGTACAGTATACTGTACTATCAATATGGCCACTATGGTGTTCAGTGTAATACTCAGAAATTGAATTTCATACTACAGGCTTCAAAAAGCATCAAACAGATATAACTCTTGAAAAACAGTTAGGGGGTGGTCAGTAGCATAGTGGATTGTGCAGGCGCCCCATGTGTAGAGGCTACAGTCCTTGCTGCAGCCAGCCCCGGTTCGAATCCCGCATCGGACGACACCTTTACTCCGTGTCATTCCCCGTCTCTCTGCTTCCTGTTTATCTTCAACTGTCATATCCATAAAATCCCGAAAAAAATATACTTAAAAAAGGACGTTACAAGCAGAGTTTTCTTTAATAGAAAGTTCATGTTGGCATGTTGTTGTTGTGCGTGACATAGAGTTGCGGATATGAGCGGCTGCAGCACTGCCGTGTTATCTTATCACAACTTTTTTTTTTTCCATCAACTGATCCGCTGATCAGCTGATCGGGTCACCCGCTCACCCCAGAGTATCTGTTCACATGTGTCTTAGTTTAGACCAGTGTTACTCAAAGTGTGGTCAAAGTGAGGTCGCTCGCGGACCACTAGTGGTCCGCGAGCGACCTCAAGTGGTCCGTGAGAGGATCTCTTAAAATATTCGAATTTCCCACACAAGTTTGTGGAGTCCTACCTAGGGATACTCGATATATCGCGGCTTGTTCTACGTGAGATGTATGAAATGACTATATCGCGACCATCGAGTACTTGTCACGTAAATGTTTTAAGCCGTCTGCATTTAATTCTCCGGGGATTCGCCTGTCACTCACTCCTGCTGCTCACAGCACGCAGCACACTGCCCCGCCCACCCAGAAACATCCCCTGCGCGCATGCGTACTTTCTGTAGCAAGTGAGGAGAGGTGAAGCCAAGAGTCCAAGTGAGGTAATTGAAGATGGAGACGGACGACTTGGTTCTGAAGAAAAACAGCTGCGGTCACGTCTCTCGTTTTCGCGTGGTCACGTCAACTGCTCCAATATTTTCAAGTGCGCCCTTATTGCCGACTTTATGGCAAACACTTTTAAAAAACTGGAAAGTCAGCGCTAGCTTACTGCAGCGTGTGGACACTTTCGGTTTTCAAAATAAAACGTGGGTGTTAAATGTATTAAACGTTTATTTATAAAATATGAAGAATGGTTAAAATTTGATTTAAAAAAGTGTGTCTCATATGCCAAGTATGATTCTGCACTGCTTCAATGCTCATATGTACATTATGAAATATATTAAAATATGATAAAAAAAATATGACAAGTGTTAAAATGCTATAAAAAAGAGTGTGTGTCGTATAGCAGGTGTAGCTCGACTGTTCTACACTGATTTTGAGCCAATAGGTCACAGGACCTGGAAGCTATTGAGCTTTAAAGCTCATATTTACATCATGAAATGTATTAAAAATTCATAAAAAATATGACAAGTGTTAAAATGCTATAAAAGAGGTGTGTCTCACAGCAAGTGTAAATCTACTGTTCTACGTTGATTCTGAGCAATTACAATGCTATCATGGAAATAATGACAATATTTATTAGAAATAAACAATACAAAACAACAACAACAAAAATATCGAAATATATATCGTGTATCGCGATATAGCTTAAAAATATCGAGATATTGGTTACAGGCCATATCAGCCCTAGTCCTACCTAACATTATTTGAAGTGTAAAGCGAATTTGTTCTCTGAACAAAAATGCAGACAAATATTTTTTAAAAATATGTATAATGGATATATGAAGATAAATCTGAATTAGCAGTGCCCAAATTGTTGCCTAAGCAACCACGGCGTCTCCTATAGACAAAATCATTCCGCTGTCACGTCAGTAAGTAAGGAAAAGAAAGCAAGGAAAAGAGCAGCAAAAGCTGTGAACTTTAACTAAAACAAGGCACGGAGAGGATGGGAAACAATGATGGATAGGTGGCTGAAGACGGGGTCAGGTGGTCCCTGAAAATTTTTTTTTCGACAAAGTGGTCCTTGGTCTGAAAAAGTTTGAGAAACACTGGTTTAGACCGTCTACGGTGAGAGTGGAACATCACTGCATATAACATCACAATGAGGCATTGCAGCTGTTTTTTACACAGTGTGAGTGAGTGAGTGCTTAGGGGCATTTCCAGTCGTGGCCTCACTGACTACGTCATCGCGAAAGATTACATTGCCAATACAGACCTGCGAAGGACTGGTCAAGGACCAGTCAAGGACCAGTCATGGCCCCGTCACGGAAACACAGGAACTTTTGAGTTGTTACATCTGTAAACTACATGTGCATGATCAATATTTTATGATAAATCTGAATATTATAATGAAATGGACACTTAATACAATACAGAACAGAAATCCACAGTACACAAATCTAAACTATTTTTAAGTTGCTGTGGGAAAGTGAGATTAATAAAATGTCATGGATCATTGTAGATATTGTACTTACTATGTTTATATAGTGTTCATGCTCGACACTAACATGGAGAGGCACTTGCCCCCAGGGCATAATGTGCATTTCACGGTTACACTCGTTCCCTTCATTTCTTGGAAGGAAAAGTAATGGCTATAGTTCCATTTTAAGAAGGCTACTTTTGAACTATTCCGGCTCGCCATTCCTGTTTCTCGTTGACTCAAGTGAATGTCCATCTTTCTGTGTCTGACAATTTGTGTAAGCAACACCCGCCCAACTGATTGGCTTACCATGACATTTTTCTCAACCTGAGCCAATCGTCATCATTTATGCGATTGTCTCGTGCCCCCGCCCTCGCCAAGTAAGGAGGAACAAGAAAAATCTTTGCCGCTCGGCTTAGAGATCTAGTTGGTCTAATGAAAAAGAGCTGCCTTTAATCATAGCAACGTGCTGCATTTTTTGGCAGTAACGATAACAGCGTTATAATAATGGGAAGAGTAATCAATTAGATTACTCTTTACTGAAAAAAGTAACGCCGTTACTAACGCTGTTATTTATAGCCCTGTTATTCCCATCACTGTAGGTGACATTATTTGAACAATCGCTCAAACAACCTGCTTCATCCTCCAGGCTGTGGTCAGGTCAGCGGCTTTGTAGCTCACACTGACCATTCACAGTACTGCTAAACGGACTGCAGGACACCTGGCTGTCCTCACCCACACTGTCATTCTTTCTCACACAATTAAGCTTGGGACAAAGACTGAACAAACCACACATAAAGATTTCTTCTACCGCTTTGCACAGATACAATCAGAAAGAAGCATAGCTGGAGTTCAAAAGGTAGACAACCCTGTAAACCCAGTGAGAACACAAAATGTTGCATGTTCCTGTACTATAACTTGCACTGTTTATACAGTATGCTGTGTATTTGCCAAATATTTGCCAATTTGACCAGGTGTAAAAGCTGCATCTGCAAAAAAAACCTACAAGGGGAGAGAACAGGGACACCTAGTGGACAGGTGGAGGGATTGTCACACAAGTAATGTGATCAGTTTTTGGGCTGGAACAGATCGAGTCCAACTTGGGTTAGTCGGGTCAGTCATCATGCCCAAATAACATTCATAGCAGGCAGTGTTCATGTCTGTCCCTGCCTTTACCAAACACACTGCGATAAGCGCTTCCAAAGAGGCTGAGCGACTTTTTTGGGTCTATTTACACTTAGATTTGTTCACTGTTCACTGAACATTTGTTCTGTTCGTGTTGACTAAGGTCAAAGTATGCCAGCCTTTTTTTAACGGCACCTCTTTTCAATGTACCTCTTCTTTATCTGCACCCGCCCGTTTTCTCCAACATTTGAATCAATTATCAATCAATTTCAGTACCTTTTGATTCATAGCCCTGTTCTGGATTATCTACAGAGGTCTGGTGGAAGACACACACGGGGTCTGGTGAGGAGGAGAGTTGCACCGGTTCATGAAAGAAATGGCAAGGGGTGTTGTACAAGACAATTCAACCGGAGCAAGCTCCTGCTATGTTTGCCAATAATTTGTTGTCGAAATGCAACAATCTTTGGTGCTTACAGCCCATTCATCTCAGTGTCCCAGGGAGGGTTCGATAGAGGTTAGGGGGGTCATTGTGATACTATCACTACAAGACATCAGTGTAAAAGATTTTAAGATCCTGCACTTCAATACCACGATTCTCTTGCAAACACCAAACAATATTTGTATGCTCGGATTTTGAAGTTTTTCTTTGTGCCCAAGCAAAGCTGAAGAGTTAAAAACATGGAGCAACAGAATAAAACACGTATCGACAGACGATTAAAAAGCATGTGGCAAACCAGCCGAACAAAGGTCTGGAAAAAGGCAGAGTGAAATCCAGCAGCGCTGGTAGGGTAATCAGCTGTCAAAAAAAACAAAACAAAAATTCAAAAAATTCAAAAAATTCAATTCTGTGCTGAATGGAATATGGGACAACAGTCATTCAAGGGAAGCTACAGAAGCATCTGACTGTACTTTGTCCTCTTTTGTTTGCGAAATGTCTGCAGTGAAACTTTGGCTTTTTATGTGAATTTGAAGGTTTTATTAAGGCAGAGGTAGGACTGCCAAGATGGCACAACCTCAGACTAAGCTTCACAACAGTTCCTCAGAAACCTGTTACAGGTTAAACGTATTTACTGACAAATAGGACTCAAGGTGAATATTTATTTGATCATTAAAATGTTCCCCTGATGAACACCAAAGGGGAGGTGAAACCTTAAGACAACAGTCATCTGGGAATCACAAATGTGCAAAATGTAACAGTATTCCCTTTCACTAGTTGTTTAGAGTATTTCAACGATCTGAAATTGCATGATAATCAAGATAATCAGTTTTACATTCATCCTAACTCTGATAGAACAAACCTCTAAAACTCTGAAAGCTTTAGTTCATTATATGCCACAAAAACACTGTCATACTCATACTCATTGTAAAAGCGCATTCTAAATGGAGTCTGCCAATCTTCTCTATAATGGTCTTGCTTGTTTTTGATAATTACACTACTGTTTAGAAATTAATATGCTTGTGATTTATTGATAGAAAGCACCCCCGTGTGCGGGGAATGTTCTCTGTGTGCAACACTTTCATTTAACATAATGCAATTCAGTGAAATAAAATGCTGCATAATGCACACATGCACGACAGCCCGGCGAAGAATTACATCAGCAAGATGGACGACAGCCAGTGGGAATTATCGTCCAATCAAAACAACAGCTCTGTCCATGTTGTTTTGTCGCTGTTTTCTCACCTGCTATTCTACAGAGACCAACACAACAACAACCGCGCGTCTCATTCACCATCAACTGTCACGTCTACAATGCATCTGCTTTGTTTCCTTTGTTTACATTGATGTTGAATGGTCACATAAGGACACTGTTGGATGAATAAGGTCCGAGTTATGAAGGACTATGTTTATTTGGTCTCCTGTTTTCATTCAGCTGGATAAAAGACCATCACGACCTGTTTCATAAACACCCACATCAACCACCGCAACAGTCCATCAATGTTCAAGGATACAGCAAACCTTAGTGCCCCTGTGACTGCAGTTTGTAGTCAACCTTTTGAGATTCTACTTTGTTCTTTTGACTGGTGCAGGGAAGGCCTGCCTGAGTAGCTGTAGTAGGAGGCCGTCCATGTGATGTCCAAAAGGTGGTTTTGGTATAAAAACTGGCACCATGCTACACATGTGACCAAAAAACAATAAAACAGTTTACTCGTTATAACTGAGCAAAACAGTTTATAAACCCTCAAATACTTGGGCTAACCCAATGACATCACTAATAATGAAAGTATTGCTAATTAAACAACGAACAAGCATGGTTATTGGAACCTCAAGTTTGGCATTATGGATTACGGCTGATTTTTTTGGAGCCAGAAGTGACCATATATGAATAACACAAGGAGCTGGTGGGTCATGTACTGTAAGCTGTAAGAACGGTGCCAAACATTCCAGTAACAGTAACTGAATCAAGCTTCTAGAAACAGCTGAGTAGAGAAGTGGTCAATGTAGTAATATAATTTGGCTTCATATTTAATCAGCACTATATACTGTCAATGGTTAGCACTTACAAAACATAATCTTTAGCATTTTTGCTATCTGACTATTTTAAATATTGCAGGTAGAATTGAAGCAACCTGGGATGGTGACTCTCAGCTGTTATAGTAGACAAAGAGCTGCAAGTGATGGATCCTTAGTGCACTTGAAGAGAAGCAGCACATGTCATCGAGGTAAACAGCTTCTTTTACTGTGTCAACCTGTTTTGTGAAAAACTACTTGCACAGTGTGTGCAGAATGAAATCAAAAGCACAATGTATTATGACCAATCCTCTCAACTTTGACCTGTGTGGGTGTTAACAGATACACAAGTTGCTATTCTGACAGAGTAGCTGCTGAAGGTTTCTTGCCCTCAGATACATACTGGACCAACAAGAGAAAATGATTCCCAGGGAAACTAGTTCCTTTTTTTTTACCGCTAGTAGTGCACTGGAGCTGTTCCATGGTTCAATATTCTGTTAACACACATTAAGCTTCCAGTTGTGTTAGGCCCAAAACGGTTGACCCCACCCGTAACCCTGAATAGACAGGACCTTAGCTGCCAGACGGATATATCCTTCAGATAATCAGATAAGCAAGAGCCTGTCATGGACCATTTGACATTTCTAGATGACTGCATGTCTATGATCCCACCCAGCAGGAGCACACATGTAGAACTAGGGAACATGGGTCCCTTTGTCATGTTTCCATTATTTGCTATATTTTCGTGGAACATAGGAATAAACCCACACCAGTGCTGTAGTGTTCAAGTCCAGTTTTGGATTCACGTCAAGAAGTCTTCAACTTGTTGACGTGGACTTGGCCATTGGTCTCACTAAATATTCTATCTTTTTATCTTTTTTCTACCTTTCTACCTTTCAACCCACCTACCTACATCTACCTTTAGATGCAAACATTAACTAGTTGTAGCCATAATGTTGCACGAATAAGCAGAAAAGACACTACGAACCAAGAGACTACTCGCTTGAACCTGTTGTAAGACATAAGTAGGCAGTGTTTGTAACAGCAGTGTTTGTGACAGCAGTGTTTGTGACAGATTCATACAGTGAGGTATTATTTCTCAGATTAGATTGCAGAAATCTCTTGTTACACCTAACATGCAGTTTTACGAGTAAAACGGTTCAGGAACCGGAGGCTTTAGTCTACAAACTGTGAACCAGAGGTCACATTGTCAGCTGAATCATCCTTCACTCTCATCTCAATGAATGCAGAGCACTCTGTGTGCACGGCATGCTAAAGACATACACGGGCCTCAGGACCCTGTGCTGATGGTTTCTGGCAGCTGTGCTCAGTGTGTGATGCATTTCCTTGGCATGATTTTGATACAATGAACCCTCCAAAGAGCAATGCAAATGCCAGTGAAAACATTCTGACTGATTGTGTTCCTGTTGTGTTAGTTTAATTTGCAAAGGACATTTAGAAATAAAGTAAAACAAAAACGAAAACTGAAACAGATGATGATTATGGAAATAATATAATACCAAACAGAAAACCAAAGTAAAAGTTTACAAAAGTAAAAAATTGTGTTGGATACCTGGTTTTAAATCTGGTTCTGGAGTTTGGCAGATTTAGTAATAAGGGAGCATCAGGAACTATATAAAAATTATTGTTGCGGGGAGGTGTGCTCAAACATTGAAAAAACAAGGCAATCTAAAGTTTTATTATTGATGTATTTTGGACCCTGTCTGACTCAATTTAGATTGCCTATGAGATTTCCAGGAATCAAAACCAAAATTTCTATCTATTTGAATTTGTATGTATATTTCTAATTATTTTATTTCCAGTGAAGTTTACTTTCAGTGCACTGATTAAAACAATTCAACTGGAACAATACAAGGTGGCTTTCATTTTGAAGCACTCACAGGAAGAAAGATTGCCAGTTCAGCATCACATTTTAGTCATTTTTTTGACAGCTGATCAGTTTTAAATCTATCTGCAAAAGAGCAACGTTCAGGAGCAGCTGAAGAGCTGCAGGTGACAGACTGAACACCTCACAGTCCTCTGCAAGCTAATCAAGTTAAGAGTCCTGCTGCTGTGTGGGGAAATGACTTGTGCTGTGTACAGCATCAAACCAATTATTACTGCTTTTATTAAGACACATTTTTTTCATCCTTGGTTTTTTTGCATTTTGTATGGTCATGGACTGCTTAAGTTTTCAGTTACTGACAGTGCGTTGTTGATGGATTAAAGTACACTTACCTCAAATGCTGTGATCTTCCGTCATTTTGTTTCCTTGCATTGTGTTGGGTAGTAGGTAGAAACACTTATCATATTGTGTTTGTCTAAGGTTTCCAGGGTTGAAATCATAAGGTAGCATTATAGAAGGTATTAAACCATGAAGTACTCATTTAGATCCCTGTATCAATAACAGTGCTGCTATCCAGAGCTCTTCCTTCTATGAATTTGAAATTCCCCAAGGCCCTATTTCAAGTTTAGGTTAAGATTAACTAAACAGAATAAATATCTAACTGAACTTTTGAAAATGTGTTGAAGGACAAAGTAGTACTCTCTTGACTCTCTTGACTACTCTTGACAGGCAGCAAATGAGTAGGCAGGGTTGTTAAATATTGTGAGGACTGTGAAAATATGAATGAGGATGCATGAAAGGGATAATTTCTGATTGTAAAAAAAGTTGCCACTGTCAATAAAGTAACAGAAACAGCTGAGCACTGCAGTGTATTGACACAGACAGGTGGGACATGAGCAGCAGGGGAAATGTAAAGCCTGACATCCACCCCACCCCAGATAAAAACCTGTTCATTCTACTGTTTTATTTGAAACCTGAGTGGTTTCTGAGATGTTTATAACAAATTGTATTGTGGTGTTACGGCCGCCACCGTTTCGCCCCGAGATATATATATGTGTGTGTGGTGTTCGGTGTTTTGCTTTATGCAAATACAGGTCGGCGGGCGCTGGTGAGGGGTTGGATCCTGACGGCGCCGATCCCTGTTACGAGGAGACCAGGATTGGTTGCAGCGTCCTCCGCATCCTCAGCTGGTGGACCAATGCCCGAGCCCTAGAGGACATTTAAACCGCAGCAGCGGAAGCCTCGGGGCGGCTTATTGTGTGTGTGTGTGGTAGTGATGAGCTCGCCTTGTTCTCGTGTGGTTAAACTCGTATTTTGCAATTTGTGAGGAGTTGGTAATTTTGGTTTGGGACTGGGCAGGGATTAGGTTAATTGTAGCACTGATCGCATCGAGTATTTTGGCTGTTAGCAACATTAGTTCAGGGGTGCTGTTTGGATGTGTGTTTTTGTTATATGGAAGTTAGCGTTAGATAGTGAGGCTTTTCTTTCTCGTTTTGGTTTCTCATTAGATTATATTAAGCTCTGTTAGAGTTCTCCTTTTGTTATATTTGTTTGTTCTTTTGACAGCACCCGCTTTGTTAATAAACCTTCTAAAATCTGGGTTCTATGTTACTACTTTCATACCCTTTAATGGTCGTAACATGTGGCTTCTATCTAATTAATTGTGTTCACACATTGAACTGGGGCTTAACCTCTGTTTTCAGATTTTATTCTTTGATTGGAGCAATGTAAATGAGGGCAGAGAGGCTAAAATCAGCTAATTAATTTCAGGACAGACAAACTTCAGATGTGTGATAGGTTAGTTCTATGTAAAAGAAAAGGGAAGAGAGTTGTCCAATGGCAGCATTTATATCTCAGGGATAAGGACGTAAAAGCTAAATGAACATCCTTGATGTTGATAGAACAGACGACAGCAGCTGGAATTTGAAGAGTCTTGTCCATGTGCAATGGGTGCTCTTGACCGTAAACTTGAAACCTCTCAATTACTTACAAGCTGCACTTTAATTCTTCTCTGAATTCAAGCGGTTTTTTTTTCCCAAGACAATTTTCTGTAACGTTACCAGGGTCGCAGGATGCTGAAGCTGATGCCGGTCTCCAGTTCATGGGGTTGACACATAAAGACAAACAACAATTCACACCTATGGGCAATTTAATGTCACCGGTTAACCTATAAACTGGGGAGGAAGCTGGAGTACTGCGAGAGAACACATGTAGACATGGGAATAACATGCAAACTCCACACAGGAAAGGTCTGTGTGGGGTTTTGAAGCAGGAACCTTGTTTCACGTGAGGTGACATTGCTGACCACCAAAAAAACAATGACCCATTGCTATGTGATGAGTAGAAAATGTAGAACCAAATGACCAGGAACAGACTCCCTATCATAAAAGTACAGGATGGCAAAGACTTCCTGCTGGTTTAAATTTCATTCAAAGGTGATGTTTAGTAGATTACAGCCTTTATGCTGATGACTTAATTTTCCTCCTCCACTCTAGTGCTAATCACTGGATTGCCAATGACTGCAATCAATAAGCAAGACAGGTTTTATCATCTTCACAGGCTCTAACTCGCTCCGCTCCCTCAGCCACACAGATCATTCAGTGGTTGAACAGATTGGGGATCAGATAAATGCTACAACACCATGGCTCCACTTCTGTAAGATAATCTTGCTTGAAATTTCCGGACCTGTTTTCTCTGTCGGACCTTTTGATCAGCCTAGAATGCATCTCAAATCCCAATCAGATCCCAGCACATCCAAACAGTGTCATGCAGCTACTGTACCATCATGGGCTCACTCAGCAGAGGGGTTGCTAAGGTCTATAGGGCTAAAGGGGAAACAACAAGAAAGTTCAATATATAAATGAGCAGGGTTAGCTCATGGACAGGCTACCCAATCCTCTATCTTACAGCTCAGTCCCACAGAGGCTGGGACCCGATCTGGCTGCACCGTGGTGTATGTGGAGACTAAACAGTGTTCCAGTCTCTATGACTATCAAAGAATACTAAATGTTGCCCAGCTATGACTTCTCTGTAGGTGTTACTCAGAGGTTCCATATGTTCTGATAGATTTTCTAAAAACTATCGGTTGTGGGTGGCTGCTTCATTCAGCTCTCTCCACTCCTGCATAAACTATCACCCCTGGAGAGGTGAGGAACAGCTTAATTTAGCTTCAATCATCGGGTGCATGTGCTTGAACAGTATTATTATATAAATGCCCTCTGTACTCTCTGTTTATCACCATTGCCAAAATACTTTGATATAGTGAGTTTGTTATGAGCCTGATGGAGATCCCATGCTTCCTTTCCTCCTTTGCCTGCCAGTGATTCATTCCATAAAAAAAAAAGCTGAGTGCATAGCGTTCATAAAAACACTGTGAATTTTAAAGGGTTTCAATCTATCTATATGTATTCTGGGCTATTCACAGCCCAGTCTATCAGCTGTGAGGGGAGTGCAGCGGGGTGAATGATCAACTGTTAACCACTACTGCTACTCCACTGATTGCACTGCCAGGTCCTCCATCTGTCTCCCACCCTCCCCGACTCTCCCTCCACCCTCCCAGAATGCACAAATAATTCTCTCTCTAGATATTTGTCTGTACTGCTCTCCATGCCCGCCCACCCCTGTGCGCTCTCTCTCTCTGACCCACAAATCCCTTCACACACACACCGTCTCTCACAGAGAAATGCTCATGATCACTACCTCTCCTCCTGCTCGTCAAAAAAGGTACTTGGGACCGGGTTCTATTGTAGTTTAGGAGATTGAGGAATTCAACAGGCAGCCCTCGTCTTCTTGCAGAAATTGACCTGCACTCATTGATTTGTCTTCTGTTGAAGCGGTTGTCTCGTTGCTGGGAGGAATGGGGGTGGCTGCTCACCGACAGGATGATGTGGTCCCATGTCAAGCTGCTCTTGGTAATTGGTTCATTTCTATTTAGGCACTGGATAGAGGGACATGTGGCAAGACAAGGTCTCAGGGGCTGCATTAAAGGCAAAAAGAACCAGATCTGGTTGTTAGACCGTTGGGGGAGAAAATAAAATGAGTGTTAAAAAAACTCAATGTTAGAGTGTTAAACTGACTGAAGTTTCGGTGTGATGTGTTTGACATGGCAGTCTGTCAGTTTGAGTCCAATGCATTATATCATGGCTTGTGTTCATGCTTATTTCTAAATGGGGTGGTATGGAAAGTGACAAGTGCCACCAAAAATGGCTATCGAAGATTGTTAGTTTAACTTGAGAGTGCTCCCTCTGTCCAGTTAAAGCTGCACCAGGTACTTTGAGGAGGTATCAGCCATTTCAACACCTGCCTGGAGACTACAAGTTTGAGTAAAAAAATCTGGAGGTGAACTTCCCAGACCTCTGTAACCCACTACTTATCTCTGCTCAAGGCTTGAGCTGGTGTTAGCACAACACACCCAAATCTCTGACTGAGGTTTTGCTATCCAGTTGCATTTTGGGTAAGGCAGGCAGGGTCAGACAAAGAATAAAAATGCATGGAAAAAAAAATAAGGTCCAAGAATTAAGTTCATAAACAAAATAAGACCATGCTGCGACTATACCTCCTTAAAATTACATTCACATAGAACCATTCTGAACTTTTATTTAACCAGAAGCAGAATCTTACCATAACCTTAAAGGTACTCAGTTCAGTTCTGACCTGTATTAGCTCTGTGGAGCAAGCTTTTAAGAGACTGCCAATGACGTCTTGCCTTTATTGGTTGTTGTGATGGCATGTACTGAGATAACTGGATCATTTGTTCTAGGATGGCACCCATTCATTCCAAAGAAAGTTGCTCAATCTGTGTGCAAGTAGTTTACCACTTTACCAGTAATTTAGCATTGCATTCCTAACACTGTTGCTGTCCCTATAGACAGTCAAATGAAATATCATAATTGATGCAGTAGACCCAGCAATACTGTGCCAACATTAACCAAAATGCAACTTCATGAATGACTCTGATCAGTGGTTCAGGGTGTGTTATGTAATACCATAAGTCCCCATGTTAGAATGTTCAACTTCACAGCAGATATAAACATGTTTACAGCCTGGTACAAAAAAAAAAAAACAGTGTCGGTCTCTACAGCTAATTTCGTGTGGGTGCATTTTATACAACTCACCTGTTCAGATTATATTAAGGCTTAAAGTTATGCTAACTTAATAGAGTGGCTGCTTTAATTGACATGTCCATGTTTTATACTCTCTGTGGCTAGTATCAGGACACAGTGTCTAAAGACAAATCAGAGGTGCTCAACATGTTTGGTGGTTTGAGAAAGTCCATCCCTAAAAGTCCACGCCTCAGATCCTTTGAACAACACAGGTTACCTTGCAATGCAATCCCAGGGCACACATAAACAAAAAGTAAAATTCTTGCATCCACTGGCAGGTAGAGACAAAAGTTTGGCTCGGTGTCTGAGAGAGTAGCTGAGCAGACAGAAACACACACAGCTGCCGTGCTTAACACTCCTCATGACTGTGAGCAGACACACCGAGCCACGTTTACACTCGTAAAGACAGCAGACAGCGAGTGTGGACACTCAGGGTGCAGCACTGACGGAGTTGCCAGCAGCAGGTTCGTGCTGTCTCAGCTCGGAGAGCAGAAGAGGCTGCTCTACTGTCGTTCCAGACAGTGCTGGTGTCAGCAACGTGACAATGAGAATAAATAGGTTTTGATTTTGAGGTCTTGTACAGAATTCTCCTCTCTAATCACCAGGGGGAGTTGATTCCAGAGATAAAGGTGTGGGTCAGAAAAAGTGAGGACGGGACACTTTCTTTTGTTGCAGCTTCACTTAGCTTTTGTTATAAAAACTCCTGTCGATGCAACTAGAGGCACTTTTTAATGTGTATACTGCAATGGACAATAGATAGAGCAAGACAGGTTTTATTGTTTGTTTGAATTTCCGCAGGCTATTGTTACAACTATAGAAATTCCAGACTAAAAGCCCCTATAAGTGGATATTTCTCAACTTGGCAGCCTTGCACCCATATTATACTGTGACGGTATCAAAAACCAATCAAAACTTTGGCAGACAGTAGTGCATGCTTCTACTAACCCCCACGTGCCTAAAAAAAAAAAAAAAAGTACTATCAACTCCATGTCCTTTACTGAGGTTGTTTCCTTTTTTCCACAAACAAACTACCATCAAAATCATTTGATGCTGTAATCACATGGACATTAGTGACAGTTGTAGAGGTGGATAGATTCATCGTGTCCAGTTTTGGTAGTGCTGAAGAGGAGGTCCTCCCTGAAGAGCTGGGAGTCTTCAGGAGGTTTTTGAAGGTAGAGAGGGACGCCCCTGATCTGGTAGGACGTTCCACCAATGGGGAACAACAGACAAGAAAAGTTTGGATTGCCCTAAGTGTATGGATGGCAGAGCCAGGCGTCGTTCATTGGAGGATCACAGTTGGGAGGTAACATATGCCTCTATAAGGGCATTTAAGCAGGTTGACGCAGAACCGGAGACGACTTTGCAGTCAGCATTAGGGATTTGAATTTAATGCGGGCTGCTACAGGTAGCCAGTGGAGCTTGATGAGCAGCAGGGTAACATGTGACCTTATGGGTTGATTGAAAACCAGGCTGGATCATCTGAACGTTTCACTGTGCAGGCTGGGAGAATCGGCACAACCAGACAAGTGAGACAGCATGATCAGAGGTTTCGCTGGTCAGCGATCGTGACTTCTAAAATTATTGTATTGTTTTATGAGAAATCTTCTGAGATTGTATCTCAAAATTCCAAAAGAGACATAATTTAATCAAACGTGCTATTTTTAATACATTTCTAGAACAGAAATGTTAACACTGGATCAAGCCAGGTCCAAAATCCATTCAAATTGTTTACATATTAGAGTCAAAGGTTTTTACTGAGGAAATGTTTGATATCTGTTATCACTGGATAATTTGTCTCTCTACAGTCAGACTCATTTAGAAGTTAGTACAGTACATGAACTAAACAAAGCCAGAACACAACGGGTAGGGTATCAGAGCTTAGTCCATCAATCCACCTGGATAGACTCATTTCAGGCCGACTGTGGACGTTTGAAATGTAGGTTCTAAATTGTGACTTAGAGTCTAAGAAAAAACTAAACTGGAGAAAATTGCCTTTAAATATATGGATTCACCTTCAGTTGATTACTTTCATTAAGACAATTATTTTATTACAAGTTTTCTGTTCATAATAAACTGTTGCATTTGTCCACTTTGCTTCATCTTCTGGTAAATGTTCCTAACTCTCTTCTGTCAGTGTTCATAAATTCTCATCGTTTCTTTGACTTTCCCACATTAATATTCCTGTCCTTCAAAATTTCTCACAACCCTGATTAGGCAAATTTCTTCCTGTGTTCTATGAGCCAATCTGCTGTTGATTGCTGCTCTTTAAAGATGTGTATGAACATGATTTTGATTGTCTTCCATGACAGTCTCTGCACTGCGATCTCCGCTTACATGACATCAAATCTCCACTCTCTCTCTCGGATGACTGGCTTTTTTCTAGATTGCCTTTTGGTTTGACCATCTCCGTGTCCAGACCATTTCTTTGTTTTACATGTTATGTTTCTATTTGTTGGAGGCTTGAAACCTTAATATAACCTTATTATATTTCACTGGTGTAATATTTACTTTTCCAGGTGGGTCAACTAATACTACAATGATGACCTTTTGAGAAGAAGATAAGAGCTGTTCAGGGCTTTTCCCTGACATTTCTACAACATGCTGCCATCCTGTCCTCCGCTTGCAGCTTTGTGTTCTGCAGCTGCTTTGTGGCACTAAACTGACAAGTGAGAGTGCAACAATACATTTCCCCTTCACTGTTGCGGTGTGTAAGAAACACCTAACAAGGTTGCAGCCCAAAACATCTGAAGCTCGTCCTCCTCACGCTTGCTGTACGGTAGCATCGACTGTCTGTGGCTGCTTACCAGCTATGCCATGTAGCTTGTGTCATTTTCAAAGGGTGCACTCTGATTTGTTACATGTGAGTGGGTGTTCGCACAGACACAGCGTGACATTTTCATATTTCTGTTCCGTGTGAAGCCGACAGTCTCCAGAAGGTTCTCAGATGTTTCCCCTAACCTGGAGAATCTCATTAGGAGCGACACGCACAGACATCTGCATACAAGCTCCAACACACATGAACATAAAGCACATCTGCACACACACACGACCTGTGGTGAAGCACAGATGTTTATATTTGCATGTCTCTCCTCTTTCACCTGTAGGAACACACACACACATACATGTACACATACATTCTGATGCATGTTCGTCGACATGCAATGCACACAGTTTTGCCTTAACATGCACACATAAGCAAATTTGAATTTAGCCTGCGGATAGCAAGTCTTTGATAGCAGAAATGGAAGAGTCAATAAAAGTGAGTAAATTACCTAAAATAAAAGCCTGTGTAACTGCAGTTAGGGGTCGTTGTAAAAGTGCATGCAAAAGGGGCCAAGAAAGCTCTTTAGATATTTGTTTATGGCTTTCTCATTGTTTGAATCATAGATGCTAAAAACTTTGTTTTCATCTGGACCTACCGTATGTGTGACTGAAACGGGCTTGAGTAGGACCCAAATGCAGCACACGCAGGAAACAGTCTCTCGGGAGCAAGCCACCAGTAGCTGGGCCGATACCAGCTGGCAGATTCCAGAGGGATCAGAAGCTCGTGGTCGAAGACGGAAGGCAGGGTCGGTTACCAGGAGTACAGCAAACAGGATAGTCCAAGGCAGGCAGAGTCGGCAGCAGGAGATCAGTCCGGAGAAGAGTGCTGGAAAGTCTTGCGTGAGCATGGAGAACAATCTGGCAAAGAGTGTCTGGAGGTTGGTGCTTAAATACAGGGTTGATTGCTGATGAGGAGCAGGTGTGGAAGGCGGGAGAAACCATGGTGACTGATGAGGAGGCGGGGCTGACAGGTGAGTGGAAAGTTACTGGGTGAAGTTAGAGGGAAAAACAGGCAGGGGACCGGAGTGGATTGTGACAGAACCCCCCCCTCAAGGGACGTCACCTGACGTCCCAAAATGATGGCACAAGTGCAGGAAGAGGCGGCCCCAGGAGGAACCTCCTCAATATTCCTCAGACTCGGCAAGGTCCTCAACCGGGTGGGTGGAGGGGGTCTGGAGGAGGGACCCCTCGTCCTCAGAAGAATAGTCCATAGAGGACGATGGTGGGTCCACCTCGCTAGGGCCGGGAATGGGTGGAGCACCAGAGGTGCTCGGGCGGGGGTTATCAGTGGATGGGCGAGTCCTGGAGGGCTGGTCCGGGTGCTGCCGGTGGAAATAAGTAATGAGCTGAGGGTCAAGGATGTAACTGGCGGGGACCCACGACCTCTCCTCTGGACCATATCCCTCCCAGTCAACCAGGTACTGGATGCCCCTCCCACGGCGACGAGAGCGGATAAGCCGTCGCACCGTGTAGGCTGGGTCTCCATTGATAAGGCGAGGTGGTGGAGGAGTCGGGGTAGCAGGAATCAAGGGACTCTCCAGAACCGGCTTGATCTTAGAGACATGGAATGTGGGGTGTACTCGCATGGACCTGGGAAGCTTGAGGCGGACTGCAGCAGGGTTGATGACCTTTTGAATTACGTAGGGGCCGATGAACTTGGGTGCCAGTTTCTTCGAGTCGACCCGGAGTGGTAGGTCCCGGGTTGACAACCACACCTTCTGTCCCACCTGGTAAGCGGGAGCTGAGGTGCGGCGACGATTGGCCGAGGCTGTGTAACGGCCCACCGACCGCAGGAGAGTGGATCTGGCCTGGGACCAGGTGCGGCGACACCGGCGGATGAAAGCCTGTACAGAGGGGCATGAAACCTCCCTCTCCAGGGCTGGAAATAGGGGTGGCTGGTATCCAAAAGCACACTTGAACGGGGAGAGACCAGTGGAGGAGCTGAGGAGTGTGTTATGTGCATATTCTACCCAGAGCAACTGCTGCGACCAGGACGTGGGGTGACTGGAGACCATACACCGGAGAGCCACCTCCATCTCCTGGTTCTTCCGCTCCGTCTGGCCGTTTGATTGAGGATGAAACCCAGATGACAGGCTGGCCGTGGCCACAATGAGAGAGCAGAACTCTCTCCAAAAGACAGAGGAGAACTGCGGTCCTCGGTCAGAGACCACATCCACTGGAAGATCATGGAGCCGGAATATGTGCTGGAGGACCAGTTCAGCAGTCTCTTTGGCTGAAGGGAGCTTGGGCAGGGGAATGAAGTGGGCCATCTTGCTAAACCGGTCTACCACGGTAAGGATAGTGGTGTGTCCTTGAGATGGGGGTAGACCGGTCACAAAGTCCAGAGAAATGTGGGACCAGGGACGATGGGGAACTGGAAGCGGGAGCAGGTGACCAGCTGGAGCCTGGTGGGAGGATTTGTTCCGGTTGCAGACAGGGCAGGCCTTGACAAACCCCTGGGTGTCCAGGTCCAGGGAGTCCCACCAGAATCGGCGCTGAAGAACCTCCTTCGTCCTTTGGATCCCTGGGTGGCAGGTGAGGTGCGTGTTGTGGGCCCACTGGAGCACCTCAGAACGTAGGTGGGCCGGGACGAAGAGCCGGTTGGGGGGACAGGCGCTGGGACCTGGTTGCTGCTCCAGCGCCGTCCTAACTCTCTCCTCAATCCCCCATGTAATGGCGGCGGCCAGGCGAGCAGAGGGAAGGATGGTGTCCGCTGCCGTGGAAACCTCTTCCTCTTTCTTCAGGAACTGGCGGGAGAGGGCGTCTGGCTTAACATTGCGGGTTCCCGGGCGATAGGAGAGAGTGAAATTGAATCTGGTGAGGAAGAGGGACCAGCGGGCCTGCCTGGAGTTCAGTCTTCTGGCTGACCTGATGTATTCTAGGTTCTTGTGGTCCGTCCATACGAGAAATGGTTGTTCGGCCCCCTCCAGCCAGTGACGCCACTCGTCCAGTGCCAATTTGACCGCCAGAAGCTCCCGATTTCCAATGTCATAGTTCATTTCTGCGGGAGTCAGGCGTCGAGAGAAAAAGGTGCAGGGGTGGAGCTTCTGGTCATCAGTAGCCCGCTGAGACAGGACAGCCCCCACCCCGACATCAGAGGCGTCAACTTCCACCACGAACTGTCTCTTGGGGTCGGGCATACGCAGGATAGGCGCAGAGGTGAAGCGATTCTTGAGGGTCTGGAAGGCATCTGTGGCGGCGGAGGACCAGCTGAAGGGGACTTTGGAGGAGGTGAGAGCTGTGAGAGGGGCTGCCCCCGTGCTGTATCCCCGAATGAAACGACGGTAAAAATTGGCGAACCCCAGGAATCTTTGTAGCTGCTTTCGGGTGTCAGGAACAGGCCAGGCGGCGACGGCAGAGACCTTGGCTGGATCCATCTGGATGCTCCCCTGGCCGACAATGTATCCAAGAAAGAAGACTGATGGAGCATGGAACTCGCATTTCTCTGCCTTGACAAACAGCGAGTTTTCCAGGAGCCGTTGAAGAACCCCCTGAACATGGTGGATGTGGTCCTCCTTGGTCTTGGAGAAAATTAGAATATCGTCCAAGTAGACGAAGACATGCTTGTTAAGCATGTCCCGGAGCACGTCGTTGACCAGAGCCTGGAAGACGGCGGGGGCGTTGGTGAGGCCAAAAGGCATCACCAGGTATTCATAGTGTCCGGTAGGTGTGTTGAATGCTGTCTTCCACTCGTCGCCCTCCCGAATTCGCACCAGGTGGTAGGCGTTGCGGAGGTCCAGTTTGGTGAAGATGGTAGCCCCCTCCAGGAGTTCAAAGGCAGACGAGATGAGGGGGAGGGGATACCGATTCTTCACTGTAATGTCGTTGAGACCTCGGTAGTCGATGCAGGGCCTCAATGATTTGTCCTTCTTCTCGACAAAAAAGAACCCCGCTCCAGCAGGGGAGGATGACGGACGGATGATGCCAGCCGCCAGGGAGTCGTTAATGTAGTCCTCCATGGCCTTCCTCTCTGGTGCGGACAGGGAGTATAGACGACCTCGGGGAGGACTGGTGCCGGGTAGAAGATCTATGGCACAGTCATATGGACGGTGAGGAGGCAAAGAGGTCGCCTTCGCCTTGCTGAAAACCTCCCTGAAATCGCGGCACTCTGGCGGGACCCCCATCAGATCAGGAGCCAAAGTGGTGCAGGGCCTGGACTGAGGAGCGGAGGCCTGCTTGAGACAGACTTGGTGACAGGCCGAGCTCCAGCCCAGAATGGCTCCTGTCGCCCAGTCTATGTGGGGGTTGTGGCGCCGGAGCCAGGGATATCCCAAAATGAGTGGGATACGCGGAGAGTCCAAGATGTGAAACGTGATAGTTTCGTGGTGGTTGCCGGAGAGAAGCATCTGCACTGGAACAGTCTGATGAGTGACAGTCCCCAGCAGGTGACCGTCCAGGGCGTTGGCGGGGACAGGCTGAGGCAGCGGAATCCTTTCTATCTCCAACTGCTGGGCCAGCTCTTCATTTATAATGGAGACGTCGGCGCCAGAGTCAATGAAGACGGCAAGGGAGAGGGAGCACCCTGGTAGCAGCAGGCGACCGTGGCAGAGGGGGCGTTTCTTGAGGGACAGTTCAGAGGTCGGACTCACCAGTACATCCCTCGCTCCTGGTGAGACCTGGCTTTTACTGGACACCTGGAGACGAAGCTTCCGTCTTGTCCACAGTACAGACATAGGTTGTGTCTTTGATGACACTGGCGTTCCTCTGGTGACAGAGTGGTTCTGCCGTCTCTCCTCCCGCCTGGCCTGGATGCGTCGGTCCACCCGCCGTGTGAGTTCGATGACCTCATCCAATGTGGCAGGGAGATCATATGACACCAGCTCGTCCTTAACATACTCCTCAAGCCCCTGAAGGTAGGCGTCGCACTGGGCCTTGGTGTTCCATTTACTCTGGCAAGCCCTGATGCGAAAGTCAATAGAGTAGTCAGCCACGGAGCGGTCCCCCTGGTGGAGGTTCAGGAGACCGCCCATAGCATCTGGACCCTGGGAAGGTGGGCCAAAAAAATTCCGGAGCTCAGCAGCGAAGTCTCTGAAGGAGCTACAAGCAGGAGTTTGACGTTCCCATTCGGCGGTTCCCCACAGGCGGGCCCTCCCCGTGAGGTGATTAATGGTGAACGCCACTTTGGCCTCCTCAGAGGCGAATGTGTGTGGCTGCAGGGCGAACAGGATTGAGCAGTTCGTAATAAACGGATTACAGATATCTGGGTTCCCCGCATAACGTTCCGGAGCCCCAACTCGGGGTTCAGAAACTGGACCAGGTGGAGCAAGCCACCAGTAGCTGGGCCGATACCAGCTGGCAGATTCCAGAGGGATCAGAAGCTCGTGGTCGAAGACGGAAGGCAGGGTCGGTTACCAGGAGTACAGCAAACAGGTTAGTCCAAGGCAGGCAGAGTCGGCAGCAGGAGATCAGTCCGGAGAAGAGTGCTGGAAAGTCTTGCGTGAGCATGGAGAACAATCTGGCAAAGAGTGTCTGGAGGTTGGTGCTTAAATACAGGGTTGATTGCTGATGAGGAGCAGGTGTGGAAGGCGGGAGAAACCATGGTGACTGATGAGGAGGCGGGGCTGACAGGTGAGTGGAAAGTTACTGGGTGAAGTTAGAGGGAAAAACAGGCAGGGGACCGGAGTGGATTGTGACAGTGACGCTGCACAATCCTTGGCAGCATGGCCAGGCTCAGTGTTTGGTGGTCAATTGTGGGTTCGAGTCTGAGCTGGGGCAAAACCACCCTGTGTGAATAGTCTTCTTATGTTTAGGTGGGATCTGGCATTGATCCCCAAGCATAATCAATCAAGAAATTTTCTAACATCAGTTATATATTCAGTACCAGTCGAAGGTTTGGAAACACCTTCTCAATAAATGTTTTTTCTTTATTTGTATGACTTTCTAGATTGTAGATTAACACTGAGGACATCAATGTTATGTGGTAAAAAGTGTAAGGAAAGCAAAATATGTCACCTTTTTTGATGGCACCTTTGCACACTCTTGGCATTCTCTCAGTCAGCTTCATGAGCTTGTCACCTGAAAAGCTTTTCTACTAGCAGGTGTGCCTTGTCAAAACCTAGTTAGTGGAATTTCTTGCCCCTTTAATGTGTTTCGAGACAGTCAGTTCTTGTTGGCTGACAGTAAATACTGTAGCACTACTAATTTACTGTAGTAATTCTTGTTGTGGCAAGAACTGCTAAACTAAGTAAAGAGAAACAACAGACGTTAACACATAAAGGTCAAACAATCCAGAAAATGTCAAGAACTTTAAATGTATCATCATGGGCAGTCACTAAAAACTGAAAATGATATGATGAAAATGGCTGTGGGCCAAAAAACGAATACCATGAGTTACAGCTACTGCAGAGGAGAAGTTCATTACAGTTACCATATATGAGTTCAAGTAGCAGACACATCTCAATGTCAACTGTTCAGAGGAGACTGTGAATTAGACCTTTATGGTTAAAACCACAAATGAGGGAGACCAACAAGAAGAACTGCTTTGGCCAAGACACACAAAGAATGAACAGTGGAAATCTGTACTTTGGTCTGTCTTGTCAACTTGCCTTGTGGGGTCTAACTTAACCTGAGAACCTATTAATTGGTGATTTCTGGGGCTGGTAAGTGTAAAACACTTCTTTTGATGGTTGTTGTTGTTGTGTGGACTTTACATGATGATACATTCAAAGTTGATTTTTTTCTGGATTCACTGAAAAGAATGATGGTTGGTTGAGCGGTTCTTGCCATAATATGAGTGAGAAGGCAAGAAATTCCACAAATGAACTTTTGAGAAAATACACCTTGTTAATTAAAAATGATTCCAGGTGATGACTTCATGAAGCTGAAAAAGTGGCTAGTTTGAAGAATAAAACATATTTTGCTTTGTCTTTTTTCCCCCACATAATTTGTGGTTGTTGTGTTGTTTAGTATTGATGTCATCAGTGTGAATCTACAATGCAGGAAATAATCATTGAATGGGAAGATGTGTCCAAAGTTTTGACTGGTATTGTACATATATAGTTAAAGTTATAGTTATAGTTATGCATGTTCAGTATAACTCCAGTTTACATACAAATACAGAGATTTGTGTGCCATAAACAGATAGAGATAGTAGTTTTGTGAGATATTTGTATACTATTGTGTTTTGTATGAGTGTAAGAACTATCATTGCGTGTGAGTGCATTCTGTTACTGGCAGGGCATGTATCTGAGTATGACGTGTGACAAAATCTATATTCCATGTTTTGTGTGTATGGAAAGAAAAGCTTTATATTGCGCGGAACACAGCAGTGTTCACACTTTGAATGAGTGGCTATGAGAGGGTTTTGTTTGGGCATTGATTTCATAGTAGATCCTGCCCTCAGCCATTCAGTAGAAACCAGTACGCCAACATACATTTCATAGCTTGTGTAACAAGTTCTCCACACTGTGACGCTTCAGTTTGACCCCCCTTTTTAAGATCACACAGGCAATGTCTGTGTGTTGGTTGGTTGGTTGCATTTTCTGTGACATAACCATCTGGGATGTGGATCACACTGCCTTTCTTCTGGTGGTTTAACAGTTTTCTGAAGACCTCTTCTAGCTCATACCTACATTGCCAGTTAAGTCTGTTAGCTGTGATTAAGCTTTGGCCAATAAGATGCTTTGAATTTTTCAAACAATGAGAAAACAAAGGTAAACAAATCCGAAACTAGTCTGAAGCACCTCAGTGATAACATCCAAAACCACAAGGTTCATGATGATAACTGTCAGGAATGAAAAAAAGTCTGAATATCCACTTTAATTTCAGCTGCAGTTGTTACCATGTCCAGATCAACACTTTGAACAGCACTAACAACAGGCCAGACAGACAACAGATTATGTTGTTTTATGTCAGTGGTTCTTAACCTGGGGGTGGGGATTATTTCTGAGGGTCACCAAATGTTTGTTGAGGATAAAATAAAATAACATATTGTGGTACAAAATGAAAGTCAGGAAGCAGCTTTCAGTGATGTGAACCCTCTAAAAACACTGTTGATGTTCTGTCTGTGGGCAAAGCAGCTTTTGAGGGGAGGCCACCATCAATCAGAATGATCTCTCTGGGTGGGTCACAACTCTAATAGAGAACTGCTGATATGTATTACACTAATGTCAACACCTCGGTTGTGCAGCAGAATTCTGAGCATTGAATGAGCTACTGTTGTGTCCCTCATTATGAATCCGTTGAGAATCTTCAACGGCTCCATTTGCCCAAGCACACACCCAGCTACATGTTATACTTCATTTTTAAAATCATAGTTTTAATGAAACAAAAATACACCTGAGAACTGACCAGGCCAGGTCACTAGGAGTAATGCAATACATTGCAGTACTATACCAACAGGATATCAAGTAAAGATTACCTCCATCTCCCACTGGAAGAATTGTTGTCCATAAGACATCAGGAAGGAAAATAAAAAAAAGGGAACTGCTCTGTCCTGTCTCCCGGTTTGTCAGCTCGCTATTTTTTTTTTTATTGTAAGTAATGTAATAAGAACAAATACACAAACAATTTTACATATTTACAACAGTGGGATTGCACACTGGAACTGGGGGTGCTATATTATAAAAATACCAATTTATATGCACTGTCACTTTAGTTTTTGCTCGTTTGCTGTCTACAAGTAATATTTTATATCTGCTTGCAGTTTTAAGGATGTATAGTCTCATTCGTTTCTTCAAGGTATTTGCCTCAAGCACGAGTGGACAGGCAAAATATCAGGGAGCTGTTCAGACATAATTGGCATTCTGATAATGAAAAAAAATATGCAGCCGCCAGGCAGGGGGATAGAAGCAAACATGAAGTACCAATGTAATATGAAAGAGGGAGACTGCAGATTAAACTTAGTGGAGTGTGCAACGGAAAACAAAGTATTTATGTGTCAGACAGAAACGACTGACAGAGATTCAGTGGAGGCCTCGTATGGAAGAACCAGAGATGGCCTGCTGTAAAAAGCATCAAAAACTGCCACAGTCAGACTGAGTGATGAGACACAAAGCAGGCTTTGGTTGACTTAGCTTGGATTGAAGCAGCTTTCAATTATTGGGAGTGTTGTGCTGGCTTACGGCCTGGACGAGACACCTTGCGGACCACAGGAGAATACTGGCCCTCTTATTGTTCTTCAGCCAAGACTCAGTCACTGCTGGATTTCGCTTGATCCATCACCTCTTTGTGTCAGCGTCATTAAGAACAATGTTCACTTCAGTTGTGGCCCTTTGTAGACTGAATAATGAAATGAGGTACTGAGCGCAGCTGCTTTCTTATGTGAAGCAATCACATCCCATAGCTATACTTCTATATCTTTTAATCTTTGAATTTCATCACATGCTCCTCAAAGCATCCTAATGCATGTTACTAACCAAACTTCCCCGGAGTTTCTGTGCTCTGTCGTCCAGCAGGTTTTCGTGGATCGTGGCTGCTGCTGTGATCCTGCAGGACGTCCACTACACATATTATTACTGTCATTATTACTACCATATCTGCTACTGTGGTCACTTTATCATTCATTGTGATTGTACAATATGTTTGTGTTGATTTGTCCTGTACACGTGACATCCATTGCACGTTGGTCCGTCCTAGGCGAGGGATGAGAAGAAGGACAAGAGGGCACTGATGTCCTTTTGTGTTCATTGCATTATGTGTATAAAAAAAGAACAATGTGGCCTCAGTATTGAAGCACACACCAGAAAAGATGAGAGCAACAGGTTTTCATTGTTTGACTTAAAATGGATATGCATGTTTTCAGGGGCAGCATTTCATCTTCATATACCAATTTCACACCACTTGTATTCGGGCTCAGAAAGATGTCTTGATAACTTGGTAGATACAACCAAAAACACTTATATCTTTATATCTGCTTGTGCAATCAAATCTTTGCAAATGGTCCAGAATGCTGCAGCGCGTCTGGTTTTTAACCAACCCAAAAGGTCACACGTCACCCCACTCTTTAGCAACCTGCACTGGCTGCCTATAGCAGCCAGAGTTAAACACAGAGCTCTGACGCTAGCCTACAAAATCATTTCAGGATCTGCCCCTGGCTATCTCAGCGTCTTACTAAAGGCTCACGTCCCGACCAGGGCGTTACGCTCCGCTCATTCAAACCGCCTAGTTATACCATCGCCTCTCACAAAGCGAGGTCACTCTAAACTCTTCTCTGTGGTCGTCCCCAAATGGTGGAATGACCTACCAACGGCTACAAGAACTGCAACATCCCTTTCTACCTTTAAAAAACTTGTAAAAACCTTTCTCTTTTGAGAATGCTTCCCTGCCTAAAACTAACAAAACTAACAACTACTCTGTGCTCCTTTACACCTTTCAGCTTATGTCCTCCTCTGTAAGTCGCTTTGGATAAAAGCGTCTGCTAAATACTATGTAATGTAATGATCAGGTTTATTATTAGTCATCATTCAGGTTAACGATGCTTTAGCAAAATAGCAAATTTATCTTTTCTAAGCTAGCCCACCTTACATTGCTTGACCCAGATGGTCTTCAGGACACATTCCCCTCACACTTCATGTTAATGTTTCCATGAATTCAGCCAAGAGGTAATCAGGACAGTTGCATTCATGTGCGCTTCTCCCTCTGGACTTCATTAAATTTCTAACTACCATTAAAGAAAGTTGGAAATAACATTTGACACAAGGTGCTCATCGAGTAGAATTGCATCCATGTGTTTATCCTCATGAACTCCATTTAAATGCTTGACTCCAGTTAAATGAACTTTCTTGGGCTGTTTTAACCCCCGTGTGACACGTGGAAAAAACACTGGCAAAGAAGCTATTAGAATAGTAGCGACCAATAGAGATGTTTTCATTGTTATTCAACAACTGGAAGACCTTGGAGACCTCTGAGAGAGGAGCTGACCTCCGTGTTGGCTCACAGAAAATGGAGGTTAATGATAATTGAATATGTGAAGAGGAAACTGAATAATTACAGCTATAGAGCAGCAGCAAATGGAAAGTCGAGGGTGGACAAAGGAGAAGAACCATTTTCTGATGAGTAATTTTCATATGGAAAACACAGAAGCGGACCCACATTTATCACGCGCACACCTGCTTCTCCTTTCCTACTTTCCTCAGTTTATTTTTCGCAGTGTACTTTAATTACTACACATAATTTCTCTCAGTATCGTTCCCTACAGACTCATATTAACCTTCCACTTAATAGACTTTTGCGAGAGTGGAACTTTGGCCTCTACTTCTGTCTGAACAAAACTTTATCATCTTTAGAGACACGCTTGAAGTCAAAATATTTGAGTAAAGCCTGCCAAACATCTCCCAGCCTGTGCAGGAGTGTCCTAGGTGCATGATCAGGCCCACTCTGTGTGTACAGGCTTAAAATAGGAACTACAGTATGTCAATTTATATGTGCTCAAATGAGCTTGTCCACTACAAATTGTAAAATAATTGTATGATCATGTGCAGTAAAAATAGGTCATAGATCATCACCCTCATAAATAATCATGGACGGGTAATCTGCGGCAATAAGCCACATTTATATCCAAAACTAGTCCTATTTTTAACCAGTTTTTTTGAAAATACACAAAAGAAAATACAAATTAATGTCATCTTTATCCACTACTTTGAATATAAGCAGTTGGCAGCATCAACATAAGCAATTGCTGGTGCCATTTCTCTAGTTGGTGCTGTTAAACTTAGAAAGAGGGCACAGCAAGATCGTGTCATTAAAAGAGCCCCAGTCCGCCCTGCTAGCACCAAACCTGTTATTTCACCCTTCAGTGATTGATGGAGCATTCTCTTCATGGCAGGTGCGGGGTATCAAAACGATCAAGGACTTGTATAACGACGACATATTTTTATCTTTTCAGCAGCTTTCAGACAAGCTGGCCCTACCTAAAAATATTTTTTTCAGATATTTACAGATCCGTAGCTTTGTTAGGAATGTTTACCCTAGCTTTCCTAATTTACCAGAACCTACTGGCCTGGACCCGTTCTTGACTCCGCTGCCTGCTACGAAGGGCATGATCTCTGTGTTGTATAATCTCATTCACTCTATAAACCCAGCCTCACTTCGTACGATTAGGACGCTATGGGAGAACGATTTACAGTGTAAACTCACAGATGATGTTTGGGATAAGTGTCTGCTGCTGGTTCATTCCTCCTCCATATTTGCTAGGCACGGGTTGCCACAAGAATCTTACGTTTATTACGTTTATTTATGAGATTCTTCACCGTTTATGACAGATGCCGCCAGTACCCGGCTACCTCATTTCCATATGTTTTGGGTGTACCCTTCCCTGAATACCTTTTGGTTGAAGATTTTTAATACTATTTCACCTCTGTTCCTTTCACACCATCGGCGGTTACTGCCCTGTTTGGAGTTACCCTCATCCCTGCTATACCAAATTATAAGAACCTGGTGGCCTTTGTGACCCTCTTAGCTAGATGTCTCATTCTTATAAAGTGGAAATCCCCGACTACACCAACCTGTCAAATGTGGATGAAGGACATTTTTTACTTTATCAATATGGAGAAAATTTGCTGCACACTAAGAGCATCGTACCTGATGTCTGAATGTAACCTAATGGCTCTCATGGCTATTATCCATTCATGATGTCTCCACACAGATCTGATTTAACCTTCCTCACGTTCTTGCACAACCCCCCCACCGTACCTACCGTACATTTGCCCTTTTTATTCTACAGTGGTAACAACAAATGTCTGATTTACACTCTGTTCCCTAAATCGTTATTTTAAATGGTTGAAGTTCAGTTGGTTCTCTTTTAATGGTTTTACTGTCAATCCTTTCTTATTCTGGTTTTCTGGACAATTGGAGCTACTTAATGTACTTAATTATCAGTGCCAAAAACTTACTTGACAGCAGTTATTTGCATTTTTTTTGCCAGATACTTAAATTTGGCTACTGACAGTAACAGAAAAGGTTCAGATACTACAGACCTACAAAAGATAAATGAGATATTGTCAAGGTCTAATGGGATTTCATAGGTACAGTCCATTTAATCGCCATTTAATATGGTTATAAAAATCACCTTTTCTAATGGGCTCATTTGTACTGTGTAAACAAATGTGTATGCCAGTGACTCAGTTGTTTGTTTTCAGACAACAGTTTGGCTCCATTCATCTGCATTAACCCAGACTAACATAATTATGTAGACTGATGAAAGATCAGCCAGCTTGTTTGTTTGTGTGTGTGTGTGTGTGTGTGTGTGTGTGTGTGTGTGTGTGTGTGTGTGTGTGTGTGTGTGTGTGTGTGTGTGTGTGTGTGTGTGTGTGTGTGTGTGTGTGTGTGCGTGTGTGTGGCCACATTGGGTGTATGCATGCATGCAAAGGTGTCCAGCTGCATCTGTAAAACCCAGCTACGATGGAGGGATGAGTCTGGACCTTCATTAGTGAGGCAGATTTTTGGAAACTTTTCAGTTCTTGATAAATACCTGATGTCACTCATGGATACATTTGTTACTTTAGTTAATAGTTGTGTGGAACACATCAATCCATTTCAGTTGTTTTGTTTGGACGTTAATCATTCTTTTCCCCACTTATCCAGGATCGGGTCGTACAGCAGTGCATTCCAGCTTCTCCTGGAGGATCCTGGGGTGTTCCCAGGCATGATGGGCTTTGTAGTGAGCCACCAGTTAATCTCTACCTGGACAAACTTTCCTTGCATAGTGTCACTTTTTACATTCTCCCGAGTTGCTCCTCGCTTAAATGTCAACCATGTAACAATTTTTCCTCTGTACATCAACGTAAGATGATAACAACCTTGGCCACACATTGTACTCTCGGTGACCCAGTTTATATCAGCGTACTTGATGATTGCAAAGATGGCAGCGATGATGCACCCTCACACTTGAGTGATTGGTACATATTGAGCTGTAAAAAGGCCAGCAGACTTGTCCTTGGATCAAGGCACTAGCCCATACAATTTAATGGCACTTCTACCCTTCCTGGGTTTACAGTGTGTTGGTGAGTAAGCGAGAGTGTATGCATTTTAATGATACCTATAACTTGTAAGGAAAGGAGCACAGCAGAGGTGAATGGAGGGAGGTGAAGGATGCTGTTACGGCCAGAGGTTCAATGCAGGCACATTCCAAGCAGTGAACAGAATGATTGTTATTCAAACAGCGAGTCACACCAAATGTCTCTATCGAAGGGCATTAGCTCAATTACATTCAGCTGAAAAAGGCTGTCAGAGGTGCAAAGTTAAAGCTATCTTATTACATTTTCATCTAGATTTAAACGTGTGAAGAAAATGGCTAGACTAAAGATGTCAAGAAAGGACTCTGTTTAAAGGTTCAAACATTAATAAATAACAAGTTCACCTGAATGTGTCTTCACAGACACAAGGTCTCAGCTGCTCTGGATAACCCACCATCACAGCTGTGGACAGTTTTTTTTATTTTAACCACTTTCTACTAAAAAAAGTCCCTCTGAAAACTGTTGGCAGCGAGGTCTGTGAGTGACCCAGAGTACGAACACTGATTCTGGACTGAAATGTTGTTGTTGAATTTTCAAATTTTCATTTTTCAATGCTTTGAGCACCAAAAACAAAAGTGCCTTTTACAGCAGACATTTTAAATTGTCATTGAAGGGAAGAGACAAATGTACAGCAGTGTCCCCCCTTTTGTTTTAATAACAGATTGCACTCCAGCTGGCGAGGAATCCACAAGTGTGTGTAAAACTTGATGACCTGTGTTATCCCAGCATGATCTGACAATGCCCCAAAGAACTTCTTGTGGTTTCCCAGAATGCTTGGCTTTTTCAGTTCTCCCATACATGTTAGTTTGAAGTCTTGTGACTGTAAGGAAAGCCTTCTGGTTATCGAGTCATTCTTGCAAAGTGTTGCAGTGTGTTTGAGGGTCATTATCCTGCTGCGATATGAATCCTTCCCCACAAAGATGTAAACTAGATGTGTAGATTTATCAGACTACGGAGCCCCTGAAGTGACATGAGAAAAAAAATGTAGAAAAATTAGAAAATGTGTCTGTAATAAGGTTGCTTTTTTCTTCAAGGGAACTGACCTGGATGATCTGATGGTGTGGTCACTTTTTATCCGCCTGATCCTTTGTATCCTTGTGGATAAAACTGATCCTGTTTCTGCAAAGAGTTTGAGTTTCATGCACTGCCCGCACAAAAACCTTGAACCTTTCTAGTCAGGCCATAATTAAAAACTGAGAAAGACCCTCAGAATAACAATTTCACTTCTGATTCTTTCACTTAGTTCTGAATGCTTCAATCTTCTGATCATTTCTATATTTATATGAAAACACTGGAGACGTTCAATGGGGCACCAGACTTTTGGACCCTGCTGTAAGTAATATCTTCCTAAGAAGGCTGAAAGACAATGAGACTGTAGCCATTCAAGTTCATGTCAAAGTGTGTGACACAATTTTACAAAATTCCATTTCATTTGGATTGCAATTGCTAAATAAAAATGATGTAAAAATCTGGTATATGAGGCATGTTGGTGAGTTTTACTTGTTAACACATGATGCCACAGTCACATCAGCTTGGGAGGTAGCTAGACTTACAAGCTTGGTTCTTCAAACCACAGTGGTTATGGACCAATGAGCTGTGGTTTAACCTGAGGTGTGTGTGACTGTTTGCTCAAAAACAGCAATAGAGGCTGCTAAAGAGGTTAGATCAGGGATGTCCAAAATATGGCCTGGGGGCCAATAACGGCCTGTGGTCAGATTTCATGCAGTCCGAAGTTACATTATTATAATAGGCTTGTCAGATACTGTATGGCTGGAAAATTCAGCTTTTTTGGTTGACATGATGAAGTGTTTGAACCTTGAAGGACATAACTGATGCTGTTATATATCTGTAGATGTGACACAAAATATTACTTTCTGAATGATTTTATTAAAGACAAGAGCAAGAGTGATACGTTTTAAACTTAAATGTTAACAGACTTTGCATTACTCATAAGAAGTCATGTTTACAATGAACACGAGGTTCAGATTTCAACGTATTCCATAATATTTATTCTTTGTTATTTGACTTCAGATGTTAAAGAAAGGCAGAACTGTTTTTTTAGATTAGTTCACGCCTGATTGGCTTACATTTGGTTACATTGTTGCTGTATTTTTAAAATGTTAGCATTGAAGTTTGGACACCCCTGGCTTAGATGCTCTTAGCATGAGTTGTATCAGAGAAGAGCACTGGACACTGAAGGCTTTTCTGGATGGATGTTGTAGCTCATGTTTGCCTGTGACTGTGACAGACAAGCGGTTTATTCGAAAGCACCCACCCTCTTCCAAACTATTTTTAACAATAACCTCTCGGAGGGTTCTGTGTAACAAACCATCTGGGAACCATTTTGTGCTATCCGATCAGATGTTAAATGGTTGCCATAGTCGTGCCCTGTGTTATCATATCTATCAGTATCGTCAGCTCTTGGAACAGTGTCTTTATGTCCTGAGATTTGGACTTTCTCTGTCACAGAGCTTTGGAAGATCAAAATCTGTTTGACAGACTGACTAAACGATTCTGTCAAACTCTAACATTTTTCCAAAAGGGGTGTAGTGCAGGGAGAGTATGGCATTATATAAACTGTTATATATAAACTGGTTCATTGGAGAACCTAACCCAGAAAGGTATAATCACTATCTTTTTACTGCTGTGGCAGTACTTGCCTTGCAAAGTACACTGCACTGCTGCACCACACCTATTGCAACAGCACTCATCAGTAGCAATCTAGCTGATTTGTGCTGTCTTAACTTTATTTTCGTCTAGGAAACAAACAGTTCTTAAAAAAAACTCAGTCAATAGAAAGGTGCTATTGATTGAAACCAGGCAGGATGGATTCAGGTGAAGTGTAGCACTTTAAAATGATTCAACTTTTGCAAAGAAATTGCAATACATCTAAAGCTGTGGGTTTCTATGAACACACAGAGACAAAAGGGGAATAAATCGACAAATATAAAAGAGAGATCTTTGTCTGTGCACCGCTGCACACGAGTGTGGACCTTGCTAGTTGGCATCCATAATGTGTATCGTTGAAGTGCCAGATGTTTGTGCTGAAATCTGCAAAATTATATTTTCTTCCAAGAATTAGTGAAATGTCTAAATGTTCTCAAGGGAAAAAAAATCCTGTAATTCTTGAATAATAATCCAGTGTGACACCACCTGGACAACAAATTGAGAATATTAGGATGTTTTGTTATTGTGGGGATGGAGCTGAAATTGCATTATCACTTCACCCTTTTCGACAGAAATAAAGGGTCTATCCGTGACCACTTGTGCATAAACCTTTCATTAAGAACATCAGATGGTAGATGCAGCCAGAATACAGTGCTGCAAATGGGTTCACACATTTGATTCTTGTTGTTGTCATCCAAATCCTCGCCTCTCTCTCCATTTCTCTTCACGCTGAATAATTCCCATCTTCTGCTGCCCTCAATTAACTGTTCTCCTCTCCTCCTGCCTTTCCATATTCTTTTTAAACAGGATCCATTCAGCTCTGTTGCTTTTGTCTTGTCAGTAGTGTATAAAGCACAGCTGACTGGTTCACCTGGTGCTGATGTTAACCAGCTGCAGGATCTTTGACTTCAGACTTGTTTGACCAGCTGACCAATCAGGGCAAAGACATAACTGTTGTCAGTTAAGACAGTTTTAAGTTTCAGTCTTCATCTTTAATGATTCACTGTCTGTGAGGTCACATACATTCATGATCACTACAGTTTAAACGTACGTTAGAGGACTGAGACTTGGAGTTCAATCTTAGGCAGCTGGACTTGATGAGAGGTGAAACTGAAACTTCTCTAAAAAAACATAAAACATTCACATGGAAAGTGACAATCATATTTTGGGTGAAACATTTTTCACAGATATTCACTTCTCAGTGCATAACAATTATAGGATACACTACACCTTAGAGATGAGGCTTATGTCCTAAGCACAGCTTCTCTGCCTGACTGCTGTCACTTAGTGACCGTTAGACTTTTTAGCTGATTTCTGCCACGCGTCATATTTCTTCATTTCCTCCTGATGATCTGAATAACTAACCTGTGTGTTTCAGCTATCAGTGTTATAAACCTGTATTGTATTGCACTGTAGGCTCATTCATTACCATGTGTGCTGCAGCTCAGAGTTATCTAACATCAAACCAAACGCTGGCCTTTGTGTCAGTCAGTTCTATGGTCTGTGCTCGGTTTGAGACTCAGCATGTTCACGTAGGTCAACAAACATTGTCTGGAGTACATTTGTGAAAACTGCTTGATTCAGCATAGTAGGCAGCAGTGATGGTTGCTATGGTTACGAAGACGCGCTGCAAATTTTTCATAATTCCTAATAAGAGGTTTCAAGTCAGTATGACTGTACAAAATCATAAATGTAGACTGATTGTACCTGAATGCTGAAATCCAGTCGCCTGATAATACATCATTTCAGATAATTTTGTATTCCCATGCTGCCAGAACAAATCCAATCAAAGACCCTCCCTAATGAATATATTCAATTATGTCTGCGAATTCATCGTTGTTCTTTGGTATTGATCCTCACTCTTTCTGATCAGACAGTACCATTAGTTAGCCTTTGTAGTCTTGTAAATATTGAGATATTTTTTATTTCAAAAGTTTTTGTCTTTCATCTGTTTGTAGCTACTTTCCAACCCTCAAACACAGTCAGAGATCTGATGTTAATTCACTTGTCTGTCTCTATTGTCTATGTGTGTACATCCAGTTATTGACATGAAGCTAAACCTGGTTCCTAACTGTTGTATAACAATGATTACACCCACAAGAAATAACATTATCATTGGTGTAAAAAATACTGGAATAAATAATGGATTAGTGGTGAAGGTGGATCATTAGAAATCCATTAGGGTCTGCCATCAAACACTTGTTGACACTGTCACAGTCTAGAGATTTCAGGATGAAAAAACTGCAAGTAATAACTATTATTATTCTATTTTACATGTACTGTATAATATATTGTATCATTCACTGCAAAACTTTAACAAACAGATATGTGGTTTCTTCTTGAGCAATCTATCTAACCAATATGAACTCCAGCTATGTGCTGCTAGCATAGTGTTGCTGTGACAACATGACAACAAAATGACAAGAAATCAATGCATCCTGCTGTTGGTCACCAGCAAACAGCTCCATCACACAACTTCCTTGAGAAACATAAATTTCTGGTCTCAACTTGTGTATGTATTAAAAAGAGATACAGCTTGCTGATATCTGGATGAGTTTGAACACATGTTTTAACAGGCTAGCTGTTTCCCCTTGCGTCCTGTCTTTAGGCTAAGCTAGGCTAATTACCCACGGACTCTAGTTCTTTATTTGGTAAACAGACACAAGAGTCGTATTGGTGTTTTCATGTCGCTCTCAGAAAAAAAGAAGAGAATACTATATTCTCCTTTGTCGCTGCTAAAAATCATACGATGATCATGTGAACATGCCAGTGTCATGGATAAAGTGGAGATGGTAAACAATAGTATGTTAATGTTTAGTTAGTTAACTAGTCTAGGAGCTGAAGTTAGTAGCCTCCAATGAATGAATCATATTACCAAATTCATTTTCATAAAAAAAGTACTAAATACAAAGAACACCAACAATAATTACTTGTTTTGTACCAACACAAGTAATTATGTACACTGTGCAGAGCTAGCTGTATTTGCCAAATATGTCTACATTTGCTGCCAAGACTTTGCGGGATACTGATGTCAAACACGTTTTGTGGCAGATCTGATCTTCATACCATTGCTTGCTGCCGCTTGGGGTCACTGAAGTGCAATGTTGCACCTAAAGCAGCTTTAACATATGCATACAGACGCTAGCATAATGACCTCCTTTTCTTCCCCTAACCCTTTCACCCCCATCATTCCACCATCCATATAATACATCCGCTGCATACATTTATACAAATTCTGGAGGCTTCCTATCATAACTGAGGCTAAGACTTGGCACTCCATTAACTGTAGGATTGTTGTAATCTCATTTCCGTATTTGTGAAAGGCAGTGGCGGTGAGAATATATTTGTTTACAGCAAACCAGCATTATAAATCATTTTTATTGGATTATTCCTCAGGCATTTATAATATTGATAATAGGATGTGTCCAATTTTCATAAAGGCGGCATTAAACAAAGTGACTCTTGCTTCTTGTTCCACTCTTGATCTTACCATCCATCACACTCCCATCCCTCCTTTCTCATCACTCTCCCCCCTCCCTTCCTTCCACGTGTTTATTACTGTCTGTGTTGTGTTCAGAACTTTATAGGCTGTCCTTATCCTCTTTTCATGCCCTCACTCGTTTCTCTTCTCTAATCTTGTTGTCCCATGCTGTCTGTCTCGAATCATCGATGGGTCTCCTCTCTTGTGTGAAGATGAACTTTTTCTGGAGATGCTCGTCATGGAAGGATGGATGAGAGAGTGTTTCACATGGTTACATCACATCTTTGAAAAGTCAGCTTTCTTGACCGGCTGCAGTATGATAGATGAGATGTGTGTGTGTGTGTGTGTGTGTGTGTGTGTGTGTGTGTGTGTGTGTGTGTGTGTGTGTGTGTGTGTGTGTGTGTGTGTGTGTGTGTGTTTAGATTCATGATTGTCTGCATGAATTTTTTGCAAAAAATCTGATTCGACATTCTCAAAATGAATAAACCAACACCAGTTTGATTGATGTTTCTTGGAGTGCACAGAAGACGATTTAGGGAAAGGAATAAAAGCAGATATCTTTTAAATACCCTTTAAATATATTATCCCATTTCATTGCAGACACACACATGAACACACATGCTTTTAGTGCAAGAAAAGCAAAACAGTGGCAATAACAGCACAACCATTGGATGGGTTGGTACAAAATCTCAAAGACATTTGTGGTTACCATAATGACTGACTTTTCCTCCTGCACCACTGACGTTCATGTCAAATTTGGATGGCACAAATTTTTGGTATCACAAAACATTCATGTCTCCCTTTATATACTGTGATGATTTTGATGATCCCTCAATGTTTTACATGGTGCCATCATCAGGTCAACATTTTAATGTGCCCAGTACTTTTATGTCCAAATAGAGAGCCCAAGTGAAACATTGGTATATAATATACGGTGAGTCGAGGCGTTGCAATTAGTTCAGGCAAGTCAGAACAGAAGGACGAGGGGTCAAGACTACAAAGCTGAAAGAAAAACAAAACAAAAAAAACTAATGAGAAATAATGTTTTTTTGGATCTGGACTAATGCTGTCTAACTGGATGGAAAGCAAACTCAGAGAACACACTTAATGCTTTCAGAAAGAAAAGAAAAAAGCTAAATTAAATTTAGTTATAAAAGCTTGTACAACAAAGGAGTCTGGAACACACATCTTGTACTTGAAAAATGAGTGACATTGCCATCAGCCTGTACTTTGTGTTCTCACGTAACTGTTACCATGGCTGCAGATTCTTCTTCTTTTTTGTGTGTGTGTTCTGCAAAACATTACATTGTATGCTTGATAACAGAATATTTTTGATAATTATCCACTTGAGTCTTTTGGACAGGTGTTAGGAACTTGTGTCCACACATTTCTGTTCCCCACTGGATTGATTTTATCATTTAGCAACATTATGATGTTTTTAATTGTCCAGTACTTCAGTTTTGTTGTCATAAACTATATTCCCATCAAGCTCAGCTTTATTTATTGCCTTAATTTAAGTGATAATTACCAAAAATCACATTGTGGACATGGTAATGTGCAAAACATCAACATGCTAGTATTTTTATTGTTACTTTACTGTTGTTAATTTACTATTATTAGCATTTAGCTCATAGCAACGCTGTGCCTTAGTACAGTGTTACAGAGCTTCCAGGATAGCTGCAGACTAGCAGCCAGAGCTGCTTGAGCTGAACCAACATTAGACAAAAAAAACGGCATCGAGAATTTCGACAATTTTCAAAAACAGCTTGGAAACTTCCAATAACCATAAAATATTGTTAATTTCACAATTAAAGTTACAGTTTTATTCCATATTTCACTGTATAAATACCAGTTTGTTTGTATTTTCATCAAAAGAAATCCTGTTTTTTAATTGACAAGAAATATTCAACCCTGTTTACTGTGCAATTAAGTCTCTAATATAAAATACTACTACATTGTGTATGGTTCACTTAAAATACAGTATAAGTAAAGGTTTTCCATTAAATATGACAGGATAAGGTTTAGTAAAATTCTGATGCAGTTGCAGTATGCAGCATAAATGACATACATAATATATTTGAAGTAACTGAAACAGCATTGACAGAATCTCTCAATAGCAATTAATCAAATGATGACTGATTAGTTAGCTGTGGTTTTACACATGTAAAAAAAAATTAATATTAACTACAATGACTACTCTTCAACGTGAAGATAAATTAGCTGTTAATAGATCTTCCTGTACTCACAAGAAGTTTCTCATTAAGACAAAAGCAGGACCACAGATCCCTCTCTTCATTAGACATATATCCCCTGAATGTGCCTCCATACTTACTTTTGAGTAGCTTTCATTAATGAAGCTATGACTAATAATGAGATTTCTTTCCTAATTTAACTGTCTATGTCTCGCTCACGGTATCCTAGTTTCCTTCATCACTTAATTTGCTCTGACGGAGTTGAGGGTCACATGTATCGCGGCTTCAGATTCATGCGCATGTTTTATTGTGCACATGAAAGAGAATGAAAGAGTAATTTTTTCTGCAGTGTTTTTGTGTGGTGACGTTGCATTCATCTGCTTCCTGCACATCTCACACACCTCATGTCAATATCTTGGAGAAGAAGCTCCTTCTTACTTAATAATTAGTCAGTGCTTTGAAGACGGAGCTGGCCTGTGGATGTGTGAAGTACTGAAACATAATGATGAAGAGTTCCGCCATTAGGGGAAGCCATTAGAGTTGAACTTATTTCTGTGGGGGTGTTACATGGCATTTTTCCGAGGTCGCCTGTCAGTTTATCAGTGTGATGAGTGTGAAGCTCTCATCACTGAACAACTGAGGAATATATATTTAACCACTAATGATGTCTGCTTGATCTTTCAATAAAAAAAGAGCATACGAGTACAGCTACAATAAAGGTAATTAATGACATCAGTGCATCTTTGGATGAAGGCCACCACTGTTTAGCTCTTTATCGACCTGCCTGAAGCTTTTTGTAATGTGCATCACGCAAAGACAAAGAGCTGTTGAGTCGGTTTAGTGGTTTTTCAATTATAAAGACACACTGTGCCCGTCAAAGGGCTCAAATAAAATAATCTAAATAATTAACATGTGTTTCCACCATGGGTAGGTTCTGGGCATAGACTGTATAAAACATGGATGTCATATCATTGACATCACCCATAGGTCCCTGAGGAGCCATTCTGAAGCTCAGTATGTGGTGGCTCTGGCTGCCTCTATCTAAAACTGGGCATAGACATGAAGCATAGGTTCAGCTGAGGCGGGCTGAATGAAGCCTTGTTGCTCAAACAAGCCACCTAGGATGGCAACTACCTGTCAATCAAAGCAACCAGACTCTTAATCCTTCATAACTTTAAGCCTTAATATAATGTGAACAGGTGAGTTGTATATAAATTCACCCTCAGTACAGTTGTCATGAATGGGGAAATTAGCTATAAAGACCAAAACTGTTTTTTGTTCCAGCCTGTAAACATGTTTATTTCTGCTGTGAAGTTGGACATTTGAACATTGAGACTGACTCACTTCTGGAGCCAGCCTCAAGTGGACGTTTGAGGAAGTGCATTTTTGCCAGTTTTTAGACAAAGCCTCATTAACACTCTTACAGTCTCGAAATGCAAAAGCTTTCAATTTAGAAATAGAACTGTGGCAGAGGCTTTGCCTCAAAGACAAAAGAAGAACCTCTCTGTATGTGATTATGGAGACATTACATATAGATATGCTGTCTTCATGATTTAGATTCTGTTTACGATGGAGCACTGAGGTTAAATACAAATTTGACTGCCCGTACTCATCATTGTGTTCTGTTTGGCTATACATCCGTTTCTACATTCTGATTTATGGAGCCATTTTAAAGTCAGTTTTTCTGTGAAGATTTAAGATAAGAATCCTACCAACAATATTTCATCAAATGTGTACATAGGATATGAAAACGTCCGAACGCGTAACATGGTCTGGTCCAATTCTTGCAATTATACCAAGTGAGACAGAAAAAGGTGAACTGCAGAGAGAGGATTTAGGATGTGCTGGGTGAAAGCATTCTGCAGTGAGAGTTCGAGGTAAGAGGAGTTGATTTGGATCAGTGAAACTTTGTTTCCAAGTTGTGTAACCTTGTTAAAGTATATGTTAGATAGTGGGCCCGGTGAGCCTTCAGCTCGTTACAAAGAAACATAGATTTTCTTCTATATGTCTGTCTCTGCCAGGGAGGGTTTATTTTTGGTCCCATTAGTTTGGTAGTTAGCAGGGGAACAGATTTCACTGAAATGGAAAGTCGGGAAAAGCGATTTATTTTATTTTATTTATTTATTTTTTAATCATTACAATTCCTTACTCATTTGTCTACTGTAATTGTTTTTTATTCAAAGAGTGATAATGGTCTTAATGAACATGAGCACTTGAGTAAATCATGTAAATGTGCCAAATCTAGCCATACATGCTTCTTTTCATCAGGTTGATGGCATATTTGATAAAAGATAGGGTGGGGAAAAAAAACAGAAACACCTCTCCATATACCACAATGCAATTCAACAACACCACAAACCAGTCTTCAAAGTGAATCTATGCCTTTTTGAAACTCTTTCAACAAACTTGAATGCAGGACTGGTAGATTATAATGCACTAGTTTTAGCTCCGTGGGCCTAAGGATCTGGCAACTGAGTGTATTTGAATTGATCAAACTTGTTTTATGTACCCTAAGATAGCCTAGCACTTTGACATTTATGGATCAATTAGCTTCTGATATTAAATGAATAAACTGTAGGCTTTTTAAAACTAGTGCATAACACATTTTGCCTCGGAGGGCTTTACAATCTGTACAGGGAGTGACACCCTCTGTCCTTAGACCCTCGGTTCGAGTGAGGAAAAACTTGCCCACAAAAAAATGTGGAAGAAACCTCAGGGAGAGCCACAGAGGAGGGATCCCTCTCCCAGGACGGACAGACGTGCAATAGATGTCACGTGTACAGGACAAATCAACACAAACATATTGTACAATTACAATGACTGACAAAATGACAATGAATTACAATGAAAGAAAGTTCACAGTATTTGCAATGTGCAGGAGAGTGTTAATGGGACACATACATTTAGGTGCGTACTGTAAATCTGGGTGGGGTGGGGGTAAAAGTGTCAGGTGGGCGTCTGAACCTTATTGATGAGGTCAGCTGTTGATGGTGGAAAAACTGTGTCACTGTCACTGTGTCGTGAAATTTTGACCCCGATGGACTGAAGCCTCCTGCTGGAGGGCAACATGCCAACAGCTTGTGTCCGGGATGGGAGGTGTCGGCCACAATCTCGATCATGATCTACACCTCAGGGTCCTGGAGAGATGGCAGACTGCATCCAATCATTCCTAGTGGAATGAATGTGCACTGCAGTGTACACTTGACCTTGGTAGTAGCAGCAGCCTACCAGATGGTGATGGAGGAAAAGGATGGACTCAATGGTGGAGGTGTAGAAGTTGTCTCTGGTAGGTCGAACGTCTTCAGCTGCTGCGAGAAGTACATACTCTGCTGGGCTTTTATGATGACCACTTCAGGTCCTGGGTGATAATGGTACCCAGAATGTGGAATGAAAGAAGATATTACAGTCAGGTTCTTCCCGACCTATGCACAACCATCAACTGCCTTTAAAGTGTTGAGATCCACATCTTTCTGTCTGAACCAGGTCACAATCTCCCACCTGTAGCTGGATTTGTCTCCTCCCCTCCAGATGAGCTCGAGGGCTGCAGGTGCAGCTGTTGATGGACTCTGGAAAGATCTGGTGCTGATAGTTGGAATCAGGCACACTTAGCTCAGAGAGTTTATGCTGTAGCAAAGCTGCAATGGTGGTTTTGAAGGCAAAGCTTCTTGAGGAGTCCTAGAGCTGTGAGATGAAGTGGAGGGCCATGTTGACTGCAGACTTTTAAAGCCTTGAGGGCTTTTTTGGTGCACACTTTGTCTCAGATGGCGGATAAATCAGGCCCACTGCCTGTCCACTGCTTTGTGTGTTCAACTCCTGCGGGTTAATGTTTGGTTGGCTGCTTGATTCCCTGCCATCGCCTGTTTGGTATTCTTGTCCTGAGTAAGCGTGACACTCTGTGATTGGCTGTGACAGCCGAGCTAACATTCTCTCTCACTCTTGGAAATGATTCTCTTTTCCAAGCTTGAAGGCATGAGTGTCCCTTTGTCAATTTGGTCAGGTCAGAGTCTTTTTGCCAAAATGTGACTGCATGTAAAGAGACAGCAGCAGACAGACTTCCTTCAAATAATATGTTTCTGTTATGATGTTTCTTTCTGCAGAAAGGGAAGGGGGTGATATTTTGTCCAAAATCATGATTGGATGATGGCACAATGTGTACATTGACATTCACCCCTATATTCTGCTGTCTCACTGTGTTTATGCTAGTTTTTGTGTGTGTCCCTACCCACAATCCTCTGCATGACAGCCAAGCCATACTACTTAATGACCCGGTTACAGTGTGTGTGTGTGTGTGGATTCTAGTTCTCCCCAGTCATGTGAGGTAAAGCACCTTTGTCCTCCATTTCAGCTCCAGCTCAGTGTAATCATATATACACACTCGCCCACATGCACTTTCAGGACCAGAAGCCCTTATATTAATGCAACTCATCAGACAAAAGAATGAGGAAATCTCATGGATTAGAAAAGGTAAACAAGCTAGTATAATCATGTGGTTGGGACTCCAAAGTTAGGGCATGTACTGTCACTGTAAAAGATCTCCTTGCCATCAGGTTTGTCTGTAATTGTGGACCATTTATGACTGAGATGTTTTAGGACACTGACTACAAATCACAAATCCTAAAATACCGTATAGCAGTTTTAGAAATAAATATTGTCAATCACATACAAGGGTTTTAACTGGTTACTCTCAATGTACATGCACCCAGAACAATTTACTGAAAGATAAATTAAAATTACAGCTACAAATGTGGAAAACAGAGCTAAACTTGTATTATTATGTTCATACAAGTAGCTGAAAATTTAAATACATGTAAAAAGCATCAATGACCAACAGCATACAACAGCTATGTACAAATCAATTGTTCTGTATATTGAAAGCAAATACAAATAGTGTGGAGACCCGAATACAAAATGCACTACAGTATATTACTTTATATACATCACTTTGGTTATTATGTATGGCATATGTCTGGCAAACTGATCTGCTAACTCAATCCTGAATATGTTTATTTAAACTTCAAACTTGGAACTAATTGGTTATTGTGCGATAACAATTCACCCTCTGGGGGGAATGACCATTGTAACCAGTAAATATCCTAGAAAAAGGATAACTGACATCATCAAGACTTCCTCTGCAGTCCAATTAAAACTTGATTCTTGAATATAGCTAATTGTTGCTAAATCGTTGTAAGGCGATAGTCAGTTGGTTTTGACGTTGCATTTTGGAAGATGTGTTTTACCTCTTTGCTCTCCGCATAGACTATTACAACCAAAGCCCACTGAAATGTGACTGAATACTACTCCAACTATAAATGGAAACCTGAACATTTCCAGTGTGAAAGTCTTGTTCCCTTGCTTACAGTTTCTGCATTAATTTGCAGATATCTTTGTAAAGATGAGTTTCTTTAGACCCAACTGACACTGGCTTAAGTGGCATCACTTAAGTATTTAGTGTCATCAGGGTGATCTGTGATAAATATCCTTAAGTACTTTTAAAGTTTTTTTTTCACATACGCAGTAGTTGTCCCCAAACACACTTTGATTTAAATGGGGGAGTTTGATTAATTCACTGTAGAAAAACAGTTATTTTAGTTAGACACAGGTTGGAATGGTCTCGCTGTACTGGCAGACTTTCTTTACTCATTATAGGAAATTATACTAAGACGATATCCTCAAGTATATCTCAAGCTCAGATTAGTAAATTACTCATGTCTCTGTGCCTTTACTTCTGTGACTTCAGGGTTACAGAATCCAGCTACTGTGGCTGTAAAACATAATCCGGTAATACAGTCATGTAGCACTGAAGTCATAAGCCTTGAGTCTTTTGTTTGTCCTTTCTTTAGCTGTCATCTGCTTTGTCCAGCAAGCCCAAAAAAGGAGCTCTCCTTGCTTTGTATTCATCTCCACAGAGGAAATGCTTTGTAAGTGGGAGGCAATCCCTTTACATTTTTACAGCTTTCCCTGAATGATAAATCAATTTCCCATACACAGAAAGCAGTGTAGAAATCATAAATGAGGTTTCTTTATCATTTTGAGAGGCAGATAGTAAAAAATAATAAGTGAAGCACAAGGGGAGTGGAGGTCATTACCATGCATAATCGGACTGAATGAGTTCCATCAGGCTGCTTATCTGCTGTAATGGAGTGGAGGGAAGCAGTCTGCCTCCTCTCTGTTGCACTTCTCTGTATGTTCTCTGCAACTACCAGGCGTTGACATGTACACTGATGCTAATACAAACCAATTTATTAGAGCTCTATTCTGTCCTCTTCCAGTCACACTGATATACATCCGTTTGTTGCCCTGCTCAGTCAGTGATTGTAGTTCTTTGGGTACATCAGTATTAGAAGCTTAGTCACTTGCTGGAAGATGCACCTCCAAAGTCCAAGATTTGACAAAGCACCACAAATTCAATGTTCAAGTACAACACACATAACAACTAAGCAGTGTTTCAACTTTAGTTGAGTCCTGACTCAAGCCAAAATTCTGCTGGAGATGTTTTCTGTGCTAAATATAACCACAGCTCACTGTCACTTTGCATCATGGGTAACATGTTATTGACAAGTCTGTACTGTCAACTGAGGACACTACATAACTGCTTTCTCCCCTGTCTCCCAGCCTTCCCTTTCACTCATGTCCCTTTCCCCTTCTTGTTCTGACTTTCCTGAATACTTGAAGAAACTATCTGTCTTTATATTCCATACTGTGTGGGATGAAAATCTAAAACATTCTCTACTTTTTTTCATTGTAGCCCCACTTTATGCAAGAGTCATGATCGTTAACCAACTAACCTTTTCTGATCACGTTGCCTTTGTTGCTCGGTCGTGATGCTTCGTGCCTTTTAACATAAGAAAAATCAGGCCTTACTTGACTCAACCTGCTACCCTACCTGCTCCACTGGCTACCTGTAGCAGCCTGCATCAAATTCAAATCACTAATGCTTGCCTATAAAGTCGTCTCCGGTTTTGTATCCACCTTCCTGAATGCCCTGTAATGTATACAGACATACACTACTTCCCGACTGTTGCACTCCTCCAAAGAATGACGCCTGGCTCTGCCACCAGTACACTCAGGGCAATCTAAAATTTTCCTCCTCTTTTAGCACTACCAACAACTAAACATGCTTAATCTATTCCCCTATACAGCTGTCATTTTTGATTCTATGTGAGTAGTCCTTATTGCTGCACTAACAAAAACTGAGAATAAAACTGGCGTGAGATACAGTATGTAATCAATCAAAGTGAACATTCCATTTTGTATCTACTTATTGGTGTCAGTAATGTTAAGACTACATATTAAAGAGAGAAAAGGTCAATAGGCAGTAATGAAGTCCATGTACCGTTGAGTCATTTGGTTGATGTAAAATACTAGTCCAACATTTAAATCTTTACTAAACACTGAATGGGATTGTTGTTACTTATGACGTACTCACACTGAAGCTTCATTCTAAATCAATTTTTGCATTTTTTTCCCCCCGAAAATAAACATTACATTACATTGCATTTAGCAGACGCTTTTATCCAAAGCGACTTACAGAGGAGGACATAAGCTGACAAAGGTGTAAAGGAGCATAGAGTAGTTGTTAGTTTTGTTAGTTTTGTTAGGCAGGGAAGCATTCTCAAAAGAGAAAGGTTTTTACAAGTTTTTTAAAGGTAGAAAGGGATGTTGCAGTTCTTGTAGCCGTTGGTAGGTCATTCCAACATTTGGGGACAACCACAGAGTATACTAGTATACATAGCACTGGATGGAAACAGTACCTCAAAATTGTACTTAAGTACAGTACTTCACTTCCAACACTGGCAAAAGAAAAAACTTGTACAGGGCACAGGAGCTCTGAAGTCTTTCTACCCATTAGTAAACCGTGTAGTGGAAAAACCTCTGTTTTACTTTTTTATGCTTACTTTACAAGTATATTTTTGTGTTTAACTTTGTATGAACTTGTATGTATGTATGTCCTATCTAGGAGACTGCCTCCTAATGGGTTGATATATGTTTGAGTGTAGACATTTCTCTCTGTCCCGGAGATGTTGGTACCAGCCATGGTGTAGAAGGGGAGTAAAGCAGATATTTAAGAGGGTAACCCCCCCTTTGCAATTAGAGTCTCTCTTTTATGACCTCAGAGGAGAGGGGGGGGGGGTCTACCAAAGAGCAGTTAAATGTATTATTAGCAGAGAGAACTTTGCGACTCTTGTACTCACACTGTTGTCTCTCCTTTGCCAAGAATAAAGTTCTCATTTAATACTGATCGTGTTCTCAGTCTTTATCGAATTTCCGCGACAACCGGAAGTAGTTGAATCTTTAGGCTATTGAAGTTTTTTCATATCTGAACATTTACAATTTTTAAACATCTGTGTTTACCTGTAAAAAGTTCCAGACGAGTAGCTGTTCAGTTTGAATGAGGTCATCTCTGGGGATTGGAGGGCAGAAACAGGACAGTGAAGAAAAGGAAAGAAGAGAAAAAAGGACCCAGACTAATAATCCACTGCCCTGCTTGTAGCTGTGTGAGGCTTTACTTATTCATTAGAATTGAGCAAAATGCTAATTTTGCTAACATGTTCATCATTAGCCTGTTCACATACGAGAGAAAAAGCTTAAATACTAGAAACCTGATAAAGAGCAGTTCACAACTATGTTTGTTTCATATACAGTGGTGCTAGTTTAAAAGTCACAAAATAACCAAAGTCCGTAGGATTCACCGCCTTACGAACATTTTCTGCCAATCTGTTCGGTAGATGCTGATATCTTTTGGTGGATAATTGATAACTTTTGACCTTCTGTTGGTTACATCAAAGATCATTGGATCATCATTAGGATCATTAGGATTCATCCTGTGGGGATCTTAAGTGTCTGTACCAAATTTCAATCCATCAAAGCGGGGAACGGTCGACAGTACCATTTCTAGAGCTCTGCTGCTAGCTCCGCTAAAACATTCAGGATCTATGATTACCAGAAGGTCAAACCTATCTCTCTCCTGCTTATCTCATATTTTTACTTTGACTAATTTTCTTGGTCTTAGCTTTCACTTGTAAATAATGCCATGACACAAGTTTTATCTTCTCCTATCTGTGATGCACATGGACAGGATTGTGTGTGGGTACAGATTTCAGAGTGATGCAGCTGAACCAAAACTTCAAAGATGCACACATAAATATATAAAAATAAGATGGAATCCTGTGCAAGTAGAGGGACGGGAACAGACGGCGACACAGACAGAAGGTACCAGACAGAGCAGGGAATAAAGAAGCTGTCAATTACATTATATAACATTAGATCAACTTTTTTTTTATTGAACTGGATTAAACATGACCATTGAATATTAAATAACTGAGTCATCAGAAGGCCCCAATTTAAATGTTATGTCGTCTTCATGTTGCACACGTAGGTAACTCGTGGACTAATCAAAAGATCGGGGGTTCGATCCTCAGCTCTTCCAGTTTGCATGTCAAAGTGTCCTTGGGCAAGGTACTGAACCCCAAATTTCAACTGAAGGCTGTGCCATCCTGTCATATATCCCTTCTGATGAGCAGGTGACACCTTGCATGGTATGCCAATAATATCAGTGTATGAATGGATGAATGTGATTCGTAGAAAAAGTTGATAGACTAGAAAGGCGTTTCATTGAGTACAGTCCATTTACCATTTACATTTATCTTCAGAATCAAAATTAGAATTAGATTAACTGACGTTGTAGATTTCCACTTACAAGGAATTTGTCTTGGTGTTATTGATGCAAAACAGACATTAAGTCAAAATGAAGTATTAAAAAATATAGACATACATATATAAATATCTTCAGGGGATGAATCCTTCTGACTTTTTCCAGCAGGACTATGTACAAAGATGCAATGCTGGCATTGTTGTTCCGACCTTGCCCTCAAAGCTGTTTTTTCCAGCTAGGGCAAAAACTGTGTTTGTGGTGTGACCATTTGATCGGTCAAAATGTAATAAATATGTCCATTTCATGCTATTGCTACATCATCTTTTTATAATTTTAACAATTTCCCAATCATACACAAACACATCTCGGACACAAAAGATAAAGATAAGATAATAAAAAATGAAACATTCAGATTGACATTGTATCCACAGAACCAGCAATGTAATGTGATATTGTAATATTGTATTGTAATATTAATTAATTCATACAATCCATTTTCTTGACACGTGTCCTCCTGAGTTCTTATCTCATAGTCAACAGTTCCATTTTTTATACGTCACAATTTTTAGACATGTATCTTGCCTTACAGATTCAACTTTAAACCACCTCCTAGTAATACCCTTTTTGCAGGCTACAACAGAATCTATGAAGTCTGTAAAGAAAGAATAAATAATTGTTCTGAGTTATCAAACCAAGAAAGAAAGTGTTATCAATCACCCAGCCAAACTTAAACAAAAAAATATCGAAGTGTCAAAATCAGCTGAAATGAGCTAACAGTATTTATTTGTACCTTTCTGACAAGTATTATACTCACTTAACTTAAACCTTATCAAGTATTATGTACAGCTATCTTTCACAATTAACATCAAATCTAAACTGTCCAATGACACTGTCGCCAGACATAGATGACATTGCTAACGATCTTCAAGAACAGCTGGTAGATAAACTCAAAGACAAACGTTTTGCCTCACAATTTGATGAAGCAACTGACAGCAACAAAGACTGTTTTTTTATTGCTTATGTACGTTTTGACTTAACAGACTCCCTGTGTGAGGATCTACTTTTTTGTAAATATGTCAGAGACAGAGCCACAGCTGAAGAGATATTCAAAATGCTGGACTGCTTCTTGACTGAGAATGGGCTAAAGTGGGAGAACTGCATTGGTGTTTGCAGTGATGGTGCACAAACCATGGCAGGGAAGAGAAAAAGACTTCAGGCACTCATCAAGAAGGCCTCACCTAATGCTGAGTGGACACGCTGTATTATACACAGAGAAGCACTTGCATCAAGGCAACCTTCCCCTGAATTAAGTGAGGTTATCACTGATATTATAGGTGTAGTCAATTTTATAAAGACCAGACCACTAAAAACAAGAGTCTTCTCTGCTATCTGTGAGGAGATGGGAGCTGAACATCAAGCTGTGCTCTATCACAGTGAAGCAAGGTGGCTGTCATGAGGAAAAGTCTTGTCCCTAATATTTGAGCTCAGAGAGCAGATAAGAGTATTTTTGAACAGGAGCACAAGTATGAAGTCGCATAAAAATTTAGTTATGAGAACTTCCTGGGAAAACTGGCCTACCTGAGTGACATATTTGGAAAGCTAAATGAACTAAATCTACAGCTTCAAGGGAAAGAGAAACACCTCCCTCGGGTCACAGACAAGATCAGCTCTTTCACTCGAAAGCTTGCAATGTGGGGCAGGCAACTTGATGAAAGAAAGAAAGATTCATTCGAGAACCTACATGAATTTGTGGACACTACTGACTATGATGCTACCTCAGTGATTCCACACATTAAGCAGCATATTTCATCACTGATGGGATTCTTTAAAGAGTACTTCCCTGTAAACAGTTCCCAGTATGACTGGGTAAGAGATCCTTTCAGTGCACCAGCTCCAACTGGTTTCAGCTCTACAGAAGAGGACCAGTCCATTGACATGACGTCTGACTCCACATTGAGACTGAGGTTTACATCACAGACACAGACAGTGAATTCTGGCTGAGTGTAGAGAGGCAGTATCCACTCTTAGGGCAGAGGGCTATAGGCATTCCGCTTCCTTTTGCAACATACCTTTGTGAGACTGGCTTCTCTGATGTTGCTGCACTGAAGACCAAGTACAGGTCCCAGTTAAACATTGAGCAGGAGCTGAGAGTTGCAGTATCATGCTTTAAAACTCGCTTCGAAAAGCTGTGCACTGCAAAACATGCTCATTGTAGCCATTAATCCTGACTTCCTCATTTTGATAAAAAAAGAAAGAAAAGTCGTAGTAGTAGTTTTGTAGGTTAGTGTTTTATATATTGTGTTCCTGAGTTAATGTTGCTCAACTGAACTTTAAATTTGTTATTATTTATTGATTTTATTTAATTTTATTTTTCAGTATCAAATGGTGAAATAAGTTGGTCAAAAATCTTTACAGTTTAAACAAGGATTTATTTTTTTAAATTTCAGGCAAATTGATGCACCCTAAAATCTTTTCTGTTACAGACTAAAAAACAATGTTAATAAAGTTATACTTTGTTGTAAGTTGAACTATATTTCTTTCTTTTTTTGTTTTCCTTAATGTTAATAAGGATACAATCTTATGCAGAGGTGTATAATTTTATAGACAAATGATATTATGTATAGACACGGCGGAGAGTGGGGGGGCGCAGATTTTTTTCCTTCTTGCTAGGGGGGGGGATAACAGAAAATAATTGAAAAGCACTGTCTTAGAGTAACGTTAGAACAAGTGTAAAACAAGACTTACATGTATCAGATGTGCTGAAGTGTGAAATACCTGGCAGGTGAATAGTTGCAAACAAAGATATTTCTTTCCCGCCACAGATTTCCCGCCAAATGCATGTGGGTCATTTTTGACCCTTGTGTGCAAACTTAATGTAGAAATACAAAAGCTGTGCTTGTGGGTCATTTTTGATCCATGTTGTGCATTAGAAGGGTAGTGACACAAATAAGGGTTTTTTTATTCAAAAAGTAATAAACACAAAATAAGAATGCATGATGATCAAAAACATTATTGAGGAAAACCGGGAATACTGAATGACGAAATTAATTTATTGCAAAGATATAGAACATTCAGTCCTGTTAGATGGGTAGATCATATTCTGTTACAAAATAATTAAACCGCAAGCCAGTTAGACTAGATAATTGGCGCTCTGTGGGTAAATAAAGGAAACAAAAAAATACATTTTGGGTGTACTGAATTAATGTGTGCGGAAACTTAAATGTATTATTTTGGCAAATATTTTTTATGTTAAAAGGACAAATTAAAAAAATGCACATAATAACAACAGCAAATATATCCCACATAACATATAAGTCCACATATCATAACATATTTAGTTTAAATAAGCCTAAATATCACCTGTTGATCTGAGAGTATTTCTTTTTCCCCTTTTCTAGTTAAATCAATTCATAATCATTGGGTTAATTAAATACAAATTAAATAAATTAAATGAACATAACAATTTTGACTTAATTTAATACAATTACGTGAAACCTGACAACAGCTTTTTTTTACATGACAATCTCTGCATCCCTCCACGCACCAGAAAGCTGCATAAAGTGATGCAGAACAACAGGGAAACACTATTGTTGCGTCCTCAGCACCGTGCACAAGTCTATCTCAGAGCTAAGAAATTAACGAAAGAAAGAAAGGCAGGTCTGTGTTTGTATGGTAAGTCAAGTGGCTTTTTTGTTGTTTTGTGTGTGTTTTAATAGACAGATCCATCTGGGATGTGGTTAGGACAGTTACAGCTCCAGAAAAAAACTACAATGGTAGGCAGGTTTGTAGTTGGCCATGTACTGTTGGCAAGGAGTGCAGCAACTTGGTTGTCAAGGTTCAGCACATATACAAGCCAAATCTTGAAATGAATGTACTGAATCATCACCTAACAGATTACTCAAGATGATTTCATCCAGGTGTTTTGAATAGAAGAGACACGTTTGGGGAATTTCTGAAATACGTTGCTTGCAATGCTAGTGGAATAACAGTCATGTCTGGAAGGAGCACTATTAGCTCCAGTGGGCGTGTCTGAGGGAGTTACGGGATTGGTTAATAAATGATGATGTACACGTGCATGCATGTGACTTAAATGTCGACTAAAGCGACTGCTAGAGAGACTGAAAATAGCATCTGGTGAAAACAGCGATATGGCAAACGTTCCTCACATTAATCCATGAATGAAACACAAAAGTTATATTGCAGTCATGCATGAATGTGCCTATATATACACAACAATGCCCTCCATGTCAGGAAGTAGAGGGGGTCATCGACCCAAGACTGGTGGTTTGATCCGATCATGAATGCCTGAGTGTTCAGCTGCTGAAGACTGTGCCATGAATGACTTAGCTTCTGTCTAATGACAGCCAGTGCCATCAGTGTATGAATGTGTGAATGATACATGTAGTGTAAAAGCACTTTGAGTGGAAGACTAGAGAGTACATAAGAACAGTCCAGTTGTCACTGGAGCTATGAAGCAACACAAGCCTCTCCCATTTCAGTCATAACTCTGCAGTTATTTTGGTCAGACTAATGCAAAAGTAGTCCAACATGTTAGAGAATAATAATGTAAAGTAACTACATCTGAATTTATTTAATAGAAATTAACTAATAAATTTAATGTGAAGCAAGTAATAAGATTTATGCAATAGTACTAATAAACTCAATGTACTTTCACTACACAATAGTGTAGTAGTAACCAGGTTTTTGTATTCAATATTAATAAAGCCAATTTGCTTGCCCAAACCCAACAGTGAAAATGAATGCAGTCATTTTGAGTGTATTAGTACTATTCCATATAATGTATATCAAACCTATGTAATTCAAATGGATGGAAATTTTCTATGTAATTGAAATGCATGAGTCCTGCATTTTGGCCATTTTTTGGAGTGTAGCACTAAACAGTGTCATACATAACTGTATGCTACTTCCTCTAACAGCTTACTTAACAGAAACAATCAATCACTTGACTACCTTTGTCAGCTTATGTCCTCCTCTGTAAGTCGCTTTGGATAAAAACGCCTGCTAAATGCAATGTAATGTAATGTAATACACCCCATAAACAGCTCTTAAACACTATATTTACTGACCTGAATAAAATGGTTTGAACCAGAAGTTGGCTGAACTCCATGTTATTGCTCAGTGTACGAAAAAACAATTAACTATTCTGTCACTGAACACAAATCTTTGCAATTGTCACACCGCGGTGAGTTCAAGCTGGGTTTTTGTCTTGTCTTGTCATTTCCTGTTTTATTTTGAAAGATAACTCTCCTCTCGTTTCAGGTCACTTGCCCTTCCTCATGTGTCACCGGTCTGATTGTCTTCCCCGCCCTGATTGTTTCCACCTGTTCCCCATTGTATATATTGTCTGCGTCTCCCTTTGTCCCGTGCCGAAGTGTTTCGTCTCACGCAGCGTTCACCAAAGCCTTATTCCTTAGCCCACAGCCATAGCCTTTTGCTCAAGTGATCTTTTGTTTCTTCCTCGCAAGAGTGATTTTTGTTGTAATTTCCTAGCCTTAGCTATAGCTTCATAGCTCTAGAGTTCTTTTGTTTTCTTCCTCGCAAGAGTGATTTTTTGTTGTATCATCTTAGTCTAGCCCTTTTGGTTTCCTAGTGTTTAGCTTAGTGTTTTGTCAGCCTCGTACGAGCGTCCTTAGTTAGTGTTTTCATAGCCCTTTGTTTTCTCTTAATCGTTGATAAACTTAGTTCAGAGTTATTTGCTCCAGAGTGATTTTTTGTTTCTCTTAGTTTAGGCCTATTTTTATAGCCTCGCTCTTTCGAGGGTTCTTGAAGACCTGAATAAATCTACTCTCAGCCTAACTCTGCATCTGAGTCCTCATTGAGTCCCGGCCTGACAGCAATGAATTGAAAAAATAAAATAAAAATTGAATGGGCGAAGTGATCCAAAAGAGCAGATTCACATGTAATGTGGCTTGGTTACTCACTTCCCTATTACTGCACCTGAAATGAATACAAACTGTGTGAATCTTTGTCTAAACTCTAATATTTACTTTCCATGTAGCTCTGAGAACAGCTCTGATGAGTTTATCTGTAAGCTACAGTGTCAAAGTATCAAAGTGTGTGTGTGTGCAAACTTCAGTATCTTGTCAGTGTTTCTGTGGGTGTCGATACAGTTGCTCCCAGAGAACAATAATTATCAGCATCTGTGGGCAGAAGCCTGTTGACACTCTCGTCTCCATTAGTAACAGCAGGAGCTATTATGGCGCACAGGCAAAACATCATGGCAGCTGTTGGGATACACACTGCTCGCTGACACAAGATACCATAATTAGCCGCCTTTGCTGCAGACTTTCTTTGTAACACGCTACAGTCCAAATCTGTAGCTGTTTCGTAGAATATCAGATTGTCCACAGAGAGGTGGTGGAGCGCAGGCCGCAGAGCTGCCACAGCTGCTTCCCTCAGCTCCATATATGATTTAAAAGCTTTTGTATGTCCATGTAAGGACTGATATGCTGTATCGTTGAAATATGTATCACAGTTGTATCTGACTTTCTCAATCCCTTGAAGTATGTCATGCCTGTCATACTGTAAAGACAAAAATGATTCATTCCGCAGGCCGTCAAGAGGTTGAGCGTAATACTGGAGAGGTTCATGGTAACTGTTCTGACCTCCAGCGGTGAACACAGACCACCTGAGGATGCACTATGGGTAAGTGAGAACCTGGGGTGTATCTCCTCAAGCCCTTTGATTTGAGTGCAGTGACCTGGAGTTGTAACAGATGCCCGAGCAGTAGCCAGATTTTTAGAAACACTGAGGTTATGACTTCCCCCCGATGCCCACCGCCCATATCCTCAGATGATTTAAACCAAAAAGAAAATGTTTTGACTTAGTTTTAATTGCTTAGAACTTCAAGCTTAATTTATTCAGTTCATGGTCCAATGACCTTTTCCTTAAATTTTAGGTCCCAACATGAAGGCCCTCAAAATATTGAATCTCTACGCACCTGAATGTGACTTGAATAAAAACGCAAAAAGACTCCAGCACATTGTTTTATTTCTAGCTGGGGTATTTATTAATTTACAACGTTCTGACTGTTCAGTAACAAGGAGCTCTCAACGCTGCCAGGAATAACTTTATTTATTTACAGAATTCATTTGTTGGACCAATAGGAGTCAAACTAAAGCATAAACATCTATCCATTTTCTTCCTCTTATCTGGGGTCAGGTTGCGATGGCCGCAGATATTCCTGACCCCAGCAACACATTCTAGCTCCTCCTGGGAGATCCAGAGGTGTCCCCAGACTAGATGGGCTATGTAGTCAGAATCAGAATCAGCATTACTTTAATAATCCCAGGGGGAAATGATTGATTGTGGCAAAACTCCAGTATACAAACATGTATATAGCTTAAATATATATATATATTTTTTAATTTATTTATACACAGTTAAATGATGTGCCACAACTTCAAAAAGTGATTGTCCATATTAGTGTCAGATTGCAGAAGGTGGTGAACATGATGGTGTGTATTATGCTGCAGGCAGATGTTGGTTTGCAGAGGAAGGGATGGACAGGACAACGATGATGACATGCAGGACCTCTCTCAGCAGATAGATAAAAAAAAAAGAGTCGGAGTCAAAGGAAGGTTATCATCTGTTATCTATGGCATACAATATGTGGAGGGGGGAAATGAAATGAGTCTGGTAAAGGACTGAGGGGCTACAATGGGAGAGTCCTTATGGAGTGGTAAGAGAAATGAGAGGACGGCCCTATCTGACAAATGTGGAATTCAACTCTCAAAAGTGGCTGTGCTACGCAAGAAACTAAGGCTGAAGAGTCAAGAAAAAATTCAGAGTTCATTATTCGATAAGCCAACTGCTTGAATTGAACTTTAGAACTTTGTTGGATGAAATGCCCTCTGGGTGACTTAACTGGACTAAACATGGTGAATACAGAGGGATATACGTTTGATTTTAACATAAAAAAAACTCCCATTTATTTGAGTGGGCGTAGTACATCTTGGCTGAATCTTGGTGTGACCTTCGGCAAAGTTGAGCTGGATCCAACTTTTGGAAAAACGCAGCCCAATGTCACACTGTGGTCTCCAATCAGATTGGTCAAACATTCACAGTCAGCATAAAATGTATTTCCTGATTGTTTCACAGCGGTTATGTTCGGCTATAAGGAGTCTAATGAATAACTGAAAAAAAAGATCATGAGATATGAACTCTGAAAAATGCCTATTTTATCACGTGTTAATGGCATGTCTGTGTGTCTCTTACACAAATGAATCTGTTGGCTGTGAAGTTTCTTAAGCAAGCGCAGTCTTTTAATTTGTTATCTGTAGATATGACAGGTTAATGCTCTCCTAATGAATATAAAGACAGATAACAATATTTTGTCGTGTAGTTGGCTATATTACTAGAATACAGTAATAGATAATTAGACAATATTAATGTTACAGTTGTATTACTATTTTTTTACTAATGTACTTCTACACTGCATTTTTTGTTTTAAGAACTCTGCCATACAAATGCACAGTACATAAATTACCTTAACATAAAACTTTCATTTGTAATGAATGGGATGATGGTAGTGATAATGGATAATTTAAAATACAGCCATTATTAATAGAAATAATTGATCAATATTTTATAATTTGGCAGGCCTCTTTCCAGGTTTATGGTGGAAAAGTCACGTAATGTTGCTTTAAAGCCATGAGCTGAAATATGTTGTTGTCCCATTAAGATTGTTGTTTGTAAATGCTTCAAGTTTGTCCTCTCAGGATTAAACAATATGTTCACCAGTTATTTCAAAAACTTTTTGTTCTGACTTTGCTGCTACATAGTTGTTATTGATTACAAAATGCTCATAGGCTATAAAGATTTTTTTTTTTTTGGACAAGGAGGTCCAATATTTTGTGGGCCAGATTGGTTCATGGTATAAAGACTAAATGTTGATGAAGTGTCTCAAACCAATACTGTTATGGCACTGAGCCTGAATGCAGCTGCCAACTCTGCTTCAAGTTAAAAAAAAACAACTCACTTTTCCTTTTTTTCTTTCGTGTGACCTTTGCCCTTTGGTCCATTCCTGTCCAGCTAGAAATGGAAGTAATAAGAACAAATCCTTCTAGAAGCAATAGTTTGTAAGTGTGTTGGCTTTTCATACAAAAGTTTAACCCCTCCGTACTGCTGGGGTCAAAAATGACCCATTTTGACATTTGACAGCAGTGAAAATACCCCACCTGTCATTCTTTTAACCTGAAATTTTATGACCTTTCCTAAAGTGACAAGTGAAGTGAAAATATTTCAAAGTTCTATACTTTTGCACAGGTGCTTCAAACGTTTGAATATTAAGGCTGTTTCAGTTCAAATTTGACCTGAAATGTTAAGATGGATTTAAGATCCAAATCAAGCAAAATAGTTTTTCTAGGAAATATGTGAAACCGTGTATTCTATGTCTGTGTTTTGTTTATGGGACAGTGGTGACAGTTCAGGAATGGGCCCTGACACTGTTCCCAGCACAGGCAGCCTGGATCCCACAGAGACAAGCACCTACTGCTCTTTGAAGGGTCATGGGGGAACTTCGAAACAGTGAAACAGGCTGGGCTGCCCTTTCAGTGACAGAGGTTCAGTGGTTATGGCAGCAAGACTTAATATTAAAGAGGGCCTTAATCAGATCTTCTACAATGAGGAAGCTGATAGTGGTTCGGATGGCGATTTGTCAGAGCAGGAAGACAACATAGAAACTTTGATTACAGCCAATCTGATGAAGAGGACTCTCAGAGGAGCAGGCAGGGAGACATTCATGTCGAGAAAATAATGCCATTTGTTGGTCCTCACTTTCACAAGACCATGGGTGGTCATGGACTCAGCCATAAAAAAATCTTGGTAACCTTCTGCACTCACACATTTGTTTCTATAGTTAAATTTTGGTTATACATATTACACATTTAGTTATTAGTCTAAATTGGTTTTAACATTTAGTTGCAATAAATCACACTTTCTGTTTCAGATAACACACTTTATTAAATGACAGTACATTAGTTTTCTATTTGAAGCCTGCACATTTAGTTAGCTTTTGTACAGTCTTCATTTAATACAATTTCTAATTTGTTTTCTTTGATTTACTGGTGCTGCTGCTGGGAGTTGGGAATGCCAGGCAAAAGGATCCACCCCACAAGCTCAGCCATTTTGTAGCAGAGGCGGGGGGTGGGAGGAGTGGGGGTTAGTGCTTGCTTTACTGTTTATTCCTTTTGAGACAATTAGTAATTTTACTTGGTTTTGTTAATTATGGATTATGTTTATTTCAAGGAGTTAATTTTCCTGATTTGCTTTGGTAATTAGCTGTTGTCTTTTGTGTTGGTTTACCCTTCTTGTGTTGGTATGGGCTGATCACCTAGTATAAAAATTTCCCTCTTGTGTTTAGTTATCAGGTACCGCAGATGTTAAATCTAAAACAGAAAGAATACAGATTATAGTCAAAGCAGCAATACATCATCTGGATATGAGAGGGATAAGATGGGAAGAGGTAAGAGATGAGTTGAGTGTTCAGGCCAGTCATGAAACATCATGTATTGGGTAATAGTATTAATGATAATCCTTCAGTGGAATGCAAGAAGCTTAATAGCTAATGGTCAGGAGTTTAAACAATTCATCTATAGTCAGCAGGAAAAAGCAGACATATTGTGCATCCAGGAATCCTGGTTAAAACCAAACTTAGATTTCATTATTAAAGGAAGAAGAGACAGGAGAGAAGGGACAGTAGGGATGTATCACGTTTGAAAACGAGGGCATTCCCTACAGGGTTATTGATATTGGAATTGAGTTGGAGAGTATTAATAGAAGTATGGATAGGAAAGTGGAAACTGGCAATAATACATTTTTATAACCCATGCAGACAGTTAGACATTGTAAAATTGGAAGAAATGGAAGGTAAACCCAACGGGAACCCACAATCAGCTGCTGAAGCTGCCACTTTGGCCGACGTGTTTGTGGCTGCCCACAAGAGGAATCAGCCATGGAGTAACATGGCCTGGAAGGCTGGGAAGGACGTCAGGAGGCCTGTAACCCCTCAGTACCACCAGAGGACTTCAGCAGGTGTGGGTAAGCCTCCTGTAAGGGAGAACCACCCAACACAATCAAGAGCTCCCAGTAAAACACCCACCTGTTACCTGTGTGGACAGGAAAGCCATAATAAACCAACGTGCCCAAAGAATCCTGCTAAGCTCACTCAAATGTGTTTTGTTCCACTCCAAAGTGTTGACAAGCCTCAGCAGGCCATGAAAATGACCAATGTTAAGATAAATGGAGAAAATGTTAAAGCCCTGATTAATACTGGCAGTACTCAGACTCTTGTACACAGGAAACATGTGCCAGCTAATACCATCTGCACTCTAGAGACTATTCCCATCTGCTGTATACATGGTGATGAGAGGCTCTATCCCACTGCCGATATTTACGTGAAAGTACATGGACAGGCCTATCTATTAAATGTTGGAGTTGCAGATAACTTGCCTTTTCTAGTGGTTTTGGGTGATGAATTACCTGTTCTTTTTGATCTGTTAAACCCTGTGCAAAGTTGTAATGTTCGAGTCACCAGAGCACAAGCTAAGCAGGGGGAGGTAAATTCCCCAGTTCTCAGTACCTTGCCATTCTATGGTGTCGAGCTTGAGACACAGTAGTGTCGGAAGCCCCGTAGCCAAAAGAGGCAAGAGAAATTCCAACACACTGCTGTACAGCCATCAGCTGAGGCTGCTCCAGACATGCCTTAAGGTTTGCAAATACCTGACAACATAACGCAACTGCAGCAGGAGGACCCAACACTGTCTGTCTTTTTACAGAAAGCTAAGGAGAGGAAGCCGAAGACGGAGCTTGATGGCCAGACAGTGGAGTATTTTCTACAGAATGACGTTCTTTATCGGCAGCATGGCCAGGTTAAGCAGCTAGTAGTCCCACAGGCGGCCCGAGACATGGTACTTAACTTGGGCCACTCGATTCCCTGTGCTGACCACCTGGGGAAACACAAGACCGTAGCTCGCATTAGGCAACATTTTTACTGGCCAGTTTTAAGGTTAGACGTTGCCCAGTTCTGCAGGAGTTGCCCTCAGTGCCAAAAGACCTCCATAAGAGGCCCCACCAGAGCTCCACTCCAGCCACTCCCCATCATCAGGACCCCGTTCGAACGCCTAGGGGTGGATGTTGTTGGTCCTGTGGTAAAGAGTAAATCAGGAAATCGCTACATGTTGGTCATTACAGATTACAGTGAAGTTTTTCCATTGAAATCTGTTAAAGCAAAAACAGTGGCTTTTTCCTTGGTTCAGTTTTTTTCAAGAGTGGGATTTACACTGGAAATTTTAACGGACCAAGGCACTAACTTCATGTCTAACCTTTTGAAACAGGTTTACCAGCTCCTGGGCATAAATAATGTACGCACCACCCCATACCATCCACAGACAGATGGTCTGACAGAACGGTTTAACCAGACCCTCAAACAAATGCTCCGTAAGTTTGTCAACGAAACTGGATCTGACTGGGATCAATGGCTCCCCTACCTCCTCTTTGCCTACAGGGAGGTACCTCAAGCTTCTACAGGTTTCTCCCTTTTCGAACTGCTTTATGGTCATGAGGTGAGGGGTCCTCTGGCCTTGTTGCGGGAGACCTGGGAGGGAGATCACAGGAGGGAGGAGCCTGTTAATGTCATTTCTTATGTGGTACAGATGAGAGAGAAACTCCAGAGGATGAGTCAACTGGCAGAGGCACACATGGCAGAGGCGCAGCAACATCAGAAAGCTTGGTATGACCAGTCAGCCCGGCAGAGAGGCTTTGAACCAGGTCAAAAGGTCCTGGTCATGCTGCCAACCAGTGACAGCAAGCTGCTGGCAAAGTGGCAGGGGCCTTTTGAGGTCCAGAAGAAGCTGGGGCCTACCACCTATCAGGTCTCCAACCCAGAGCGTCAACATTCCAGCCGTGTGCTGCATGTGAATCTCCTCAAAGAGTGGGTCCCAAGGATGGGAGAGTGCTGCTGATCCAGGCTGTAGAAGAGGAAGAGGACATGGATGATCAGTACCTGCCTGCATCGAGAACCTTTGACCTGGATGTGGGCCACCTCTCTGAGGATCAGCAGACTCAGGTAAAGACTTTGATTAATTCTGAAGTTTTCCAAGAGTACCCAGGCCGCACAGATGTTGTGGAACATGACATTGTACTTAAGCCTGATGCAACTGTGAAGCGTATGAGTTACAGGATACCAGAGCGCCTCCTGGGAACACTGAAGAAGGAAGTGGACCTTATGTTGTCTCTAGGGATAATCCAACCCTCAAAATGTGAGTGGTGTAATCCTGTGGTTCTGGTTCCAAAAAAGGATGGAACAATCCGGTTCTGCATCGACTTCAGGTACCTGAACTCAATTTCAAAATTTGATTCATACCCTACTCCACGTATTGATGACCTTATCCAGTGCCTAGGGAAGGCAAGATACCTGACCACAGTCGACCTCTACAAAGGCTACTGGCAGGTGCCCCTGACCCAGCGGTCTCAGGAGTTGACAACCTTTCGGACCCCCTGGGGGCTGTTCCAGTTCACAACCCTGCCATTTGGGTTGCATGGGGCCCCTGCAACCTTCCAAAGATTGATGGACCAGGTGCTCTGTGGACTCTGTTTTTTTATGTGCATACCTTGATGATATTGTTATCTATAGCACCACATGGGAAGAGCATCTGAGGCACCTGGAAGAGGTCCTGAAACGACTAAGGTCAGCAGGCCTGACAGTCAATCCAGCAAAGTGCGTCATTGCCAGAGAGGAGACTGAGTGTCTCGGTTTCACCATTGGAGGTGGGTTAATAAAACCACAAGTTCATAAAGTCCATGCACTTGAGTCCTGCCCTCTCCCTCAAACTAGGAAGCAGCTGAGATCTTTCCTGGGAATGGCTGGTTTCTACCACCGGTTTATACCAAATTCTTCAGCCAGAGCTGCTCTCCTCACTGATCGAACCGGCTCCAGATGCCCTAACCATGTTCAGTGGAGAGCTGAGGCAGTGGAAGCTTTTAAGGACATCGAGAGATCTCTGAGTAAGAACCCTGTCCTTCAGTCCAGATTTTGATGAACATTTTGTATTGCAAACTGATGCGTCTGAGAGGGGTGTTGGAGCTGTGCTTCTGCAGGAACCATAATAGACCGGCATCCTGTGGCTTACATCAGCCGGAAGTTATTCCCCAGAGAGGTCCGCTACTCCACAGTGGAAAAGGAAGCCTTGGTATTGAAGTGGGCCCTGGACTCCTTCAAGTATTATCTACAGGGGAGAGAGTTCACTTTGGAGACTGACCATAAGGCACTGCAATGGTTGGAGAAGATGAAGGATATTAATGATGCTTCACTGTTTTGTCAGGTTCAGACAGACCACTGGACCCAAAGAGCAGATCTGAGACTGACAGGTGTAGTAAGGCGGTTTATTGACAGTCCAGGTTCGGTACACAAAAGGCAATCAACGGAGCAGAAGTACAAAAACACGAGGCAGGAAGAAAGTCCAAAAGCAGGCAAGGGTCAGAATCCAAAACACGGAGCAGACAGGCTGAAGTACAAGACGCTGGGCAAAAACGGGTCGAAGGAACGAACAGGGTTGGTACACGAGGAGACTATGAAGAAAAACGCCAGAGAGGCCAGAGAGCTACTCACAAGGAAGAAGACAATCTAACAAGGACACACTGGGAGAGGCAGGCTTAAATACACATGAGGGGAGGAGCAAACGAGACACAGGTGAAAACAATGGGCAATCACAGGGAGTAAAGACACCAGAAAAGAAACACAAAAAGGAAGTAAGGGAAACCAAAATTAAACAGGAAGTCAACCCACACACTAAAAGCCTGACACTGTTTATTCCTTTTGAGACAATTAGTAATTTTACTTGGTTAAATATGGATTATGTTTATTTCAAGGAGTTAATTTTCCTGATTTGCTTTGGTAATTAGCTGTTGTCTTTTGTGTTGGTTTACCCCTCTTGTGTTGGTATGGGCTGATCACCCAGTATATAAGTTTCCCTCTTGTGTTGTGTTGTGTGTTTGTTTTGTCTTCTGTTAGTTGGTTCAGTTGTCGTTTATACAGTTTTGTTAATTTGACCTCTTTTATGGGCCCAGTTCTTTATTGTTTTTGTTTGAAAATTTAGTTTTTTCATACTTTGGGTAAATAAAAACCCTTTTTTTGAAAATACTACCTGTTGTGCTCATTGCCGGCTGACTGTCCCTCACATAGACATATAATAGTGGTGTGTCGGTCGTGAACATATCATATTTGAACTAATCTTTAATATGACTCTGGAGCACTGATGGATGGAATCTGATTACTTTTTTTAAAAGTAACAAGTAAAGTAAGGGATTACAATTGCAAAATCATTAATTAGATTACTGTCACTTTCCCACAAGTGTTACTGCATTACTAAACTGTGATTTTGTTTGTGACAGTGTATCATGACAATCACGTATGAGCGGTGCGCTGTCAGTGGTAACAGACACGTGTGCAGATCAACAAGAGATAACATGGAGCGCGGGAGAGTGCATGCAGCTTTTAATGCTTGGAAGTACCGACATTGCTTTGAGTTTGACTCTGTAAAAAGTGACAAAAACATTAGCGTCCGCTCTACACTCTGTGTGAGAAGAAAACTTTTAACTACAGCAAAAAATTCCACTTAAATCTGAGCGAGCACCTACTGTAGCAAGCCAGCATGATTCGTTTATTTTCATGCAGTACCTTCTCTGGCCACATGGCAGCTGCATAAAGTCAGTCAGGACAGGAAACAGAAATGATTGGTTCATGACTCAACGACGTGTCCTCAAGTTTGAGTCTCTCAGGCAGCTCAGCCGCAGTACGCACAGCAGTACGTTGATATGGATCAGTCTTTCCTTTGTCACATTTACATCGGTGAATGAACAAAATGAGTCACAAAAAGATTAGTTCATTTTACCGTCTGAGAGTAAGTGATCCGATTCAGTAAAAAGACCTGAACTTCCCAAGACTAGCATATACTGTAACAGTTCCACAATATTTGGCCTTTTCCACTATAACATACATTTACATCATTATGTCCATTATCTTTTCATGTCTTAGGTAAAACAGAACATAATGCAGTGTAATATAAGTGTTTTTTTTCCACCAAAAACAGTGGTGTAGAACCTAAAAACAAACAGACAAACAAAGATACACTCTCATGCTATTTAAATCATAAATTAAAGATGAATATTGAATAGAATAATATCCGATGATATAGAGTTATCAGACTATGAGGATTTTCTTAGTTTGTAAGGCTTCAGTATATGAACTGAAAATAAAATTTTCCATCTCTGTATGATCTGGTGTCCTAAGGGTGGTCGTCATGAATAGTTTACTTCTCGTTACATAATGGTACAGCGCTGTTTGCTTTCGTGACATTACACACACTCGGCACAGCAGGCCTGTGTGACTGTGCTGTTATCCTCTTATTTAAACATGAGTGTGTGTTTGTGTGTATAATCTGAGTTGTGTGCGCTCCATTGACTGCACTGTTTAGATCCCCTGAACAAACTTCTTCCATTATGGCACTTTTGTACTGACATTTGGGTGGAACGTGTCTCCTGTTCTCTGTCTTCATCTGGGCTGACGTTTCCGTCTCTCTGCAGTCTGTGATTCGTGTCGGCTTTGTCTCAGAAGGCTTTTCAGATGACTCGTCATGTCATATTCCTTCAGAGGACTCAGCACGCCACACAGCATCCCTGTTGGGGAACTGAGCTGTTGGGAAACGCCTGCTGTGTCATTTGAAAAGTTTGAGCGGTTTCTTCACTTTCTTTGTTTTATTTATTATCTCCCATCTAGTTTGACAGCAACACATGCGCATGGAGCATATGGCTACTTCAGCAGCAGTAAACAATGTTTTTAAAAGTCAAACTTTTACTTAATAGACTTTTATTTTATTTTTTGGAGCATGTAATGGCTAAATTGCTAAAATATTAAAATTGGTGAAGGATGGAAGAGTTGATGGTTGGAATTGATTTGCCATATTATCTACACATGAATATTCCAGCCACCAAAAAACAAAATTTGTGCCAGAGGCTTGTATCCGATTTTTGGAGTATCGTGTGACCAACAAAAGTGTCTTGACATGTTAAAGCACAGACTGATGTATCCAGTCATTTTTCTAAATAAAGAGAGATATATAGAAGTAATATGAAAAAGTGTATTAAATCATTGCAGGGAACTACACAACATCGGAGGAGCAGGACTACATAGATTAGGGAGTCACATCCGTCAGCCAGCATCAGTCACATCATGCCTCAGGACAGTCATATTTGATTCCATAACCATAAGATCTGAAATTAAGTATGTTGTTATCTTGAGATCTGGAGAAAATTGTCCTGTTATGGAAATAAAATGTATAAATACATGACCGCTTAGGGCTTGCATAATTATCTGAGAAAAAAAGGCCATTTGAAACTCACGCTGAGTCTTTCAGTAATCGCTTTGCCTCATGCAACATCCAAGCTGCTTCTCTGGTTGAGTGTTGGTGGTGTAGACCAGGGTCTTCAACCAGGGGGTCCGCAGAGGTACTGCAGGGGGTCTGCCAATTTTTGTTAGAATTAAGAATTTTCAACAAAATAATGGGGACTGTGAGGGTGCAGATAATTGAGAAATTACAAACAACAGAGGCATTTGCACTCAAATTAGATAAATAAGTGGATGTGTCCAAAGATGCACAGCTCTTGGCATTCAATAACCAATGATAATCATGCATGAACTTTTTATGAATTATAAAAATAAATAAGGTGAAATGAAAGTAGAATAAAGCAAATACAAACGATAGTGTAAGCCAGGCTAAAAATGTCAAATATTTAAAAATCCTGGTATCCTGGTACTTTTTGTCTCTTGTCCAAGGGTTTCTTGGGCTGAAAATGTAAATTATAATGTAAATGAATTTAATAATGTAAGAGAAAAGGAAAAAAAAGGCAGATAGCGGAAGCAAGATAATGCTGCTAACAAATATGTATTGATGTGTTGTGCTACATGGAGAACGTGAATAGAAAAACAAATAAATAACTTTATATACCTGGGCACCCATGGTTGTTCAACAGGTGGGAGCCGTGATCACATACGTTCTTTTGTAGATTGTTGTTCTCTGCACTGAAATATATTCAACACAGTGTACCCAACTACGCAGTGAGTGATATGAAAAGAAAAATATTTTTAAAAAAAGACAAATGACAAGTATTTTTTGCACTCATTTGGGGCAGCAAACCTGTTTAATACCTCCCAGCAGAGAGATGTGGACAATGGGATTCTGCAGCCTGAGATGGGCTGGAGAGACAGAGAGTTTGTCAGTTCTTGCTATCCAAAGTAGAGTGAACAGGTTGGCAGGTTCAAGTAGCATGAAAATAATTGTCTTTGCTACCCAGAGTGCAATTCAGTGTAATTCAGTTCCTTGAGTGATTGTGGTAGGAGAGAAAGGTCTGCAATTGAGGTGGTTTTACAATGATTTTGTTCAACTTCTAGTCATGGGTTATTGTTGTGCTTTTGGGACCATTTGAATAGATATTGCAGTTTATTTGAAGTTTGGTGCTTCTCGACTACCTTGTGATTTTTCTTTTTGTAATGCTAAAGGAGATTTTTTTTTTTTTTTTTGCTTTTTAATTGTGTAAAGTGTTTTAAACCATTTCTTGATGGCGGTAATGGTATTCAAAGACTCACATTTTAGCACTTTTAGAATTACAGACAACGTTTGAAGTTGTCTGGTATTTTCTTGAACAAAGGATCAGCGGTGTAGTGGTGACTGGAGAAGCGCATATACTCTAAATGTATGAGACTGCCCTTATATATTGAACATCCAAATTCCACAGAACATGGATGCGACCTGTTCGGTGTGCGCTGTGGAGCTAATTGCGGCAGTTCTAGTCAATGTTTTAAACCCTACAGCAGGCACTATGGTCAGTTTAAGAAGAGTCCCAGAAGCTGCTCTCACTTAGCCCAAGAATACGTGGCTCGAGCTGGCCAAAAGTCAGACACAGAAACGGCATAGGGAATCTGGTCAACTTTTAAAAACCTCCTGTGCAAACTTCCAATTGTAAAAACAGACACAAGGGAAACAGTTGAACTACGTAGCATATTTACATATTTAGAAGCACAATATGTGGAAAAAAATGACAATGACAAATGAAAATTTGAGCAAGTTAACAGTCGCATGGACCACAGACCAAAATGGGAAGCGACATGAAAGCCCAAAAATGGGCCGCTAGTATTTGCACATTAACACAGTTTCAGAGAGGGAGTAAGGATTATTATGAAGTCAGCATATATACACTTGTTATGGAATTTTCTATCCTTAGGTTACACAGCATTCTGACAAACTCGTGATGGTGCATATACTTTAAACCCAAAGATCACACCCCAAATACTATACGCCCCAGAATTAGTCAAAGAGAATGTCTTTACTCTTGGAGGCGTTATTGTCAGCATATTCTAGTCTGAAGACACAGATGTCTGTTTACGCAGATTGGAACGGATACAACAAGCTATCAATTATGACTAGGAAGGCAGCAACAGGTCTCTTCGACCCTGGCCACCAGTGTTGAGATAGACTGGCACCTAGTCAAAGACCAGAGATGTATAGTAACGAAGTGGAACTACTTAAGTACTAAAATGCAGTATCTGTACTTTTTTGGAGTATTAACCAACAGAACAGTCCCGGTCTCACATCAACCTCGCTCGTGCGCCGTACGTCATACACCTGACTCACCCAGGTGTGCTCTCTCACCTGCTGCCCCGCCCCCTCGCTCTCGCATTCATTCACATGCATTCACAGACCATGGGAAATTCTAGAACTCTACCATGAACATTTTAACACTGTAACATTAGAAGTTGTGCCTTAATAAATATTTAAAATAATATAAACAACAGTACTTGTACTTGTACTTTCACTTTCAGTACTTGAGTAGCATTTTTTTTTACATACTTTTACTTGCAATACTTAAGTACAAAACATTTTGAATACTTTAGTACTTTTACTTAAGTATGGTGTTTAAAGAACACTTCAACTTCTACTCAAGTCAATTTTTTGATATAGCACTTGTACTTCTACTCCACTCCATTACTCCAGTACTTTATACATCTCTGTCAAAGACAAACAATTAATACTGCCAAAGGCCCCCAAAAGGCCCACACGTGACCCCAAGTAACCTAAGGATAGAAAATTCCATAACATCCACTGTCAGGCCCGGAAAAGTGATGGCTTTTTTTGGGGGGTGGCGAGGTGGAGAGGACATTTTGAGAGGGTCATTTTCATGGGCCCTTTAAATTCGAGAGAGACCAGCGAGAGCACAGATATACAAAAAAAAAAGGAGAAGAGTGAACTTATTCTCAGAGTAGCCGTGAGTTTCTAATTTTTTATTAGAAACCTATCCCAGTCACTAAAACCTGGCAAGTGGACAGAGAGAACTGGACTACAAATTCAGGTAAGAGTATAAAGTATGTATAATGATGTATTCATTAATAGTTGAGTACTTTAATACTGTAAAATAATAATTACATAACTGACTTCTTTCTGATATCTAGAATTTTCAACCAACCATAGACAACCAACCAACCATAGACAACCATGTGGGATTGACTGTGGCATCTTAATGTTGATGGCAGTAGTACATAAAAATGTATATGCTATTCCTAGAATGCCCTTTACACAACACTGGATGCTCTCTATGACTTTTCTGTTGTAAGTTGAATAATTCAATCAAAGTAAGCTTAACATTACAACAACAAAACACTTATTATGTCATAGTGTGAGTTTCTTTTTGTTGCTGTTCATTTTCCAGCTCGACATGCCAATTTTGCGACAGTGGTGGTGTGTCATCCTCATGGAAAGTTTTGACCTTGGAAGGTGAGACTGCAAAGATTGTTATTTGACCTCAAGTTGTTATAATTTTTTTTTTAATTTATTATTTAAATCATTTTTGAGCTATGGAAAGCTGTTCGCCCACTGGAGATGCTTCAAAAGCCTGTCTGCGAGGTGAGGTGCCACTAATGTTCAGGCTAATGAAAAAGAAGAAGGGTGACATTACTGAGGTCAGATTTTTATTTTGTTTGAGTTCTGTCTGAGTTTCTTTTGTTTCAGGTATATAGGTAAATAAAGTGTCTAATAATGATAATGATAATGCATGACTGGATTTAAAAATGAACATTGGCGTTCTGTAATATGTCTAGGTAGGCCTATTAGAGGAGGGCAATGATGGAATCTTTTCTTTTTTTTCTTTTTTGGAGCTTGTGTTCTGAATATTACAACTGATCATTTTGCTTATCTATATATTTTCAGGCAGAGGTCAGACCTGCCAATGTGGACACACCAGTGGAAGGCATAAGCTTTTTCACAGTATCTATTGGTCAGATACTGTTGGTGTGGCAGCTATGGTATAGACACCTTTCTTTCTGACTTTTCCATAGGACTCGGTTGAAGATAACATTTTTCATAATTGCAAACATTCAGCACAGTGGGTTGGTATGGATGAGCATCAAAAGAAAGCAATCCTGGAGCCCTTTAAGTTCACATTTTACAACTCCAAGGACATGTGGAAGTTCTGCGAAGAAATAATGGACCAAAGAAATTATTTGGCCTATTGTCAATGTCACACTGAATGACTTAGTTAGAGTAAAGGGCTACAGAACATTTGATCATGTTGTGACTTGGCGTGTGTTTTTTTTTTGTGTGTGTGTGTGTGTTTTCATTGATTACTTAATAATGGGACTTGGATTATATATATATATATATATATATATATATATATATATATATATATATATATATATATATATATATATATATATATATATAAACAAACTAATTCAGTTTTTCAATGCAATGATTCAAGCTAAGCAATTCAAGTATAAATAATTCTAATTCAGTGTCTGGTGGCACATATTTTAGCCCATACCAGTCTATCTCAACACTGTGGTGGCCAGGTTTGAAGAGACCTACTGCTGCCTTCCTAGACATAATTGATAGCTTGCCATTGATGTTCCAATCTGCGTAAACAGACATCTGTGTCTCCAGACTAGAATATGCTGACAGTAACACCTCCATGGGTATAGTATTTGTGGTGTGATCTTGGGGTTTAAAGTCTATGCACCAGGATGAGTTGGACAGAATGCGAGACCGACTCTCTGAATTCTCCTTGGCCAAGTGTAAATACATATTACAGCATAAGACATCAGAGGCTCCTGAGCACTTTTTGAACTCTTGACCTCACCATTGACCTTTGACTTCTCCACAACATCGCCATTTTGTTTTGTATCCAATGGATTAACAACTTTCTAAAACTTTCATGGGGTGTCATGGCTAAAAGTATGGCTTGAACCCAAACGCACGACTCGGGAGACAAGTGTAAAATAAACTTTTTTTTTTCTTTTTTCTTTCTTTATTAAAGTACAACAGAAAATCACTCACTGGAAGGAAAACACTATATAATCTAAGAAAACAAAAAACACCAAGAGAGGAAAAACCAAGAAAACCAACAAAATCAAGGATAAATATAACAAACAAAAAAAAACACTCTTGCAAGGGAAAAATCTATAAAGAACAAAGGCTTCACAAAGTACCAACAAAATATACAAAAGGCACGTATAGGACGAGGAACTGGCAACAGATAAAGGGAGATGCAGACAATATATACACATGGTAATGAGGAACAGGTGGAAACAATCAGGCAGGGAAGACAATCAGACCGGTGGGAAACACACCAGGGGAAGGAGCAAGTTATCTGAAATGAGGAGGGGAAATTTCAAAATAAAACAGGAAAGTACGAGACAACATTGACACAAGACAACCAAAACCTAACCAGCTTTCTTAGTCATGACAAGGGGTGCTAAAAAGAAAAGTCCAGTTTAGTTTATAAAATGCTTTTTTTCTGTATCTAATGGTACAGTTATGGTGTGGCAATAATTCTAAAGTGAGTGTTGATTAGTAAGGGCTGAAGGTCAGGTTAAGCATATTCGGTATTCACATGAATGCATATGGTGGTACATGGTATGCATATGAGGTAGTTAAGGTATATTTTCTGTAGTTACTTCGTAAAAAAAAGTTATTAGCACTTCAGAAGTGTTTATGGGATTCAGTCAAAAGTTCATCTGCTCTATTTATTTTCTGGCATTTTATTCAGGGCTTTATTGAGTTCTTCAGAGGTGCAGTGGTGCATTCAAAATGTTTGTACTCTCTAAATAATGCCTGTAAGTTCATGTTATTCAAAAATATATAAATTTCTGATTGTTTGGGTTTGTGATCTGGGTTTGTTGCTCTATTGAATGTTTTCATAATTGAGTTGTTGGACAACAAATTCACCTTCTTTGTGTGGAATACCAGCTCAATTTGTTTTGTAATATTGTCTTGGTAGATATTTAATCTTGAGCTCTAAGGCATTTACAAGTTCTTGTTGTTTTGTCTGGTGTGATGAATATATTATTTTACCTCTGATTACTGCTTTGCCCATTTGCCATAATCATCCCCGGGAAGGATGCCCACTCTTTTGATGAGCGAATTGGAATCAAGTCTCCTAAATATGATGTATTTGAAGCATCATCTCTCTGGAGTTTTAAAATATGCGATCATGATTGAATGTTTCCTCGTGTATGTCGCGAGTTGTGTAAGTGAGCTGCTTACAAGGAAAAAGGTCAATTGTGGAGGAAGATTGAGGGCTGGAGGAAAAAATATGAATCTTGTCTCAATGATGGGTTTTCTCATTCTTCAACTATCAGTAAGCTCGCAATCATCCATCTATTGTTTTATTATGTCAGTGGAGTGCCAATTTCTTGAGCCACCGAAGGTACCTTGGTGGTCATTTGTGGGTTTGATAACAGTATTTAAGTCTCTAGCTGATATTTGTTGAGTCACATAGTAAGGGGAACACATTGTGGAAAAGTGATGATAACCAATTATTTGTTCATCTGTTCACAATTGTTCAGCCCGTAAATATTGGCACATTAATGAGGATAAACCTTCCACCTGGATCAGTAATCTATGTTTAATATGTTCTTTTTATATCTTCCCCCTGGCAAGGTAGTGAAAAACGATCAATGAGCACCTAACCTTCTCTGATCATGTTGCCTCGATTATCATGCCACTTAAAACATGAGAAAAATCAAGCCTTACTTAACCCAACATGCTACCAAACTCCTGATTCAGGCTCATTAAAAGGTATATGGAGCATCACTTGGGGTGCCCTCTACTAGGTGTTCTTAGTGTGAGGACAGATGTACGGAGCACAGAGTGGGGAAATACAGAGATACCGTTCACTTGATTATAAGTCAGTGTTGCATTAAATTATGTGAAATCTGTTTCAACATCGTGTCTAATCACAGTCAGTACTGGAATTGATTCATCATTGCATCAATATCATTAAATGCTCGTTGGCATGCTCACATGCTCACAGTGACAATGCTTATATAAAGATGGTTACTATGATCACCATCCAACTGTTGCTAAACCCTAAATACAAGAAAGATACATGACAGTCCATCTAGTCAGTTGTAAGATATTGCCATCCAATATTGGTAGTTCAACAGCAACACAACTACAGTGGCTAAAAACACTGTCACTGTTGACTGTAAAAACAGCAGTAGGCATACTGTCCTTATTTCCTGTCTCCATCTCAAGAGGAGGACGAAATGCAGACCTGTGAAGGAGGTGGCCCCTGAAGTGGGGCTCCTACAAAACTGCTGCGTCTTTGTCTGCCGTGCATGACTGTCGAATTCTTGTGTTAGTCAACCAAGACGGAAGCATATAAAAACACTGATGCACATAAACGCTCCAAAGCACACACATTCACAGAGACAAGATATATCGCCTCTATCTCTGCCTCTGTGGGGAGGATGGGATACAGAGCAGGTGTTTGTCTCACCCTCCACTCTTATCTCTCAACTCCTCCTTCATCCAAACTCTGTTCTCTGCATGTGTGTGTTATAAGTGTTCCTTATTTGTCTTTGTCACTTCTCGGCGCGCATTGATCAATGCTACACAAACTCAAGGGCAATAAGACTGAAGAGGAACAGAAAACAGTCCTGTCTTTATACAGTATGTGTTTGACATGAAGCTGTTTTTATCAGTTTCAATCGTTTTTACATGATCAATGTATGAAATGCTATTTGTGTGTAGTTGCTTAACTATCAACTCACTCATAGGGTTTACAGATCACAGCTTTACTGTTTTAGCTCACTCTCAGCAGCATTTCCAGACAAAAACAGCTTCCAGGTACAGTAACTGTTCTGTATTAAAAATCAATAAACCAAAATAAAAATACAGTACTTAATACAGAAATTAATAAAATTCTAGGAGACTTTTTTCCCCCAACACACATTTTGAAGATCTAAATAATTTAGAGGAATCACACCCTCTAATTTTCATTATTTTGAGGGGTAATTGGTCACAAATAATTTACCCCTGATTCAGCTGCAAACTGAATATAAAGACATGTTATTCTTTATTAGCAAAACTTAAACTAGACTGACTAAATGTGTCTGTTGTTGTTGATATAGAAAAAAGAAATATAGAAAATATGACACAAAAATCAATACTAAATCACATTAGGGAAGAAAATGAATGTGAAATGTTTAAAATGAGCCATTTGTGTACAGTGGTGAACTTTATTATTAGTAGTATCTGCATTTATTATATTAAATTATATTAATAATTATATTAATAACCTAGGGCAAGTCACCGCTTGACCTAGGTTTACCTATGGTGGTGGGTTTTTTTACCCCCCAATGCTGGAAATGCTGGGGTGAAACCAAAAGAACAGGCTTGTACCACCTCCTATTAAAGGTTGAGAAACTAATCCATTCTTTTTACGGGTGATTTGTTTACAGCAATATCCAGGATGACTAAACAGCATTACCTTATAGTTTGTAACAAATACAATATCCTAAATATTGCACATGATTTATCTCAGGTATAATTTTATTTGTCCAGGTGTATGTAAATAATCGTCACATAACCTTTAAGGCACTTTTGATTTCTGAAATTTTCATTAATACTTTGTTTTGGTAGATTTTCTAGATTTGCAAAAATTAAATAGTGTTAACTTCCTGAGCGTAAACAGGCAAAGTGACTCAAATTATGTAGTTGGCATTAAACATAAATAGTAAAAAAAAGTTAAATATAATTTATGAATCAGTAATCTGATCATCTTATGTAATACTACATATTAAAGTGTCTTAATATCAATGACACACATACTATGATTACAGTGTGTAGACTGCTACTAACTAATGAACTACTAAATTAAGTGTTTTGGGGGTTTTTTCTCCTACAAATTGGGATGTTTTTTTGACATAGCCAATTTCAGTGTTTACATCACTTTCAACAAACAAGCTGCAATCCTTTGTGTTTGGAAAATCCGATAATTAAGGGTTCATGTCATGCTAATGTTCTTTGTAGATAGAAGTCAGATTGAAATGCCTGAGCTCATTTCTAATCAATAGCACACAGCTTATCAGTGTTCACAGGAAGCAGGAAACAACACCTGCCTTCACTGATAACAGCGGCCAGTATAAGTGATACAGATGGATCCTGTTTAAAGAGACCATGCTTTGGACTGAAAAAGACATTTGTAATTTTATTATTATCATAGCCTTAGCCTTTCTAATTTATCATGGATGTGTCCTGTAGTATAAATGAAATATTTCCTGTAACACAGGTGTCAGGGTTCAGTGGCTTTGCAGTGTTCATGTTGAAGGACATTTTATGATCTGTGTGATCTATAGGTGTCATTTGCTGTTCCAGCACCTCCACGTGCTCATGGTATTGACATGAAGCAAGGTTGATTAAACAAAGGTCTACAGCAAGTCTTAAGTTGGCAGACAAATACACAATTTGCCAAATGTATAACTAATTACGATAAAGAATTTAGAAAAAAATGCAGATTATGTGGTGCTGTTGCCTTCATCGACCTTCAGCACGCTCTGGGGCAGTTTGTGGTGAAGTGGTGGTGGCCTTAGATCCTTTGCAATGACAGTAGCTAGTAGCCATATTAGGAAGCCTCCTGGGCACTTTCCTTTGGAGTTTGAGTTCTGGGCATGTCCAACAGGGAGGACACCCTGGGGCAGACCCAGCACCCACTGTTGGGACAATTTAGCCCATCTAGCATGGGAGCTCCTTGGTAGAGGGACATCCAAAATACCCTTTTAAACCTGCTGCGACCATAACCCAACCCTGGATAAGTTGAAGGAGATAGGTTTTGCGTTTGTGGATGTTGAATTTTTTCTCATATGGCTCAGCATCAGGGGCCTGGTGATAGGGTACAGCTGCATTAGATTTAGGTCTGGACCTTGAACCAGCATTTATTGGCTTGCAGTGAATATAATTACTCTGTCTTTGACGGGACTCACCTGAGGGGGGTGACACACAGGGCACACACCACCACCACGCTGAACAAAACCAAACCGGGTGCCAGATTGAATGGCGTCAGGCTGGAGTACAGTGTCAGCGGTGTGAGCATTGGCTTCTGACTCAGACAGATCTGTGCCAGTGTGGTTCTGCTGATGCCACAATGAATCAACCAACAGTGAACCACAGGCAGGAATTTGGAGAGATTTTAGTATGTTAACAAGCAGGGGCGCAATTAGTGGGTGTGTCAGGTGTGTCATGACACACCCACTTTTGAATGACCGTAGATCTGTCCCACCCACTTTTATGTAGCTTAACGTTTTGTTTTTTTTTGTTTGTTTTTTTAAACTTTGTCTTCTTCAGATCTTCTGATTCAAGCATCACGAGGAAACCAAAATATGAATTAACATAATATTTGGTTTACTGAGGTGTGTGCCAGTAGCGGTTTTAGGTACGGGCGGACAGGGCAGCCGCCATTTCGTGGGGGGCGCCACGAGCGCCCGACAATAACCTCAGCTTCGTCCCCCCCAGTTTCTCAAACCTATCTGCGCACCTGTTAACAAGCATTTTACAAGTCTAGGCTTATTTGGTCCTTTTTAAAATATTTATTTATAATTTGTTTTGGATAACTGAATGTCTCCCAGATTCATAATCTGTACCTACAAAATCTCAAGACCCAATAAAATGTGTGATGGACTGCACCTCTGTCACAGCCGGAACACTGTGGTGGTTTGCGCATGGGCACAGTCCATAGCTGGTATTATTATTATGGGTTGTTTTTATAGTATGATTTGATTTTCTTTGTGTGGACATGTCACTTTTGCATGTTTGTGTTCTGCTTTTTCAATAGCATCTAATGTTGATACCCTCAACAGGTAAAGGTCTGTGATGTTTTAAAAAAACACTCCCAGCTTGTTGATTTCTGAAATATTAACTGTGCAAGAAAAGCTGCTGCAAACGTTAACACACATAGTTCTATAATTTCTAGTAAAAAAAAAAAAGGTAGTCCTGCCTTTGCCGCCTCCCAGTTAATCTGAAAATGGGCAAAGCCAGTGGAGTGGGCTGAATGATGCCTGGTTTCTCAGAAAAGCTACCTGTGACCACACCCACCTGTCAATCAAAGTGGCCACACTATTAATCTTCAGAACTTAAAGCCTTAATATAACCTGAACAATTGAGTTCTATAAAATTCCCCCTTAGTACAGTTTTCTCTAAGTTAAACATTCTAACATGGAGGCTTATGGAGACTGGCTCTTCTGTAGCCAGCCTCAAGTGGCAATTTGAGGAACTGCAGTTTATGGCACTTGCACATAGGTTTCACTTCAATCTCATCATCTTCGCGTCATAATATTAGATAGTAGAGTTTTCAAGCCTTGTGGCTTGATTGTATTTGTTGAGCCTCTAATATAATAGGAGCTTCCAGATGTGAATGATTTAGTAGTATCTGGTCTTTGTAGTTTGGTTAACAGAAGTGCAACAATGCTTTTCTAGATCTAAACTATGGATTCTCGAATCAGTTTAACATGAAACTTAGCCTGAAAACAGAGACAGTGAACAACAGGCTCGCTCAGAGTTTGCAGGGACATCTGCACCCTCTCTTGTGTGTATCTCGTACATAATTAAGCACATTCAACAGTAAAATGCTAAACTAACATTTTATAAGCCAACAAAGGTTTTATCTCGTGATTAAATGACCAATTACAGCCTCAGTCTTCTAACCCCAAGTAAGCATTCAATTATATTTATGAACAACATCTTCGGTTTGTTTCACATTTGTCTTCAGGGTTTTCTTAGACACAGAATGTAACAAAGAAAATAGTAGAGTCTTTTCTTCTTCTTGTTCATACTTTTGTCCTTTCCACAGAAATGACCAAAGGACATTCAGACTCAATCTGAATGGACAAAATTCTGAATTCCAAAATGTGGGTGACCGAAACAAAAAGAGGGCACAGTTAATCTTAGGTTCAGGTGACTACCTTTATTCAGTCCTAAAACACAAAACCAGACTAGAAAGAGATCAAGAATATATGTGCAGTATTGACAAATGTAGTATACTGCTGTTAAAGGTAAAATTTGACATTTTGGAAAATGTGCTTTATTGCTTTCTCAAGGAGAGTATAAATGCTCTAATATTGGTCCAAAGCAGCAACCTCTGTGTCTGCAGAATAAAGCCAATACAGAAGTGCCAAAAACTGAAGTTCCTCAAACGACCACTCGAGGCTGGCTATAGAACGAGTCTAATATTTGTTTTCGTCACTTGTGACACACACTTCGATAGACTATCAAAGTCTAGCAGTGCAGGGATATTTTTTCCGTCAGTTTTGTGTGTATTCAGTTGTGGTAACGTTATTGTCGTAACGTTGTGGCAACGTTAGGATTGCCAACCGTCCCTTTAAAAACGGAGTCGTCCCTATTTAGAAACAAAAACACCGGTCCCGTATTGAGCTGAAATAGGACGCATTTTGTCCCGTATTACTGTGTGAGCCCACAGTTTTCCATTCTAATTTTATTCATTTAGATTTGTGTTTAACCAAAATGGTCGGCATACATTCTGACATTGGGTTACTTCATGGTAAAACAGCAAAAAGTAGAGGTCACACATAGATCCCCCAAAACATCTAGTTGGGTGCTGGATCTAAAAAAAAGACTCAAAGTAAAAGAAAGCAAGGAGATCCGCACACCAAACAGTTTCCATTAAGGATATTTATTGTGTGTAACGTTTTGAAATGTTTCACATAAATATCCTTTCCATTTCCTGATCCATTTCCTGATCACTGGGGTCCTTGGACCCCACTTTGAGAATCACTGCTCAGCGGATCCACTGGCAAAGAAAATCCCCACACTACATAAAGTTACGAGTTAAAGGACAAATTCACCCATTTCAGCATGTCTTTTAATATAATTGGTCCTCACTAAAATATGATGAAATTTCTGTCTAATCTGTCAGAGAAGGACTCTGGGCAGTTAATTTAAAATTAAATTAACATTTTTATTCAGTATATAATACATTGATGTTTTTTAAAGTTTGAAATTATGTTTGAAAAGACCAAACCTAAAAAAAATATAGATGTCACTGGCTGTCAGGTTTCTCAGCTGTTCACACTCCTCTTTTGAGACAGAGTAAGCAGTAATAAGTGGTGTCATAATTTAGTATTTTTGTATGAAGATGGGTTGAAAATGAGTGAAGTGGTCCTTTAATGTTGACAGATGTTTAATTAATGTTTTATTTTTACAGATCAACAGGGTGACATAGCGCTACAGCTGCTGCCAGTGCTGCTCCCAACTGTGACATACAAAATTAGACGGAAGGTGTACCGCCCCAGCAATCCGGAGGTTCGCAGGGCCTTCATTGACATCCAGCCGGTGAGTTAAGACAGTGCTTTTAAAAAAATTTCATGTCAAGGACCCCTATATGTGTATTTGGCCACAGACCCTATCTTGCAAGGTTTTGTGGAGACCCCAAGAGAAGACCAACAGTATTTAAATTTTTTTCAAAATGATTCCAAATTGTTCATAATTTTTCAAGATTTGTCAACTTTTTTTGAAAGTCAACTCGGCCTTCGCATCACGACATGATCTGAGTGTATAGATCTCTCATTGTCAAATAAACTAAGAGTAAAGTAGGATTCAAGTGGTTAAATTGATTTTGTTGCAAGTAACTACTTTTGCTGGGGACCCCAAGGTGCCCACCTCTAGGATCCTTGGGGATTCCTGGACTGCATTTTTAAAAGGAACACGTGTCAGTGTTCCCAGGCCTTTGTGATCATCGGAGGGATAGCCTTGGAGCACCCATCTCTGTTGGGTTCAGTGGATGGGTGCTTTAAAGCATTTTTTGTTTTTGATATAAACTACCCAAAACCATGTGCCCAGGTTTGGGAGTTTATTCAGGCGTGCATCTTTGAAATACCAGGTCATGAGTCCAATGCTGTGAAGTTGATCAGGTCTCAACTTGCTGCGATGGAGTCATCCAACACTCACATGTTTAATTTATTCAGGCAAAAACCTAAGAACTTTGTTGTTTTTTTTTACTTTTCTTTTTTAATATTTAGGTTATTGTATGTATGTTTGACTTGGCATTGTATTATTGGTTCAAACTGTTTTATTTTTTCAGATGGATTTAGTTTTTACCAGCCAATGTTCCCCCCCCTGTGCTCTGGCACAGGAGCATATGAAAACTGCACAGGCCAACCAGAAGACCTGGTACAACAAGAAGGCCAGAGACAGGTCTTTTGAGCCCAGGCAGGAAGTGTTGCTGTTGCTACCTACAAGTGACAGTAAGTTGTTGGCAAGATGGCAAGGGCCCTACCAGATCACAAGGTGCCTAGGTAGGGTTACCTATGAGCTATTCATGCCTGATAAGGGGAAGAAACACCGGCATTTCCACATGAACCTGCTGAAGGAGTTCCAGCAGCCTGTCCAAAACCACCTCCTCATTCGTGTTCTTGACGAATAGGAGGAGAGAGAGCAATTCCAATTCCACCCAGATTCCCAACAGTTGGATTTATCCCATCTCCGGCCTGACCAGCAGAGGGAGATAGGAGCCCTGCTGGATCCAGAACTCTTCCAAGAGAAACCTGGCTTCACAACCATGGTCCAACATAAGGTCCACCTGAAGGAGGATGCAACGCCACACTGGAAGAGCTACCGGATTCCTGAGCGGTTGGTCGGCAAGCTAAAGAAAGAGATCAACCTGATGTTGCAGCTTGGCATCATCAAAGTGTCAACAAGTGAATGGTGCAGCCCCATTGTGCTCATCCCAAAGAAGGATGGTTCTCTACGATTCTGCATTGACTTCAGGTACCTGAATGCAGTTTCGAAGTTCGAGTCATACCCGATGCCACGCATTGATGAACTGTTGGAGAGAGTGGGGAAGTCCACTATTATCACCACTCTGGACCTGAGCAAAGGGTACTGGCAGCTGGCCCTTGCGCCGGAGACAAAAGAACTGACGGCGTTCAAAACGCCATATGGACTGTTCCAGTTCAAAGTGATGCCATTTGGTCTTCAGGGGACGCCGGCAACCTTCCAGCGACTGATGGATCAAGTTCTGAGGAAGCTGGCCTGACGATCAACCCACGCAAATGTGCATTCGCACAATAGCAGGTCCACTACCTGGGCCATGTTGTTGGACAGGGCATGATGAAACCACAAGTGGGCAAAGTTGAGGCTATTCCATGGGTATCCGGTACCCACCACCAAAAAGAAGGTGCAGGCCTTTGTGGGCCTGGTGGGATGGTACAGCAAGTTCATCCCACGCTTTTCCGAAAGGGCAGCTGTTGTCACAGACCTCACTAAGGCCACCGCACCAAACAAAGTCAGATGGACTGAGGACTGTAACAGAGCATTCAATGATCTGAAGAAGGCCATCACAAAGGACTCAGTGCTCCACAGCCCGGACTTTGCAAAACCATTCATACTGCGGACAGATGCCTCTGGGGTTGACCTCGGAGCAGTGTTACTGCAGGAGACGAGAGGAGAAAGACGACCACTGCTTTTTCTCAGCCGCAAGCTCCTGGACTAGGGTACAAGGTATTCCACGGTGGAAGAGGAGAGCCTGGCCATGAAGTGGGCCATCGATTCGCTCCGCTACTATTTGCTGGGACGCCGGTTCTGCCTTGAGACGGATCATCGAGCTTTGCAATGGCTCAATCGGATGAAGGACACCAATATACATCTCACAGGGTGGTACCTGTCCCTGCAGCCCTACAACTTTGCGGTGCAGTACCGGGCAGGAAAGGACAACCTGGTCGCGGACTGTCTCTCCAGGGTCCATGAGGACTGAGTACTGGACTTTTCGGAGAGGGGGGGAGGAATGTAACGACGGGCTCGCCGTTACCCCCATATGCATGTACATATTGTAAGAAGGACACATAGGAGATGTGTAAAAAGAACATTTATTGGGTAATCATATTCAGGTGTGCATTTCCAGCGAGGGCGGAGACACACGACGCGGGGCCAGTCCACCTCGTAGTCCGCTTGCTAACCGCCGCTGCTCAACCGCCTGAACACACAAAACGCAGACACACAGACTAAATGCACGAGTAATAACATAATGTGCTGGATTATTTCAGTTCTTTTCGTGAGTGTCTCAATTTAGCATGCCAGTTAGCTCGCGATAATTTGGCACAGAGTCAAGTGAAAATGAAGCACCGATATGACTAAAAAGTCAGTCCTCCGTGTATTCCAACCCGGTGAGGAAGTTTTGGTGCTGCTTCCGTTACCTGGATCTAGCTTGCAATCACAGTTTTCTGGTCCATACACAGTGGAGAGAAAAATCAAGTGATACAGACTATGTTGTTTAAACTCCAGAATGGAAAAGAAAAGTGTGCCATATAAACATGCTGAAGCGCTACTTTTCCCGAAAGAGTGATCTCCCGCAGTCTCCTACTGCGCCCGGGATGTCTGTGTCCGTTGTTCTGCCTCAGTACAATCTTGTTGATGACAGTTTGGCCGAGAAAAGTGGCTTGATGCCGCTCAGAGGTACTGAGTAATTTGGAATTTTTGTCCCATCTCTCTGCCTTAGCCCGTGCAGGTATTACCAAGTTGATTGAGGATAACCTGTTGCTTTTTTCGGATCATCCCAGTCAAACATCTGTCCTGTACCACGACACTGACGTGGAAGGCCACAAACCAATAAAGCAACATGCCTACCGAGTAAACCCGACTAAAAGGGCCATGATGCAGCAGGAGGTGAGTTATCTGATTGAGCATGGGTTAGCTGTTACCAGTATAAGTGCATGGAGCTCACCCTGTGTTTTGGTTCTGAAACTCAACAGCATCCCTCGTTTTTGCAACGATTACAGAAGGGTTAACACAGTCACAAAACCTAACTATCTTCTGCTCCCCAGGATGGAGGATTGTATAGACCGTGTAGGATCCGCCAAATACGTGACAAAGCTGGACCTGTTATGGTTATGGGCAAGTTCCTTTAACACCACGTGCATCTGAAATATCGCGTAATGCTCCTGCTACCTTCCAACGGTTAATGCACAGAGTGTTGTCTGGTGTTGAAAACTGAAGCATATTTAGATGATGTAGTTGCCTACTCCCTTACCCGGTCCGATCATCTCCGCACACTGTCACTCATTTTCAGTCATCTCCGAGAGGCCTCCCTCACACTTAACCTCGCTGAGAAAATGCAGACCATTATTGATTTCCCGGTTCCACAGTACAAGAAAGCGCTGCGCCGTATTCTTAATATGTGTGGTTATTATCATGTCGTATCTTTCTGATGTGGTGGCTCCTCTAACAGGTCTTGTGTGTCCATTGAAAACTTTTGTTTGGTCCCCTGCTTGCCAGTCTGCCTTCGAGTCTGCCAAGACGTTGTTGTGTAGTGCACCTGTTCTCGCAGCACCCTGCTTTACGCAACCTTTTACATTAAAGGGTGGACGCTAGCATGTGCGGTACAGGTGCTGTTCTCTTACAGGAGGACGATCAGGCTATTGACCACCCTGTCTGCTACTTCTCCAGGAAGTTGTCCAGGTGTTACTCGGAGCAATAGAAATTAAACATTTAGGGATGTGTTTAAATCTTGGGTGTGGGGGTGTTATGACTGTTGTCATATTTGTTTGTAGTCTTCTGTGTTTTTTGTGTTCCTTGTGTTTTGTGTCAATTTATATAACTAAACTTCTCCATGAATTCAGAAACAAAGATCTGAAGAACCACCACCACTAATTGCGCGTCACACTAATGGTTTCTGATTTTGATTTCTCGAAAAAAAAAAAAAAAAAAACTTCAATTGAAGCATTATTACATATAAATTGCTATTTATAGCAACCCCCTTCTGGCATGACACCGGCTCCACTTAACTGTTACCCCCCAGCCTGAAAACCTCCTCGACTGTGGTTCAACACTCTGCTCTGAGCTAACAGCAGCTACAGTTTGGAGGGGTTTACTTTACTACCCATCAGGAGTTTAACCAGAAAATATTATTCTTAATTAATTAAATAATTAATATCTTTAAAATATGGTTTTAATTACCTGTTTCGTGGTTGTGTATTTACAATTATTATACATTTAAATGCCTTTACTAAGAAACTTTTGACTATGTAATTCCAACTAAACTTCTTCAATATGGCACACTGTGAAAATGCAGCACTTTCTTGGGGATATAATAATAGCAACTGACTCAGATTTTTTAGAATAGAATATATTCACAACAACTTCTTAAACATCTCAACTCAAAGCAGAGATGCAAATTTAACTCACTCACTTTAGCATATTTTGCATTTTCTGTCCTCATATTCAGTAATTTCCTTCAGACTCATACACACTATGATAGAAGTGCGCACAGTTAAATAACAGAAAAGTGCATCTATGTGATGAATTACAATCTACATATACTCCACTTCCTGTTGAATCTGTCTAATTGAGCTTTGTGTTTGAGTCTGTGTGTGATCTCTGTTAATTATGAATCCTGTGTTTGTATGAATATTTTCCCTGCTTTGGATCTAGAAAAGTGCCTTACAGATATTATTAATATACAAAATAAATGAATGATGAACGTGTGTGCATGTTTGTTTTGTCGTCTTTCAATTGAGCACACCACTTTGCCTGTTGTATGGAAACATTTAGCAGTAATTATCCTCACTGCGCTGTAAAGATGTGTGAATTTGTTGATGAGTGTTGCACATTATTAAATGTGCCATGTCTAGCAGTTTGACATACTGCTGAGTGTTTCCATATTAAAGGATTCAGCCTTCCTTCAGCCTGGCTGTGTTTGATATCATGAGTGGAAGATGTGATCGTTTACCAAACTGGGACCTGATTGAGTTTGCCCACAGCGCTGCTAGCTCATCACACCCAGGGCCAGCAATGGAGCAAAAGCAATTAAAACTCGCCGGTTGTGCTAGACCACACACTTTGTCAAGTCTTCCAGTTAATAGCGGCCATATTTCTTACCTGATCAGGCTCTCTGTTAATGTAACTGGGAACCATAAAGCTCTTAAATCTTACCAAGGTTCGACTGTGGAAAATCCCTGGCCTTGACGAGTCGTTAATTATTTATTCATAACTAATGTTTTATTTAAAACAAGCTGTATAATTCTGCAAATAGGGTGAGAACATATCACCTGTTTGTGATGGCAATCAGCAGCTATCTTTATTTTGTTTAGAATGAAGCAGGAACATGTTTTTTACCCTCTGCATGTTTAATCATACAGGTAAAAACTGTGTGAATGGAAAACTTCATAAATAATGCTGGTTATTATAGCAGTAAACAAGTAATTAATATGTCATCTTCATGGAACTAATACAAGTAATGTATAATAAGTAATAGTTATGAGGAGTAAAAAAGAGGTATGAGAAGTATTTTTTAAAGGTGCAGTCTTAGGCCACTGAGATCCTAAATGAGGACACTGCCTGAGGGTAGAAGCTCTTCCTAAGTCTCTCCTGAGTGCTGGCCCAGTGTATCCAGAACCTTCTTTCTGGTCACAGCTGGGGGAAAAGTCATCATCTGAAAAAAGACCTAGTCATGCATATATCCCTCTAGATTCCAGTAGAATTCTAGCATGACGATGTAGTTGACTGATAATTTTCCTAAAAGTCATTTTTTTCTTCTCAGCCCTGAAAAATAAAAAAAATAGTAAAATTGTTGTAAATAGCTATATCCTTTAGGAACAGATAACAGTACAGCACACAAACACAGAAAAGTAAAAGTGACCCAGCCAGGCTTCACTGCCAACTCTTTGGTGAATTGCCCCTCGCTGTTCATCTACATTGATAATGTGATTTGGAACAACCCATTGTTTTACCAACAGCAGTAATGTGGTAGTAGGTAGTGTAACTTCTGTGAGAAAAGATCTTTGACTTTATCTCAAACTCGGTGTGACCCAATCAGTCCTCCTTGTCGACTCTTCAATGAACTCCCCCTAGAAACAGCCTCCGTCTGAGCACTGAGAGACTCGCTATTACCATTTACCAATTGTGAATGTAATGCGAGCAAAACACTTAAACTCACAATACACACAATCTTACTGCTTTTTGAGGCTACACATGGTTATACATGGACCTTGGGGTCATAGACAGTGACAGCACTACATCATATCAGAGACGACTTTCTCTTTGGTATGCAAGGCCACTGTTTGGACCTCTGGAGTACAGGTGCCAGCCTATCTCAAAGTTGCCTGGTGACCAGGGGTGAAGAAACTGAATGTTGGCCTGCTATACATAATAGATAGTTATAGAGACATTCTTGCATACAATCAGGTATGCACATGAGTCTATCTGATTCTCCTTGATCAAGCCTCAATAAATATTACAGCATAAGAGATCAGAGGCTCCTAAACACTTTCTTCCCTTCTGACCTGGTGCCATTTATTTTCAGCGATTTATTCACAACGATGAGACTGTAAGTGTAGGGATGCTTTGTTGGATACACTGGGAATTATTTTAAAATGACAGGGATTAGAGTGAAGTGTAGAATGATGACAAGATTGACAGAAAACCTTTCCAACATAAAAAGAAAGACGCCTTTATTAAGAACAATTGACCTATTTTACTATTGTTCTCTTTTGTTTCTCTTGTTTCAGAAGCTGAAGAGAAAAAAAAAAAAACACCCACATAGATTTCTCAACAATTTGGAAATTCAAGCAAACACCTGAGATCAAATTGTTCCCACAGAGGCACAACTTACAGAACTGTGTCCACACCTCTAGAGTCAGGAAGCAGAGTCAAGTCTTCCAGGATTCATTAAAAAAAACAAAAACAAAAACCATTCAGCTAGTTCAGCCATCCTCCAGATAATGCCCTCGTTTCAGAGGTACTGACTCTCAGATATACCGGAGATTGAAAATAAAATCTGCATCGGAGCATTTTAATGGTGGCACATCTTTTTTTCTATCATACAGAGAAAACCCACAATAGCTGAGATAAATGGAGGCTAAGTATCGGAGTAAGACGGATTACCTCTGAATGAGACGTCCTGACAAGAAAAGCCTTTGTTCATCCAGACCAGCAGGCTGCGTGAGCTCCATAGCGAGTCTACCCAGCCTGTCTGTCCCACTGCGCTCCTCTGAGTTTTGGAGCTCATCGTGGAACAGCAGCAAGCCAGACACATCACTGAAGTTAAGAACACAGTGAACGGTGGACACAGTAGGATCCCCCATGAGCATTTTAACATCATGATTGTGTTTGATTTGGGTCACTTTACAAGCTTCCTGCACTCCCTTTATGTTATTGTGTGTATTTATGTTGTTCACTAACAGCTAGCTGTTAGCAAGGAGGGAAATATTGTACTTTAAAAATGTCTGGACTCTTTATTTGAACTTAAACCTAAACACAGATATTATACACACAGTTTTAGATTACATGTGACTCTGGGGATATCACTGTCTCTGATGCCCGTGGTAGCAAATGTACTCCTTGCATTGTTAATATGTAATTTTTGTATTTTGCTATGTGTTTGGTAGTAAACATTCATTTGTCAGGGTGAGAAACAACTAAAGTTTAGTTTCTTGTAAAGGTTTCTGATCACGTCAGATGCAGGGCAGGAACTGTAGAAATAAATGTTAAATGAACCACTTTGCGTGCATGAGGATCTCTGACCCTTTACCCGAAATACTGAACTGGTATTCTGAGTGGCATTCAATGTTCTAAGATTGTTTTATTTTGTTTAATAAATCAACGGCAAAGACAATATCTGAGTAACTTGTTTATTTGTTCACCTGAATATCCTCCACAATGTTCGTTGAGAATAAACCTCTATAAGTCTGCTTTAAAGCCAATGAGATTGGCAGGCTCCTCTGGCTGCTAGGACTGGTAAACTAATATTCGAATATTATTCGAATATGATAAAAATATGTATATTCGAACGTAAAAATGAATATTCGAATATTTACTATTTGCTCAGGGCAGCGCGCGCATTGATTCTCCTCCGTTGTGTCCCATGGTGCGTCCCTTACTGACCTGTAGGCTAGCTATCTGCAGTCACGTGACACAACAAGGAAGCACCCCATCCCGCTCCCCACCTCAATGAAGAGCAGGCTACACGCCAGTGATCCGCCCCACTCGAAGCCCCCCGCAAAAGTTCCCTTTCGGCAATGGGTGATCTATTTTCCCAAGTCTACCAGCAGCAGACAAGAGCTGCTGCCTACGATCTGCATGGGCAGCTGGTCCAGTTCGAAAGAGAGCCACAGCTGCCTCCGGACGCAGACCCTCTTCTGTGGTGGAAAAGTACAGGCAGCGCGAGATACCCGTACATCGCACAGGTGGCAAAAAAATACCTCACGGTACCCGGCACATCTGTGAGATCAGAGCGCGTCTTTTCGTCAGCCGGCAATATTGTCAACAAAAAACGCTCAGCACTCGCCGCTGATCACGTAGACCGTCTGGTATTTTTGGCCAACAATATGTAGGCTTAGCCAAGTATTTTGAGTTGATTTGTGGCCTGCTTGTTTCTTTAAGTTGTGGTTGAGTTTTTATTTTATTTAACTTGTGAAAAATGACATTGGTAAAAAAAAAAAAAACATTATTTTATTTAGTAGGCAACTGTCGGCATAGGCTATTACACGCCAGCCTAATAGGCTCTGGTTCTGTTCTGCAATAGTTTGTTTTGCAATTTGCACAAATGAACAGTAGTCTGTCAAATAGGCTACTTCATTGACTGTTTACAATTGGCTGCTGGCCTACTTAATGTTCGTTTATGTTTTGCAGGCTAATATTAATTTCTGTAACTGTTAGCTGGGCCAATTCAACTGTTCTGGTTTAACTAGGCTATAATTACGCTGTCTTAATAAGAGTGTACAGTTTTGCATAAATTGCACTGAAGTTACACTAAATGTAACATGTTGAACATGACGCTTGGATTTAGTTTAAAGACCGAAAATAAATCAGCGTTTGACTACCACTGGTCGTTTTTCTTGACATTTGGCAGTGCAACACCCTCTGTTGGATATAACGGGGTACTGTTACAATACTGTTACAAGTCCTATTCTCCGCGGGGGGAAAATAATTAATTAATTAATTAAGAATATTCGAATATATTCGATATTCGGACCATTTTTTAAGACTAATATTCGAATTCAATTTCTCGGGAATGTTACCAGCCCTACTGGCTGCTGCAGTGACTTCAGCGTCTCCTGATTCTTCTTAATGCTAATGTGTGTAATTCCAGTTGGCGCATGTATCCATGCATCACTTCCTTGGTGGCACAATTTTTACCTTGACTGTCAGCTCACATGATATGATATCCTTTTTTTCTGCCATGAAATTGTCATCTTAATCTCTTACTCTCTGTTTCTTTAACACTCCATTTTGCTCTCAAACACAAACACACACACACACCCTGAAGGGCATGAATCCCTCTGCACTAACACAACTACACTGAGTTATGTGATGCAGCTGTGAACCGTCAATTACATAGGCCTGTATGTAGAAGCATAGGGTGTGTGTTTGTATACATGCTGCATAAAATCAGGCTGTCTTGGGAACACTGATTTTAATTTCAAATTGTTTCTTGGAACGCTGTTTAAAGGGAATGTAGCTTATCAGCTACGTGGGAAAATCCCTCACCAGATTTTAGATGAAAATGGCGCCGTTCTTTGGCCTTAATTTACTGCTAGTGGAGCTTTTCAGCTTCATTAAAGCAGCTTTGCTGCGGCTCAGTCATGATGAGTTGCATCCCGCAATCGCTCCTGCACTGTTTCTGTCACTGTCATTATCTTTCTTTGTGTTTTGTACAAATCTTAAAACATATGAACATATACCAGTATATCAGACTCTATAGACTTACACGGGACTGTGGATTATATTATCTGAAGTGCCTAATAATCATTTAAAAATATTAAACTGTGTGATTATTAACTGAAACAAACTTATTTTACCTCAAAACATGATCTTTTCCTTAACATAACAATTAAGTCTTTGACTTAGCAAGTTTTATTTGGACAGTGTAACCAGACCTTTCATATTTATTATTGCTAATTTGACCATGGAGTCCTGCACATGCAAAGTGACAATAGAGGGGCACCTATAGCATCAAAGTTTTATGACTTTGGACGGATGCACTTAGGTTAGGTTTAGGAAAATAACTGAGTTGAGAATAAAATACATTTCTTACATAAGTCAACATAAGTTACTCACTCTTGACTTGTTGACCTGAGTTGCATTTGAGATTGAGTCATTACACTACATACTGCATGATATGCGTCAATCGATTTAAAAAAAGTGAACTAATTAATCGCAAAAAAATTCTGTAATTAATCGCGATTAATTTATCAATAAATTGCATTTTTCTAAGACTGAAGCTTATAATGAATATGTATGTATGTAAAATGATCAAATTAATGTAGAATAAACACAGAGAAGATATATTTAAATTCATTCATTTTATTGGCTTAAGGTGCACATATGCACAGTGCAAATAGAAAAAAGCCAGAATGAGGAAATATACTGACGAGTGCCACACTCCTTTAGTGTAGACTGTGGTCCCGGAGGTCCCGTGGAGGTAATTTCAGCAGGGTGTTTTGCTTTGAGGTGATATGTTAAAGTCGTGTTACTTCTGTGGAATTTAAATTCGGCTTTGCAAACAGTGAAAATTGCCTTGTTTTCGTCAAGGCAACTTTTTAAAATGAAATGTTCCCCCTAAAAGTCCGTCCTTATCTATCTTTCCGCCATAGACTCTCCTTTAGTTAGGATAGATCATAGACATATACATAGATGCCAAATTGAGCAGGTTGGTCCGTTGCTGCGATACATTAACGTGTCCGCTATATTGGATGTGGCAGATCTGCCCGTAAACTAATACAAGGAAATGGACTGAACTTCATAAAGCGTCTTTCTCTAAAGTGCTTTAAGTTAAAGCCTCTTATACACCTATTCAGACACACACTAATATATCTGGGAAACAAAGCTCTACTTTGCCACATCCAAAATGGTGTCGTCGTACGATTTAACGCTCAATGCGACGTCTATGTATATGTGTCTATGGGATAGATGTTTGACCGTGCATGTGACCAAAGGTTATGGGTCAGCCGCCACCGGAAGTAAACAAAACCACGTTGATTGCGTTATTTTTTTTTTTTTTTAAACGCGTTAATTGTTTAAAATTAATCGCCAAAATTAACGTGTTAATTTTGACAGCACTAGTCAATATCTAACTTAGCATGTTAGCAGCAAGCAGTTCTGTTACCTGCACCAAACATGAGGTACAGCGCAATTTCAGTTTTTTTAGCAATTTGCCTATAGTGGAGTCTGATCTGATGATGGCACTAGAGGAAAAGTAAGTGGATTACCAATGTTGGGTAACAGTGTCTGTATCTTGATCTTGATCATGGAAATCCATCAAACACTGATTAAGACATTTCAACCTAAACCAAAAATGTCAACAGCCTGATGATGCTAGAGGAAAAGTCTGGATATCATCTGGGAACTATGAACCAAATTCAGTGTAAATCCAACCAGTACATTCTAAAATATGAATGTAAATGCACTTCTTTTGCAGATTTCTGTAATTGCTGTTTCTCAATCAAGCATCTGCTGATTGACTTTGTTTGTAGATGCGTACATTTTAGATCTATTTTAAAATCCATATGCTTCTTCAGGAAATCCGATAGTTTTCTGATTTCCTACAAGCTGTCTTTTTGTAACACTCAAAGCTCCTTTGGTGAAACGTCTGAATTGATTGTGAGCAAGCATCTGCAGTTCAACACTCAAAAGCAACTTGGAGTCGAGAGTCGCATCAAGTTCCAAGACTCCGAGCCCCAAAATATGAACCAGCTGTCTAGTTGTTTAGGAAGAACTGCAGCTTTTGTAGTTTTTTTTTTTTTTTTATCACTATTTCTTTTGTACATTTCTGTTTTATTACATGTCATAATGACAATTGATGTAAAATACGAGAAGAGGAGAGATGGTATTGCATGGCTCTGGTACATAAAGAACACACTGATTTTCTTAAGGTGGCTTCTGTGGAGTGGAACAAAGAGGGTACACACTCTGACTCTGGTAAATACTGACAGGTTCTGTTCATATCAAAGCAGTGTTGTTTTTTTCACTGCTCCTCTCTTTCCTCTGTGAACTCTGGCTGTTCGGTTCTATGACTTGCTATTTTCAGCCTCCCTCGCACGTTTTCCTTTTCCTCTGTCCGCCCGTCTGAACCTGTAAATTGCATTTAGCCGCTTGCAGCCTTTTACTTCTCCCTCAATTAACTCCAATTCCGATTATGTTGTTTTTACGCTGACTGTCTTCTTTATTAACTTTCTTTCTGTAGATCTCTCTTATATCTCTTTGGCTCCCCTCCCACACAAACACTGTAATCCAAATTATGCAAATTACTTTTCTCAGATTTTCCTAAATAGTTGATGCAAATGACAGTCAGTATAATTTCAAGTCATCGACCGTTGGAGTAGAATTCGAATTTCATTGAACAAACCTCTCAATGAGGAATATTTTTTTCGAAAGTCACTGTTCCAAATTATTATACACAGAGTTTCAAGACATTTTATAGGTTGTAAAGAATAAAAATTGTCATTTGATGAATTTGCAGCATTAAATCAACAAATTAAATCAACAGTTATATCAAAAACATCTTAACAGGCCAAGTTACAGGTTAACATACGACCCCTTCATTTATATGACCTTCACAATTCTTGGAGAGTTTCTGTTTTAATGTCTTTGCAGGAGATCAGAATAGCCTCCCAGAGCTGCTCATAGAGCTTTGGCTTGATGATGCTCCAAAGGTTCTCAATAGGGTTGAGGTCAGGTCAGGAGTTTCTCTTCTTTTATGCCCATTGCAGCCAGTGACCCAGAGGTATTCTTTGCAGCATGAGAGGGTTGATTGATTTTGCCACGGAAGGCACAGTTCTTCTTTTTGTACCATGGAAGAAAGTGTAATTTTCACCCCGTCAGGGACCCTAAAGGGGCCTACCAGCTCTCTCCCCATGATTCTGGCCCAAAACATGACTCTGCCACCTCCTTGCTGACGTCTCAGCCTTGTTGGGACATGGTGGCCATTCACCAACCATACATTACTCCATCCGTCTGGACCATCTAGGGTTGCACGGCACTCATCCGTAAACAAAACTGTTAGTTTTTATGTATTCCTGAGCCCACTGCTACCGTTTCTGCTTGTGAGCATTGCTGCAAGGATCCTACACCTTGAGGTTTGCAGGACTCCAGAGGCGCCAGCGGCTTCAAATTCCTGTTTGCTGCTTTGCAATGGCATTTTAGCAGCTGCTCTCTGTCTGCCAGAAACCTTCCTTTTTATGCCTTTGTCTGCACAAACCTACTTATGCGTGATCATCGTACTGTGAAGAAAAGATTCAGAGCACAAGTTTTCGGAAATATCCAATGTTTTCAAACCTTGTCCAAGGTAGTGCACAATTTCACACTTTTCAGAAGCACAGAGATCCTTTTTCTTCCCCATACTGCTTGAAACCTGTGGCATGCTTAATGTGGAACATCCTTCTTAAGTAGTTTTCCCTTTGATTGGGCTCACCTGGCAAACTAATTATCACAGGTGTCTGAGATTGATTTCATTGATCCAAAGAGCCCTGAGACAGAATACCATCCATGAGTTTAATTGGTGAATTAAATGGTGATCTTTCTTAATTTCTTCCAAATACATAATCAGCTTGTGTTATGTTATGATCCGCTTGTAGTGTTTTGTTGCTAGTGAGTTTGTTGCTTGTATAGTGTTTTGTTGCTAGTGAGTTCATGTCGTGCAGTGTGAAACTAAGTCAACGTTAAGTTACGTATTTTAGCCCAAATCATTATCTTTTCAGAAACCCAAGCAAGTAGTTTTCATAGCTAGCCAACAAAACTACGACATACACTACGACACACGCCAAGCCTTTGCCTTCTTGCATGACAGATTGTTTTTTGATGGATGGATGGATGGCCCACTCTTAAGAAATTCAACTTTTGTCATGTTTTGGCAGGTTGTGACATTGCGGCACCCTCCCTGGCTGTGAAATTAGGGCTAGGGAGAGCCGAATAATTTGAGCTTCAAAACAGTACTTTGAAAACCTATGGGGGACATCACGCATATATTGTCTTATCTTTTCTGCCAGAAGATACTGTGTTCCGCTTGTTTTTTTTTAATCCTGGTTACCTCATACCTTCAAAGACTGGGCTCAATTTGAAACTAAATGAGGCCTAAAGACACATCTCCATTTAATCAGACATGTAGATATTGAACTTCAATAAATGCTGCACGCTATTAAATGTAATTAATGGTTGTTCATCTCAGAAGAGTCAGAACGAAAGAGAAGAGAAGAGAAAGTTGAAGATAAAAAAAATAAATCAGCTGGTCGGCAAATCGAATACAACCACTGGAATATACTGTATGTATACATACACATGCACCCCCCCCTCACAAACACACACATACAGAGGAGATGAACGGAGAGTGAACCAGGCAGTGCTGGGAAGGCTGCTGTATAAACCAATTAGCTAGGCCGAAATCAAGCAAACAGGAAGAATCTCTCTCCTCTCTCTCTCTTCTCTCTCT
>CM014083.1:5527055-5802055 GCA_004119915.2 Collichthys lucidus
TGAGTGTGCCTGACTCTGGCCCTGTCGCCCCATGCTTATTACTGACACTGCTCAGCAATTCAGTACTAGAAAAGAAATTTGGAAGTGACGAGTGGGCTGTTGCCGGGGTTCTGTGTTTAAAAAGCACACCTCAAATAGTCATTGTTAACATGTATATTTAGACACATTTATAACAGAGACAGCTTCACAGTGATCAGGGTTGTGTGTGTGTGTGTGTATGTGTGTGTGTGTTGTGTGTGTGTGTGTGTGTGTGTAACCCTTCTGAAGCAGAAAAGTATTAGTAATGATAATAATAACTTTAACTAATGGCCAGAATAAGAAACAGAAGATTTAAATTCGACTACGGAGCCCAGGGTAACCAACTGATGCACAAGAACGACACGACACTGTGGCTTTTTGTTAATGAGAACAATGCTCCCCTTTTAATATGAAGCTGGGGAGAATAATAAAACACATGAAATACATACAACAGCCTTACCCGGGTAGGTATAGAGAATAACAAACAAAATAAAGGTTTTCGCAGCTGCGTGTGGTTTTTCTATTGTTCTGTTCACTTCACTATATGTGCACTTTAGGTGTCAGTCCAGCCACACGGTTGTGGGGTGTGTGTGTATGTGTAAAGTGAGCAAAAGGATTCAATTCACGGTGTACGTCTAAGATCCTCCAGGGTCCGGCTCGCCATCAACGTCTCTCTCTGGCTCCGTCCTCCAGACAGGCTCTCAAATCCAAGGGTTCCTCAAAAACCTGACCTACAATAAGTAGGATCAGAACATATTTCTTCAATTCTCAGATCTTAAATTATGAATTATTGTACATAAATCACTTTAAATTGTCTCTATATTATGTAGAGGATAAGTGCTTTAACTAACTTGTATTGCAAAATAAGATCACAATTTCTCAGTAGCAAAAGGTGAATAATTCAAAGTATATTATGATACCAAATGATTATTTTTCGAACAGTACCATCACATATATATATATATATGCTATTAACATAGCAATTAACATATTAATTATCACAAATAACCAAAATGTAAACTCTTGTAATGTTCACAGTAAGAAACCATAACTTAATGTGCTTAAAATAAAAAAATATGTTCACAGTCACACACATGGCACACCATAACTCAAGTAAAAGCTAGACAAAATTGTTACATCAGAGCTTGGTGTGACTGGCAGTGCTGATTAGCCCCGGAGCTAGCGCTCCGGTATTAGCATTGAGCTAGTACTTAGCTCACGGAGTTAGCCGTTTAGCTTGTAGAATTAGCGTTTTAGCATTAGCACAGCAGGACGATCTCTCACCGCTGCGATTCTCCACCCGAGCGAATCCTCCAACTGCACTCCTGCAGATCGTGGTCGTCCGGGGAGTTTATCCACTTTTATGTTTCTCCGTCCTGACATTAAGACCGTGTCCAGAACATGCTTCCTCTTGCTCCTTCTAGAGGCTACGGCGAAATGTGAACCTGCGTCAGGTGGGATTACAGACCGCGTCTGCTCCTCCGACTGTATGACAGATCGGGACCACAACTCATCCCTTTCAAATTAAAGTTCCCCTAGTTTTTCTACAAGAATAACCACAAATAGTCTTTTCTTCATGAATTTGACAGTCTTTTAACTCACATATTCTCTCTCTCTTTTAGATATAAAATATACCTTTTAATACACATGTTTTTTTTTCTGGGTTACATGTGTGTCTATGTTACTGTGTGTGTGTGTGCGTGTGTGTGCGCCTCCCCCCCTCCTCCTCAAGCAGGGTGAGCTGCAGGTCTCATTAATTAGACACAGGTGTTCATGCAGCATGTCTGTCTCACTGAAATGCACAGTATATGTCTGAATGATCCCCGTCAAAGAGGGCCAAAAAAACCCTATATGGTATGCTCAAACCAAAATCTGAAATGACCAGAAGAATGCTCATCGTGTGTATAATGTCTGTGCCAAGTTTCAGGCGAAAATTGTATAAACTTTGGCCTCGAGAGTCAGAGCAAGCACAGGTGCGCCCTGCTCCTTCCGGTAAATTCTCTGCTTCAAAAACCATGGGAGTGAATGAGGCTGTGGATGGGAGTAGTCGATCAATCAACGTGTAGGGACCCAAAACTATACGAGCGACAGCTACAACAGTGGTATCAGTGCGATTACCTCGAATTTTCCTACGTTTATGTATACATCGTGTCTGTAGTGGGGCATTTGAGCCCACGGTAGTGAAATACGTTTTATTTTTTCACAGATTTTTCTCCCTGCTCCTCACTCTAGCTGATGATGTCATCCACTCTAGCAAAACATTCCGCCACATACACACCCATTATAAACCCAGAAATTTGACTAAAAACCTGCTCAACTTTGAGCCTTGATAGTTTAAAACGGTAAAAGCTGTCGATGAGTGTAGTGAATCCATGAGAGAAGGCAAGCATACCTCCGTTTTTAGTTTTTAAATGAAGTCTCTCGGTGAAAGTATGCCAGAGCAGTTCATTGTTGAAAATGTCTGTTGAAATTTATTTTTCTTCGGGCCTCCCCATTCATTCTTTATGGGAAATTATTCTCAGTTTTTCGCGAATAAATTCGCGAAAAACACGTGAATCTCTTAGAAAAGACATAGCACACGATTCCCGGCCGAGCCGGTCGTTTTGATACCCGTTTTGTGTGTGTGTGACAAAAACTCTGGAGGAGAAGCGAGCCAAAAAAAGGGCGTAAGAATAATAATAATAAGAAGAAAAGCGCGGTGATAACATATAGTGCACTTTCAGGCACACTAACTAGAAAATTTCTAAAGAAATTTTGAGTGTGCCTGACTCTGGCCCTGTCGCCCCCATGCATTATTACTGACACTGCTCAGCAAATTCAGTACTAGAAAAGAAATTTTGGAAGTGACGAGTGGGCTGTTGCCGGGGTTCTGTGTTTAAAAAGCACACCTCAAATAGTCATTGTTAACATGTATATTTAGACACATTTATAACAGAGACAGCTTCAACAGTGTTATCAGTGGGTGTGTTGTGTGTGTGTGTGTAACCCTTCTGAAGCAGAAAAGTATTAGTAATGATAATAATAACTTTAACTAATGGCCAGAATAAGAAACAGAAGATTTAAATTCGACTACGGAGCCCAGGTGTAACCAACTGATGCACAAGAACGACACGACACTGTGGCTCTTTTTGTTAATGAGAACAATGCTCCCCTATTTTAATATGAAGCTGGGGAGAATAATAAAACACATAAAATACATACAACAGCCTTACCCGGGTAGGTATAGAGAATAACAAACAAAATAAAGGTTTTCGCAGCTGCGTGTGGTTTTTCTTATTGTTCTGTTCACTTCACTATATGTGCACCCTTTAGGTGTCAGTCCAGCCACACGGTTGTGTGGGTGTGTGTGTATGTGTAAAAGTGAGCAAAAGGATTCAATTCACGGTGTACGTCTAAGATCCTCCAGGGTCCGGCTCGCCATCAACGTCTCTCTCTGGCTCCGTCCTCCAGACAGGCTCTATCCAAATCCAAGGGTTCCTCAAAAACCTGACCTACAATAAGTAGGATCAGAACATATTTCTTCAATTTCTCAGATCTTAAATTATGAATTATTGTACATAAATCACTTTAAATTGTCTCTATATTATGTAGAGGATAAGTGCTTTAACTAACTTGTATTGCAAAATAAGATCACAATTTCTCAGTAGCAAAAGGTGAATAATTCAAAGTATATTATGATACCAAATGATTATTTTTCGAACAGTACCATCACATATATATATATATGCTATTAACATAGCAATTAACATATTAATTATCACAAATAACCAAAATGTAAACTCTTGTAATGTTCACAGTAAGAAACCATAACTTAATGTGCTTAAAATAAACAAATATGTTCACAGTCACACACATGGCACACCATAACTCAAGTAAAAGCTAGACAAAATTGTTACATCAGAGCTTGGTGTGACTGGCAGTGCTGATAAGCCCGGAGCTAGCGCTCCGGTATTAGCATTGAGCTAGTACTTAGCTCACGGAGTTAGCCGTTTAGCTTGTAGAATTAGCGTTTTAGCACTTAGCATTAGCACAGCAGGACGATCTCTCACCGCTGCGATTCTCCACCCGAGCGAATCCTCCAACTGCACTCCTGCAGATCGTGGTCGTCCGGGGAGTTTATCCACTTTTATGTTTTCTCCGTCCTGACATTAAGACCGTGTCCAGAACATGCTTCCTCTTGCTCCTTCTAGAGGCTACGGCGAAATGTGAACCTGCGTCAGGTGGGATTACAGACCGCGTCTGCTCCTCCGACTGTATGACAGATCGGGACCACAACTCATCCCTTTCAAATTAAAGTTCCCCTAGTTTTTCTACAAGAATAACCACAAATAGTCTTTTCTTCATGAATTTGACAGTCTTTTAACTCACATATTCTCTCTCTCTTTTAGATATAAAATATACCTTTTTAATACACATGTTTTTTTTTCTGGGTTACATGTGTGTCTATGTTACTGTGTGTGTGTGTGTGTGCGTGTGTGTGCGCCCCCCCCCCCCCCCCCCTCCTCCTCAAGCAGGGTGAGCTGCAGGTCTCATTAATTAGACACAGGTGTTCATGCAGCATGTCTGTCTCACTGAAATGCACAGTATATGTCTGAATGATCCCCCTGGAAAAGGGGCCAAAAAAACCCTCAAGGTATGCCTGGAAACCAAAATCTGAAATGACCAGAAGAATGCTCATCGTGTGTATAATGTCTGTGCCAAGTTTCAGGCGAAAATTGTATAAACTTTGGCCTCGAGAGTCAGAGCAAGCACAGGTGCGCCCTGCTCCTTCCGGTAAATTCTCTGCTTCAAAAACCATGGGAGTGAATGAGGCTGTGGATGGGAGTAGTCGATCAATTAACGTGTAGGGACCCAAAACTATACGAGCGACAGCTACAACAGTGGTATCAGTGCGATTACCTCGAATTTTCCTACGTTTTATGTATACTTGGTGTCTGTAGTGGGGCATTTGAGCCCACGGTAGTGAAATACGTTTTATTTTTTCACAGATTTTTCTCCCTGCTCCTCACTCTAGCTGATGATGTCATCCACTCTAGCAAAAACATTCCGCCACATACACACCCATTATAAACCCAGAAATTTGACTAAAAACCTGCTCAACTTTGAGCCTTGATAGTTTAAAAACGGTAAAAGCTGTCGATGAGTGTAGTGAATCCATGAAGAGAAGGCAAGCATACCTCCGTTTTTAGTTTTTAAATGAAGTCTCTCGGTGAAAGTATGCCAGAGCAGTTCATTGTTGAAAATGTCTGTTGAAATTTATTTTTCTTCGGGCCTCCCCATTCATTCTTTATGGGAAATTATTCTCAGTTTTTCGCGAATAAATTCGCGAAAAACACGTGAATCTCTTAGAAAAGACATAGCACACGATTCCCGGCCGAGCCGGTCGTTTTGATACCCGTTTTGTGTGTGTGTGACAAAAACTCTGGGAGGAGAAGCGAGCCAAAAAAAGGGCGTAAGAATAATAATAATAACTAGAAAATTTCTAAAGAAATTTTGAGTGTGCCTGACTCTGGCCCTGTCGCCCCCATGCATTATTACTGACACTGCTCAGCAAATTCAGTACTAGAAAAGAAATTTTGGAAGTGACGAGTGGGCTGTTGCCGGGGTTCTGTGTTTAAAAAGCACACCTCAAATAGTCATTGTTAACATGTATATTTAGACACATTTATAACAGAGACAGCTTCAACAGTGTTATCAGTGTGTGTGTGTGTGTGTGTGTGTGTGTGTGTAACCCTTCTGAAGCAGAAAAGTATTAGTAATGATAATAATAACTTTAACTAATGGCCAGAATAAGAAACAGAAGATTTAAATTCGACTACGGAGCCCAGGTGTAACCAACTGATGCACAAGAACGACACGACACTGTGGCTCTTTTTGTTAATGAGAACAATGCTCCCCTATTTTAATATGAAGCTGGGGAGAATAATAAAACACATGAAATACATACAACAGCCTTACCCGGGTAGGTATAGAGAATAACAAACAAAATAAAGGTTTTCGCAGCTGGTGTGGTTTTTCTTATTGTTCTGTTCACTTCACTATATGTGCACCCTTAGGTGTCAGTCCAGCCACACGGTTGTGTGGGTGTGTGTGTATGTGTAAAAGTGAGCAAAAGGATTCAATTCACGGTGTACGTCTAAGATCCTCCAGGGTCCGGCTCGCCATCAACGTCTCTCTCTGGCTCCGTCCTCCAGACAGGCTCTATCCAAATCCAAGGGTTCCTCAAAAACCTGACCTACAATAAGTAGGATCAGAACATATTTCTTCAATTTCTCAGATCTTAAATTATGAATTATTGTACATAAATCACTTTAAATTGTCTCTATTATGTAGAGGATAAGTGCTTTAACTAACTTGTATTGCAAAATAAGATCACAATTTCTCAGTAGCAAAAGGTGAATAATTCAAAGTATATTATGATACCAAATGATTATTTTTCGAACAGTACCATCACATATATATATATATGCTATTAACATAGCAATTAACATATTAATTATCACAAATAACCAAAATGTAAACTCTTGTAATGTTCACAGTAAGAAACCATAACTTAATGTGCTTAAATAAACAAATATGTTCACAGTCACACACATGGCACACCATAACTCAAGTAAAAGCTAGACAAAATTGTTACATCAGAGCTTGGTGTGACTGGCAGTGCTGATTAGCCCCGGAGCTAGCGCTCCGGTATTAGCATTGAGCTAGTACTTAGCTCACGGAGTTAGCCGTTTAGCTTGTAGAATTAGCGTTTTAGCATTAGCACAGCAGGACGATCTCTCACCGCTGCGATTCTCCACCCGAGCGAATCCTCCAACTGCACTCCTGCAGATCGTGGTCGTCCGGGGAGTTTATCCACTTTTATGTTTTCTCCGTCCTGACATTAAGACCGTGTCCAGAACATGCTTCCTCTTGCTCCTTCTAGAGGCTACGGCGAAATGTGAACCTGCGTTAGGTGGGATTACAGACCGCGTCTGCTCCTCCGACTGTATGACAGATCGGGACCACAACTCATCCCTTTCAAATTAAAGTTCCCCTAGTTTTTCTACAAGAATAACCACAAATAGTCTTTTCTTCATGAATTTGACAGTCTTTTAACTCACATATTCTCTCTCTCTTTTAGATATAAAATATACCTTTTTAATACACATGTTTTTTTTTCTGGGTTACATGTGTGTCTATGTTACTGTGTGTGTGTGTGTGTCTGTGTTACTGTGTGTGTGTGCGTGTGTGTGCGCCCCCCCCCCCCCCTCCTCCTCAAGCAGGGTGAGCTGCAGGTCTCATTAATTAGACACAGGTGTTCATGCAGCATGTCTGTCTCACTGAAATGCACAGTATATGTCTGAATGATCCCCGTCAAAGAGGGCCAAAAAAACCTATATGGTATGCGTCAAACCAAAATCTGAAATGACCAGAAGAATGCTCATCGTGTGTATAATTTCTGTGCCAAGTTTCAGGCGAAAATTGTATAAACTTTGGCCTCGAGAGTCAGAGCAAGCACAGGTGCGCCCTGCTCCTTCCGGTAAATTCTCTGCTTCAAAAACCATGGGAGTGAATGAGGCTGTGGATGGGAGTAGTCGATCAATTAACGTGTAGGGACCCAAAACTATACGAGCGACAGCTACAACAGTGGTATCAGTGCGATTACCTCGAATTTTCCTACGTTTTATGTATACATCGTGTCTGTAGTGGGGCATTTGAGCCCACGGTAGTGAAATACGTTTTATTTTTTCACAGATTTTTCTCCCTGCTCCTCACTCTAGCTGATGATGTCATCCACTCTAGCAAAAACATTCCGCCACATACACACCCATTATAAACCCAGAAATTTGACTAAAAACCTGCTCAACTTTGAGCCTTGATAGTTTAAAAACGGTAAAAGCTGTCGATGAGTGTAGTGAATCCATGAAGAGAAGGCAAGCATACCTCCGTTTTTAGTTTTTAAATGAAGTCTCTCGGTGAAAGTATGCCAGAGCAGTTCATTGTTGAAAATGTCTGTTGAAATTTATTTTTCTTCGGGCCTCCCCATTCATTCTTTATGGGAAATTATTCTCAGTTTTTCGCGAATAAATTCGCGAAAAACACGTGAATCTCTTAGAAAAGACATAGCACACGATTCCCGGCCGAGCCGGTCGTTTTGATACCCGTTTTGTGTGTGTGTGACAAAAACTCTGGGAGGAGAAGCGAGCCAAAAAAGGGCGTAAGAATAATAATAATAATAAGAAGAATAAGCGCGGTGGATAACATATAGTGTGCACTTTCAGGCACACTCAATAAGAAGAATAAGCGCGGTGGATAACATATAGTGTGCACTTTCAGGCACACTCAATAAGAAGAATAAGCGCGGTGGATAACATATAGTGTGCACTTTCAGGCACACTCAACTAGAAAATTTCTAAAGAAATTTTGAGTGTGCCTGACTCTGGCCCTGTCGCCCCCATGCATTATTACTGACACTGCTCAGCAAATTCAGTACTAGAAAAGAAATTTTGAGAGTGACGAGTGGGCTGTTGCTGGGGTTCTGTTAGCATTAGCATGTTAGCATTAACATGTTAACATTAGCATGTTAACACTGATGCGCTAGCAGTTAGCATTAGCATGTTAACATTAGCATGTTAGCATTAGCATGTTAACATTAGCATGTTAACATTAGCATGTTAACATGCACATGTTAACACAGATGCGCTAGCAGTTAACATTAGCATGTTAGCATTAGTATGTTAACATGCGCATGTTAACATTGATGCGCTAGCAGTTAACATTAGCATGTTAGCATTAGCATGTTAGCATTAGCATGTTAACACTGATGCGCTAGCAGTTAGCATTAGCATGTTAGCATTAGCATGTTAACACTGATGTGCTAGCAGTTAGCACTAGCATGTTAGCATTACCATGTTAATAATCAACATGTATTTAATTCCTAGTGGCTAATGTTAATTAGCACTAATTTTAGCATTGGTCGCTAATGTTTGCAAATAGCATGTCTTTACAGCCTAAAAGTGTGTCTGTGTGTGTGTGTGTGCGCACATTTTACACAGACAAGTTCAAATGAAGTGCCAAAAACTACAAAAATGGCTGCCGCTCGGCTTGTCTGCTGGCCCCTCCCCCCTCTCCTCCTCAAGCAGGCTGAGGTTGCCAAGTAGAAGGGAGAAGTTTAAAGTGTAAAAGGATTGTAGAGACTGTCCTGAGACTCACCTGTCCCGGTGTGCAGTTCCGCCTGTTTTATTGTTTCAACACGATGATGTCGATCTGTTTACTGAGCGTCTGTTCAGTGTGTCTGTGTGTGTGTGTGTGTGTGTGTGTGTTTGTGTGTGCGTGTCTGTGTGTGTGCGTGTCTGTCTCTCTATCTATGTGTTTGTGAGAGACAAGGATAAAATGGCCGACATTAAAAATGTAGTCTTGATAGTCTGATATCATACACAGATTTCAATAAAGTTAGTCAAAGGCATGCTTGAGGTTGCCAAGCAACAAGGCTGAGCTCACCTGTCCAGGTGTGCAGCTCAGCCTGTATTGATCGTAGATCAGCAGATTTTTATTGTTTGAACACAATGATGTCGATCTGTTTACTGAGAGTCTGTTCAGTGTCTGTGTGTGCGTGTGTCTGTGTGTGTGTCTGTCTGTGTGTGTGTGTGTGTGTGTGTGTGTGTGCATGCTTGTGTCTGTAGAAATGTTCTAAATGAGTTGAATCTAAAAAAAAAGAATAAAAGTGTAATAGTACAAGATCATGTTAATCCTGCACCAGCCATGTTAGCATTACCAAGTTAGCAATTATAATGTATTTCATTCTTAGTGGCTAACAATAATGGTGGCTCCACTAACAGGCAGAACTAACAGGCATATATTAGTGGCTAACAGTAATGACGCGACGCATGAGGGTTTTCTGAATAAAGAGCACTAACATGTACATACATACATATATATATACATATATGTGTGTGTGTGTGTGTGTGTGTGTGTGTATGTGTGTGTGTGTGTGTGTGTGTGTGTGTGTGTGTAACCCTTCTGAAGCAGAAAAGTATTAGTAATGATAATAATAACTTTAACTAATGGCCAGAATAAGAAACAGAAGATTTAAATTCGACTACGGAGCCCAGGTGTAACCAACTGATGCACAAGAACGACACGACACTGTGGCTCTTTTTGTTAATGAGAACAATGCTCCCCTATTTTAATATGAAGCTGGGGAGAATAATAAAACACATGAAATACATACAACAGCCTTACCCGGGTAGGTATAGAGAATAACAAACAAAATAAAGGTTTTCGCAGCTGCGTGTGGTTTTTCTTATTGTTCTGTTCACTTCACTATATGTGCACCCTTTAGGTGTCAGTCCAGCCACACGGTTGTGTGGGTGTGTGTGTATGTGTAAAAGTGAGCAAAAGGATTCAATTCACGGTGTACGTCTAAGATCCTCCAGGGTCCGGCTCGCCATCAACGTCTCTCTCTGGCTCCGTCCTCCAGACAGGCTCTATCCAAATCCAAGGGTTCCTCAAAAACCTGACCTACAATAAGTAGGATCAGAACATATTTCTTCAATTTCTCAGATCATAAATTATGAATTATTGTACATAAATCACTTTAAATTGTCTCTATATTATGTAGAGGATAAGTGCTTTAACTAACTTGTATTGCAAAATAAGATCACAATTTCTCAGTAGCAAAAGGTGAATAATTCAAAGTATATTATGATACCAAATGATTATTTTTCGAACAGTACCATCACATATATATATATATGCTATTAACATAGCAATTAACATATTAATTATCACAAATAACCAAAATGTAAACTCTTGTAATGTTCACAGTAAGAAACCATAACTTAATGTGCTTAAAATAAACAAATATGTTCACAGTCACACACATGGCACACCATAACTCAAGTAAAAGCTAGACAAAATTGTTACATCAGAGCTTGGTGTGACTGGCAGTGCTGATTAGCCCCGGAGCTAGCGCTCCGGTATTAGCATTGAGCTAGTACTTAGCTCACGGAGTTAGCCGTTTAGCTTGTAGAATTAGCGTTTTAGCACTTAGCATTAGCACAGCAGGACGATCTCTCACCGCTGCGATTCTCCACCCGAGCGAATCCTCCAACTGCACTCCTGCAGATCGTGGTCGTCCGGGGAGTTTATCCACTTTTATGTTTTCTCCGTCCTGACATTAAGACCGTGTCTAGAACATGCTTCCTCTTGCTCCTTCTAGAGGCTACGGCGAAATGTGAACCTGCGTCAGGTGGGATTACAGACTGCGTCTGCTCCTCCGACTGTATGACAGATCGGGACCACAACTCATCCCTTTCAAATTAAAGTTCCCCTAGTTTTTCTACAAGAATAACCACAAATAGTCTTTTCTTCATGAATTTGACAGTCTTTTAACTCACATATTCTCTCTCTCTTTGAGATATAAAATATACCTTTTTAATACACATGTTTTTTTTTCTGGGTTACATGTGTGTCTATGTTACTGTGTGTGTGTGTGTGTGTGTGCGCCCTCCCCCCCTCCTCCTCAAGCAGGGTGAGCTGCAGGTCTCATTAATTAGACACAGGTGTTCATGCAGCATGTCTGTCTCACTGAAATGCACAGTATATGTCTGAATGATCCCCGTCAAAGAGGGCCAAAAAAACCCTATATGGTATGCGTCAAACCAAAATCTGAAATGACCAGAAGAATGCTCATCGTGTGTATAATGTCTGTGCCAAGTTTCAGGCGAAAATTGTATAAACTTTGGGCTCGAGAGTCAGAGCAAGCACAGGTGCGCCCTGCTCCTTCCGGTAAATTCTCTGCTTCAAAAACCATGGGAGTGAATGAGGCTGTGGATGGGAGTAGTCGATCAATTAACGTGTAGGGACCCAAAACTATACGAGCGACAGCTACAACAGTGGTATCAGTGCGATTACCTCGAATTTTCCTACGTTTTATGTATACATCGTGTCTGTAGTGGGGCATTTGAGCCCACGGTAGTGAAATACGTTTTATTTTTTCACAGATTTTTCTCCCTGCTCCTCACTCTAGCTGATGATGTCATCCACTCTAGCAAAAACATTCCGCCACATACACACCCATTATAAACCCAGAAATTTGACTAAAAACCTGCTCAACTTTGAGCCTTGATAGTTTAAAAACGGTAAAAGCTGTCGATGAGTGTAGTGAATCCATGAAGAGAAGGCAAGCATACCTCCGTTTTTAGTTTTTAAATGAAGTCTCTCGGTGAAAGTATGCCAGAGCAGTTCATTGTTGAAAATGTCTGTTGAAATTTATTTTTCTTCGGGCCTCCCCATTCATTCTTTATGGGAAATTATTCTCAGTTTTTCGCGAATAAATTCGCGAAAAACACGTGAATCTCTTAGAAAAGACATAGCACACGATTCCCGGCCGAGCCGGTCGTTTTGATACCCGTTTTGTGTGTGTGTGACAAAAACTCTGGGAGGAGAAGCGAGCCAAAAAAAGGGCGTAAGAATAATAATAATAACTAGAAAATTTCTAAAGAAATTTTGAGTGTGCCTGACTCTGGCCCTGTCGCCCCCATGCATTATTACTGACACTGCTCAGCAAATTCAGTACTAGAAAAGAAATTTTGGAAGTGACGAGTGGGCTGTTGCCGGGGTTCTGTGTTTAAAAAGCACACCTCAAATAGTCATTGTTAACATGTATATTTAGACACATTTATAACAGAGACAGCTTCAACAGTGTTATCAGTGGGTGTGTGTGTGTGTGTGTGTAACCCTTCTGAAGCAGAAAAGTATTAGTAATGATAATAATAACTTTAACTAATGGCCAGAATAAGAAACAGAAGATTTAAATTCGACTACGGAGCCCAGGTGTAACCAACTGATGCACAAGAACGACACGACACTGTGGCTCTTTTTGTTAATGAGAACAATGCTCCCCTATTTTAATATGAAGCTGGGGAGAATAATAAAACACATAAAATACATACAACAGCCTTACCCGGGTAGGTATAGAGAATAACAAACAAAATAAAGGTTTTCGCAGCTGCGTGTGGTTTTTCTTATTGTTCTGTTCACTTCACTATATGTGCACCCTTTAGGTGTCAGTCCAGCCACACGGTTGTGTGGGTGTGTGTGTATGTGTAAAAGTGAGCAAAAGGATTCAATTCACGGTGTACGTCTAAGATCCTCCAGGGTCCGGCTCGCCATCAACGTCTCTCTCTGGCTCCGTCCTCCAGACAGGCTCTATCCAAATCCAAGGGTTCCTCAAAAACCTGACCTACAATAAGTAGGATCAGAACATATTTCTTCAATTTCTCAGATCTTAAATTATGAATTATTGTACATAAATCACTTTAAATTGTCTCTATATTATGTAGAGGATAAGTGCTTTAACTAACTTGTATTGCAAAATAAGATCACAATTTCTCAGTAGCAAAAGGTGAATAATTCAAAGTATATTATGATACCAAATGATTATTTTTCGAACAGTACCATCACATATATATATATATGCTATTAACATAGCAATTAACATATTAATTATCACAAATAACCAAAATGTAAACTCTTGTAATGTTCACAGTAAGAAACCATAACTTAATGTGCTTAAAATAAACAAATATGTTCACAGTCACACACATGGCACACCATAACTCAAGTAAAAGCTAGACAAAATTGTTACATCAGAGCTTGGTGTGACTGGCAGTGCTGATAAGCCCCGGAGCTAGCGCTCCGGTATTAGCATTGAGCTAGTACTTAGCTCACGGAGTTAGCCGTTTAGCTTGTAGAATTAGCGTTTTAGCACTTAGCATTAGCACAGCAGGACGATCTCTCACCGCTGCGATTCTCCACCCGAGCGAATCCTCCAACTGCACTCCTGCAGATCGTGGTCGTCCGGGGAGTTTATCCACTTTTATGTTTTCTCCGTCCTGACATTAAGACCGTGTCCAGAACATGCTTCCTCTTGCTCCTTCTAGAGGCTACGGCGAAATGTGAACCTGCGTCAGGTGGGATTACAGACCGCGTCTGCTCCTCCGACTGTATGACAGATCGGGACCACAACTCATCCCTTTCAAATTAAAGTTCCCCTAGTTTTTCTACAAGAATAACCACAAATAGTCTTTTCTTCATGAATTTGACAGTCTTTTAACTCACATATTCTCTCTCTCTTTTAGATATAAAATATACCTTTTTAATACACATGTTTTTTTTTCTGGGTTACATGTGTGTCTATGTTACTGTGTGTGTGTGTGTGTGCGTGTGTGTGCGCCCCCCCCCCCCCCCCCCCTCCTCCTCAAGCAGGGTGAGCTGCAGGTCTCATTAATTAGACACAGGTGTTCATGCAGCATGTCTGTCTCACTGAAATGCACAGTATATGTCTGAATGATCCCCCTGGAAAAGGGGCCAAAAAACCCTCAAGGTATGCCTGGAAACCAAAATCTGAAATGACCAGAAGAATGCTCATCGTGTGTATAATGTCTGTGCCAAGTTTCAGGCGAAAATTGTATAAACTTTGGCCTCGAGAGTCAGAGCAAGCACAGGTGCGCCCTGCTCCTTCCGGTAAATTCTCTGCTTCAAAAACCATGGGAGTGAATGAGGCTGTGGATGGGAGTAGTCGATCAATTAACGTGTAGGGACCCAAAACTATACGAGCGACAGCTACAACAGTGGTATCAGTGCGATTACCTCGAATTTTCCTACGTTTTATGTATACTTGGTGTCTGTAGTGGGGCATTTGAGCCCACGGTAGTGAAATACGTTTTATTTTTTCACAGATTTTTCTCCCTGCTCCTCACTCTAGCTGATGATGTCATCCACTCTAGCAAAAACATTCCGCCACATACACACCCATTATAAACCCAGAAATTTGACTAAAAACCTGCTCAACTTTGAGCCTTGATAGTTTAAAAACGGTAAAAGCTGTCGATGAGTGTAGTGAATCCATGAAGAGAAGGCAAGCATACCTCCGTTTTTAGTTTTTAAATGAAGTCTCTCGGTGAAAGTATGCCAGAGCAGTTCATTGTTGAAAATGTCTGTTGAAATTTATTTTTCTTCGGGCCTCCCCATTCATTCTTTATGGGAAATTATTCTCAGTTTTTCGCGAATAAATTCGCGAAAAACACGTGAATCTCTTAGAAAAGACATAGCACACGATTCCCGGCCGAGCCGGTCGTTTTGATACCCGTTTTGTGTGTGTGTGACAAAAACTCTGGGAGGAGAAGCGAGCCAAAAAAAGGGCGTAAGAATAATAATAATAATAAGAAGAATAAGCGCGGTGGATAACATATAGTGTGCACTTTCAGGCACACTCAACTAGAAAATTTCTAAAGAAATTTTGAGTGTGCCTGACTCTGGCCCTGTCGCCCCCATGCATTATTACTGACACTGCTCAGCAAATTCAGTACTAGAAAAGAAATTTTGGAAGTGACGAGTGGGCTGTTGCCGGGGTTCTGTGTTTAAAAAGCACACCTCAAATAGTCATTGTTAACATGTATATTTAGACACATTTATAACAGAGACAGCTTCAACAGTGTTATCAGTGGGTGTGTGTGTGTGTGTGTGTATGTGTGTGTGTGTGTGTGTGTGTGTGTGTGTGTGTGTGTGTGTAACCCTTCTGAAGCAGAAAAGTATTAGTAATGATAATAATAACTTTAACTAATGGCCAGAATAAGAAACAGAAGATTTAAATTCGACTACGGAGCCCAGGTGTAACCAACTGATGCACAAGAACGACACGACACTGTGGCTCTTTTTGTTAATGAGAACAATGCTCCCCTATTTTAATATGAAGCTGGGGAGAATAATAAAACACATGAAATACATACAACAGCCTTACCCGGGTAGGTATAGAGAATAACAAACAAAATAAAGGTTTTCGCAGCTGCGTGTGGTTTTTCTTATTGTTCTGTTCACTTCACTATATGTGCACCCTTTAGGTGTCAGTCCAGCCACACGGTTGTGTGGGTGTGTGTGTATGTGTAAAAGTGAGCAAAAGGATTCAATTCACGGTGTACGTCTAAGATCCTCCAGGGTCCGGCTCGCCATCAACGTCTCTCTCTGGCTCCGTCCTCCAGACAGGCTCTATCCAAATCCAAGGGTTCCTCAAAAACCTGACCTACAATAAGTAGGATCAGAACATATTTCTTCAATTTCTCAGATCTTAAATTATGAATTATTGTACATAAATCACTTTAAATTGTCTCTATATTATGTAGAGGATAAGTGCTTTAACTAACTTGTATTGCAAAATAAGATCACAATTTCTCAGTAGCAAAAGGTGAATAATTCAAAGTATATTATGATACCAAATGATTATTTTTCGAACAGTACCATCACATATATATATATATATGCTATTAACATAGCAATTAACATATTAATTATCACAAATAACCAAAATGTAAACTCTTGTAATGTTCACAGTAAGAAACCATAACTTAATGTGCTTAAAATAAACAAATATGTTCACAGTCACACACATGGCACACCATAACTCAAGTAAAAGCTAGACAAAATTGTTACATCAGAGCTTGGTGTGACTGGCAGTGCTGATTAGCCCCGGAGCTAGCGCTCCGGTATTAGCATTGAGCTAGTACTTAGCTCACGGAGTTAGCCGTTTAGCTTGTAGAATTAGCGTTTTAGCATTAGCACAGCAGGACGATCTCTCACCGCTGCGATTCTCCACCCGAGCGAATCCTCCAACTGCACTCCTGCAGATCGTGGTCGTCCGGGGAGTTTATCCACTTTTATGTTTTCTCCGTCCTGACATTAAGACCGTGTCCAGAACATGCTTCCTCTTGCTCCTTCTAGAGGCTACGGCGAAATGTGAACCTGCGTCAGGTGGGATTACAGACCGCGTCTGCTCCTCCGACTGTATGACAGATCGGGACCACAACTCATCCCTTTCAAATTAAAGTTCCCCTAGTTTTTCTACAAGAATAACCACAAATAGTCTTTTCTTCATGAATTTGACAGTCTTTTAACTCACATATTCTCTCTCTCTTTTAGATATAAAATATACCTTTTTAATACACATGTTTTTTTTTCTGGGTTACATGTGTGTCTATGTTACTGTGTGTGTGTGTGCGTGTGTGTGCGCCCTCCCCCCCTCCTCCTCAAGCAGGGTGAGCTGCAGGTCTCATTAATTAGACACAGGTGTTCATGCAGCATGTCTGTCTCACTGAAATGCACAGTATATGTCTGAATGATCCCCGTCAAAGAGGGCCAAAAAAAACCTATATGGTATGCGTCAAACCAAAATCTGAAATGACCAGAAGAATGCTCATCGTGTGTATAATGTCTGTGCCAAGTTTCAGGCGAAAATTGTATAAACTTTGGCCTCGAGAGTCAGAGCAAGCACAGGTGCGCCCTGCTCCTTCCGGTAAATTCTCTGCTTCAAAAACCATGGGAGTGAATGAGGCTGTGGATGGGAGTAGTCGATCAATTAACGTGTAGGGACCCAAAACTATACGAGCGACAGCTACAACAGTGGTATCAGTGCGATTACCTCGAATTTTCCTACGTTTTATGTATACATCGTGTCTGTAGTGGAGCATTTGAGCCCACGGTAGTGAAATACGTTTTATTTTTTCACAGATTTTTCTCCCTGCTCCTCACTCTAGCTGATGATGTCATCCACTCTAGCAAAAACATTCCGCCACATACACACCCATTATAAACCCAGAAATTTGACTAAAAACCTGCTCAACTTTGAGCCTTGATAGTTTAAAAACGGTAAAAGCTGTCGATGAGTGTAGTGAATCCATGAAGAGAAGGCAAGCATACCTCCGTTTTTAGTTTTTAAATGAAGTCTCTCGGTGAAAGTATGCCAGAGCAGTTCATTGTTGAAAATGTCTGTTGAAATTTATTTTTCTTCGGGCCTCCCCATTCATTCTTTATGGGAAATTATTCTCAGTTTTTCGCGAATAAATTCGCGAAAAACACGTGAATCTCTTAGAAAAGACATAGCACACGATTCCCGGCCGAGCCGGTCGTTTTGATACCCGTTTTGTGTGTGTGTGACAAAAACTCTGGGAGGAGAAGCGAGCCAAAAAAAGGGCGTAAGAATAATAATAATAATAAGAAGAACTAGAAAATTTCTAAAGAAATTTTGAGTGTGCCTGACTCTGGCCCTGTCGCCCCCATGCATTATTACTGACACTGCTCAGCAAATTCAGTACTAGAAAAGAAATTTTGGAAGTGACGAGTGGGCTGTTGCCGGGGTTCTGTGTTTAAAAAGCACACCTCAAATAGTCATTGTTAACATGTATATTTAGACACATTTATAACAGAGACAGCTTCAACAGTGTTATCAGTGGGTGTGTGTGTGTGTGTGTGTAACCCTTCTGAAGCAGAAAAGTATTAGTAATGATAATAATAACTTTAACTAATGGCCAGAATAAGAAACAGAAGATTTAAATTCGACTACGGAGCCCAGGTGTAACCAACTGATGCACAAGAACGACACGACACTGTGGCTCTTTTTGTTAATGAGAACAATGCTCCCCTATTTTAATATGAAGCTGGGGAGAATAATAAAACACATAAAATACATACAACAGCCTTACCCGGGTAGGTATAGAGAATAACAAACAAAATAAAGGTTTTCGCAGCTGCGTGTGGTTTTTCTTATTGTTCTGTTCACTTCACTATATGTGCACCCTTTAGGTGTCAGTCCAGCCACACGGTTGTGTGGGTGTGTGTGTATGTGTAAAAGTGAGCAAAAGGATTCAATTCACGGTGTACGTCTAAGATCCTCCAGGGTCCGGCTCGCCATCAACGTCTCTCTCTGGCTCCGTCCTCCAGACAGGCTCTATCCAAATCCAAGGGTTCCTCAAAAACCTGACCTACAATAAGTAGGATCAGAACATATTTCTTCAATTTCTCAGATCTTAAATTATGAATTATTGTACATAAATCACTTTAAATTGTCTCTATATTATGTAGAGGATAAGTGCTTTAACTAACTTGTATTGCAAAATAAGATCACAATTTCTCAGTAGCAAAAGGTGAATAATTCAAAGTATATTATGATACCAAATGATTATTTTTCGAACAGTACCATCACATATATATATATATGCTATTAACATAGCAATTAACATATTAATTATCACAAATAACCAAAATGTAAACTCTTGTAATGTTCACAGTAAGAAACCATAACTTAATGTGCTTAAAATAAACAAATATGTTCACAGTCACACACATGGCACACCATAACTCAAGTAAAAGCTAGACAAAATTGTTACATCAGAGCTTGGTGTGACTGGCAGTGCTGATAAGCCCCGGAGCTAGCGCTCCGGTATTAGCATTGAGCTAGTACTTAGCTCACGGAGTTAGCCGTTTAGCTTGTAGAATTAGCGTTTTAGCACTTAGCATTAGCACAGCAGGACGATCTCTCACCGCTGCGATTCTCCACCCGAGCGAATCCTCCAACTGCACTCCTGCAGATCGTGGTCGTCCGGGGAGTTTATCCACTTTTATGTTTTCTCCGTCCTGACATTAAGACCGTGTCCAGAACATGCTTCCTCTTGCTCCTTCTAGAGGCTACGGCGAAATGTGAACCTGCGTCAGGTGGGATTACAGACCGCGTCTGCTCCTCCGACTGTATGACAGATCGGGACCACAACTCATCCCTTTCAAATTAAAGTTCCCCTAGTTTTTCTACAAGAATAACCACAAATAGTCTTTTCTTCATGAATTTGACAGTCTTTTAACTCACATATTCTCTCTCTCTTTTAGATATAAAATATACCTTTTTAATACACATGTTTTTTTTTCTGGGTTACATGTGTGTCTATGTTACTGTGTGTGTGTGTGTGTGTGTGCGTGTGTGTGCGCCCCCCCCCCCCCCCCCCCCCCCCCCCTCCTCCTCAAGCAGGGTGAGCTGCAGGTCTCATTAATTAGACACAGGTGTTCATGCAGCATGTCTGTCTCACTGAAATGCACAGTATATGTCTGAATGATCCCCCTGGAAAAGGGGCCAAAAAACCCTCAAGGTATGCCTGGAAACCAAAATCTGAAATGACCAGAAGAATGCTCATCGTGTGTATAATGTCTGTGCCAAGTTTCAGGCGAAAATTGTATAAACTTTGGCCTCGAGAGTCAGAGCAAGCACAGGTGCGCCCTGCTCCTTCCGGTAAATTCTCTGCTTCAAAAACCATGGGAGTGAATGAGGCTGTGGATGGGAGTAGTCGATCAATTAACGTGTAGGGACCCAAAACTATACGAGCGACAGCTACAACAGTGGTATCAGTGCGATTACCTCGAATTTTCCTACGTTTTATGTATACTTGGTGTCTGTAGTGGGGCATTTGAGCCCACGGTAGTGAAATACGTTTTATTTTTTCACAGATTTTTCTCCCTGCTCCTCACTCTAGCTGATGATGTCATCCACTCTAGCAAAAACATTCCGCCACATACACACCCATTATAAACCCAGAAATTTGACTAAAAACCTGCTCAACTTTGAGCCTTGATAGTTTAAAAACGGTAAAAGCTGTCGATGAGTGTAGTGAATCCATGAAGAGAAGGCAAGCATACCTCCGTTTTTAGTTTTTAAATGAAGTCTCTCGGTGAAAGTATGCCAGAGCAGTTCATTGTTGAAAATGTCTGTTGAAATTTATTTTTCTTCGGGCCTCCCCATTCATTCTTTATGGGAAATTATTCTCAGTTTTTCGCGAATAAATTCGCGAAAAACACGTGAATCTCTTAGAAAAGACATAGCACACGATTCCCGGCCGAGCCGGTCGTTTTGATACCCGTTTTGTGTGTGTGTGACAAAAACTCTGGGAGGAGAAGCGAGCCAAAAAAAGGGCGTAAGAATAATAATAATAATAAGAAGAATAAGCGCGGTGGATAACATATAGTGTGCACTTTCAGGCACACTCAATAAGCGCGGTGGATAACATATAGTGTGCACTTTCAGGCACACTCAATAAGAAGAATAAGCGCGGTGGATAACATATAGTGTGCACTTTCAGGCACACTCAATAAGAAGAATAAGCGCGGTGGATAACATATAGTGTGCACTTTCAGGCACACTCAATAAGAAGAATAAGCGCGGTGGATAACATATAGTGTGCACTTTCAGGCACACTCAATTAATTCATACAATCCATTTTCTTGACACGTCTCCTCCTGAGTTCTTATATCATAGTCAACAGTTCCATTTTTTATACGTCACAATTTTTAGACATTTATCTTGCGTTACAGATTCAACTTTAAACCACCTCCTAGTAATACCCTTTTTGCAGGCTACAACAGAATCTATGAAGTCTGTAAAGAAAGAATAAATAATTGTTCTGAGTTATCAAACCAAGAAAGAAAGTGTTATCAATCACCCAGCCAAACTTAAACAAAAAAATATCGAAGTGTCAAAATCAGCTGAAATGAGCTAACAGTATTTATTTGTACCTTTCTGACAAGTATTATACTCACTTAACTTAAACCTTATCAAGTATTATGTACAGCTATCTTTCACAATTAACATCAAATCTAAACTGTCCAATGACACTGTCGCCAGACATAGATGACATTGCTAACGATCTTCAAGAACAGCTGGTAGATAAACTCAAAGACAAACGTTTTGCCTCACAATTTGATGAAGCAACTGACAGCAACAAAGACTGTTTTTTTATTGCTTATGTACGTTTTGACTTAACAGACTCCCTGTGTGAGGATCTACTTTTTTGTAAATACGTCAGAGACAGAGCCACAGCTGAAGAGATATTCAAAATGCTGGACTGCTTCTTGACTGAGAATGGGCTAAAGTGGGAGAACTGCATTGGTGTTTGCAGTGATGGTGCACAAACCATGGCAGGGAAGAGAAAAAGACTTCAGGCACTCATCAAGAAGGCCTCACCTAATGCTGAGTGGACACGCTGTATTATACACAGAGAAGCACTTGCATCAAGGCAACCTTCCCCTGAATTAAGTGAGGTTATCACTGATATTATAGGTGTAGTCAATTTTATAAAGACCAGACCACTAAAAACAAGAGTCTTCTCTGCTATCTGTGAGGAGATGGGAGCTGAACATCAAGCTGTGCTCTATCACAGTGAAGCAAGGTGGCTGTCATGAGGAAAAGTCTTGTCCCTAATATTTGAGCTCAGAGAGCAGATAAGAGTATTTTTGAACAGGAGCACAAGTATGAAGTCGCATAAAAATTTAGTTATGAGAACTTCCTGGGAAAACTGGCCTACCTGAGTGACATATTTGGAAAGCTAAATGAACTAAATCTACAGCTTCAAGGGAAAGAGAAACACCTCCCTCGGGTCACAGACAAGATCAGCTCTTTCACTCGAAAGCTTGCAATGTGGGGCAGGCAACTTGATGAAAGAAAGAAAGATTCATTCGAGAACCTACATGAATTTGTGGACACTACTGACTATGATGCTACCTCAGTGATTCCACACATTAAGCAGCATATTTCATCACTGATGGGATTCTTTAAAGAGTACTTCCCTGTAAACAGTTCCCAGTATGACTGGGTAAGAGATCCTTTCAGTGCACCAGCTCCAACTGGTTTCAGCTCTACAGAAGAGGACCAGTCCATTGACATGACGTCTGACTCCACATTGAGACTGAGGTTTACATCACAGACACAGACAGTGAATTCTGGCTGAGTGTAGAGAGGCAGTATCCACTCTTAGGGCAGAGGGCTATAGGCATTCCGCCTCCTTTTGCAACATACCTTTGTGAGACTGGCTTCTCTGATGTTGCTGCACTGAAGACCAAGTACAGGTCCCAGTTAAACATTGAGCAGGAGCTGAGAGTTGCAGTATCATGCTTTAAAACTCGCTTCGAAAAGCTGTGCACTGCAAAACATGCTCATTGTAGCCATTAATCCTGACTTCCTCATTTTGATAAAAAAAGAAAGAAAAGTCGTAGTAGTAGTTTTGTAGGTTAGTGTTTTATATATTGTGTTCCTGAGTTAATGTTGCTCAACTGAACTTTAAATTTGTTATTATTTATTGATTTTATTTAATTTTATTTTTCAGTATCAAATGGTGAAATAAATTGGTCAAAAATCTTTACAGTTTAAACAAGGATTTATTTTTTTAAATTTCAGGCAAATTGATGCACCCTAAAATCTTTTCTGTTACAGACTAAAAAACAATGTTAATAAAGTTATACTTTGTTGTAAGTTGAAATATATTTCTTTCTTTTTTTGTTTTCCTTAATGTTAATAAGGATACAATCTTATGCAGAGGTGTATAATTTTATAGACAAATGATATTATGTATAGACACGGCGGAGAGTGGGGGGGCGCAGATTTTTTTCCTTCTTGCTAGGGGGGGGATAACAGAAAATAATTGAAAAGCACTGTCTTAGAGTAACGTTAGAACAAGTGTAAAACAAGACTTACATGTATCAGATGTGCTGAAGTGTGAAATACCTGGCAGGTGAATAGTTGCAAACAAAGATATTTCTTTCCCGCCACAGATTTCCCGCCAAATGCATGTGGGTCATTTTTGACCCTTGTGTGCAAACTTAATGTAGAAATACAAAAGCTGTGCTTGTGGGTCATTTTTGATCCATGTTGTGCATTAGAAGGGTAGTGACACAAATAAGGGTTTTTTTATTCAAAAAGTAATAAACACAAAATAAGAATGCATGATGATCAAAAACATTATTGAGGAAAACCGGGAATACTGAATGACGAAATTAATTTATTGCAAAGATATAGAACATTCAGTCCTGTTAGATGGGTAGATCATATTCTGTTACAAAATAATTAAACCGCAAGCCAGTTAGACTAGATAATTGGCGCTCTGTGGGTAAATAAAGGAAACAAAAAAATACATTTTGGGTGTACTGAATTAATGTGTGTGGAAACTTAAATGTATTATTTTGGCAAATATTTTTTATGTTAAAAGGACAAATTAAAAAAATGCACATAATAACAACAGCAAATATATCCCACATAACATATAAGTCCACATATCATAACATATTTAGTTTAAATAAGCCTAAATATCACCTGTTGATCTGAGAGTATTTCTTTTTCCCCTTTTCTAGTTAAATCAATTCATAATCATTGGGTTACTTAAATACAAAATAAATAAATTAAATGAACATAACAATTTTGACTTAATTTAATACAATTACGTGAAACCTGACAACAGCTTTTTTTTACATGACAATCTCTGCATCCCTCCACGCACCAGAAAGCTGCATAAAGTGATGCAGAACAACAGGGAAACACTATTGTTGCGTCCTCAGCACCGTGCACAAGTCTATCTCAGAGCTAAGAAATTAACGAAAGAAAGAAAGGCAGGTCTGTGTTTGTATGGTAAGTCAAGTGGCTTTTTTGTTGTTTTGTGTGTGTTTTAATAGACAGATCCATCTGGGATGTGGTTAGGACAGTTACAGCTCCAGAAAAAAACTACAATGGTAGGCAGGTTTGTAGTTGGCCATGTACTGTTGGCAAGGAGTGCAGCAACTTGGTTGTCAAGGTTCAGCACATATACAAGCCAAATCTTAAAATGAATGTACTGAATCATCACCTAACAGATTACTCAAGATGATTTCATCCAGGTGTTTTGAATAGAAGAGACACGTTTGGGGAATTTCTGAAATACGTTGCTTGCAATGCTAGTGGAATAACAGTCATGTCTGGAAGGAGCACTATTAGCTCCAGTGGGCGTGTCTGAGGGAGTTACGGGATTGGTTAATAAATGATGATGTACACGTGCATGCATGTGACTTAAATGTCGACTAAAGCGACTGCTAGAGAGACTGAAAATAGCATCTGGTGAAAACAGCGATATGGCAAACGTTCCTCACATTAATCCATGAATGAAACACAAAAGTTATATTGCAGTCATGCATGAATGTGCCTATATATACACAACAATGCCCTCCATGTCAGGAAGTAGAGGGGGTCATCGACCCGAGACTGGTGGTTTGATCCGATCATGAATGCCTGAGTGTTCAGCTGCTGAAGACTGTGCCATGAATGACTTAGCTTCTGTCTAATGACAGCCAGTGCCATCAGTGTATGAATGTGTGAATGATACATGTAGTGTAAAAGCACTTTGAGTGGAAGACTAGAGAGTACATAAGTACAGTCCAGTTGTCACTGGAGCTATGAAGCAACACAAGCCTCTCCCATTTCAGTCATAACTCTGCAGTTATTTTGGTCAGACTAATGCAAAAGTAGTCCAACATGTTAGAGAATAATAATGTAAAGTAACTACATCTGAATTTATTTAATAGAAATTAACTAATAAATTTAATGTGAAGCAAGTAATAAGATTTATGCAATAGTACTAATAAACTCAATGTACTTTCACCACACAATAGTGTAGTAGTAACCAGGTTTTTGTATTCAATATTAATAAAGCCAATTTGCTTGCCCAAACCCAACAGTGAAAATGAATGCAGTCATTTTGAGTGTATTAGTACTATTCCATATGTATATCAAACCTATGTAATTCAAATGGATGGAAATTTTCTATGTAATTGAAATGCATGAGTCCTGCATTTTGGCCATTTTTTGGAGTGTAGCACTAAACAGTGTCATACATAACTGTATGCTACTTCCTCTAACAGCTTACTTAACAGAAACAATCAATCACTTGACTACCTTTGTCAGCTTATGTCCTCCTCTGTAAGTCGCTTTGGATAAAAGCGCCTGCTAAATGCAATGTAATGTAATACACCCCATAAACAGCTCTTAAACACTATATTTACTGACCTGAATAAAATGGTTTGAACCAGAAGTTGGCTGAACTCCATGTTATTGCTCAGTGTACGAAAAAACAATTAACTATTCTGTCACTGAACACAAATCTTTGCAATTGTCACACCGCGGTGAGTTCAAGCTGGGTTTTTGTCTTGTCTTGTCATTTCCTGTTTTATTTTGAAAGATAACTCTCCTCTCGTTTCGTCACTTGCCCTTCCTCATGTGTCACCGGTCTGATTGTCTTCCCCGCCCTGATTGTTTCCACCTGTTCCCCATTGTATATATTGTCTGCGTCTCCCTTTGTCCCGTGCCGAAGTGTTTCGTCTCACGCAGCGTTCACCAAAGCCTTATTCCTTAGCCCACAGCCATAGCCTTTTGCTCAAGTGATCTTTTGTTTCTTCCTTGCAAGAGTGATTTTTGTTGTAATTTCCTAGCCTTAGCTATAGCTTCATAGCTCTAGAGTTCTTTTGTTTTCTTCCTCGCAAGAGTGATTTTCTTGTTGTATCATCTTAGCCTAGCCCTTTTGGTTTCCTAGTGTTTAGCTTAGTGTTTTGTCAGCCTCGTACGAGCGTCCTTAGTTAGTGTTTTCATAGCCCTTTGTTTTCTCTTAATCGTTGATAAACTTAGTTCAGAGTTATTTGCTCCAGAGTGATTTTTTGTTTCTCTTAGTTTAGGCCTATTTTTATAGCCTCGCTCTTTCGAGGGTTCTTGAAGACCTGAATAAATCTACTCTCAGCCTAACTCTGCATCTGAGTCCTCATTGAGTCCCGGCCTGACAGCAATGAATTGAAAAAATAAAATAAAAATTGAATGGGCGAAGTGATCCAAAAGAGCAGATTCACATGTAATGTGGCTTGGTTACTCACTTCCCTATTACTGCACCTGAAATGAATACAAACTGTGTGAATCTTTGTCTAAACTCTAATATTTACTTTCCATGTAGCTCTGAGAACAGCTCTGATGAGTTTATCTGTAAGCTACAGTGTCAAAGTATCAAAGTGTGTGTGTGTGCAAACTTCAGTATCTTGTCAGTGTTTCTGTGGGTGTCGATACAGTTGCTCCCAGAGAACAATAATTATCAGCATCTGTGGGCAGAAGCCTGTTGACACTCTCGTCTCCATTAGTAACAGCAGGAGCTATTATGGCGCACAGGCAAAACATCATGGCAGCTGTTGGGATACACACTGCTCGCTGACACAAGATACCATAATTAGCCGCCTTTGCTGCAGACCTTCTTTGTAACACGCTACAGTCCAAATCTGTAGCTGTTTCGTAGAATATCAGATTGTCCGCAGAGTGGTGGAGCGCAGGCCACAGAGCTGCCACAGCTGCTTCCCTCAGCTCCATATATGATTTAAAAGCTTTTGTATGTCCATGTAAGGACTGATATGCTGTGTCGTTGAAATATGTATCACAATTGTATCTGACTTTCTCAATCCCTTGAAGTATGTCATGCCTGTCATACTGTAAAGACAAAAATGATTCATTCCGCAGGCCGTCAAGAGGTTGAGCGTAATACTGGAGAGGTTCATGGTAACTGTTCTGACGTCCAGCGGTGAACACAGACCACCTGAGGATGCACTATGGGTAAGTGAGAACCTGGTGTGTATCTCCTCAAGCCCTTTGATTTGAGTGCAGTGACCTGGAGTTGTAACAGATGCCCGAGCAGTAGCCAGATTTTTAGAAACACTGAGGTTATGACTTCCCCCCGATGCCCACTGCCCATATCCTCAGATGATTTAAACCAAAAAGAAAATGTTTTGACTTAGTTTTAATTGCTTAGAACTTCAAGCTCAATTTATTCAGTTCATGGTCCAATGACCTTTTCCTTAAATTTTAGGTCCCAACATGAAAGCCCTCAAAATATTGAATCTCTACGCACCTGAATGTGACTTGAATAAAAACGCAAAAAGACTCCAGCACATTGTTTTATTTCTAGCTGGGGTATTTATTAATTTACAACGTTCTGACTGTTCAGTAACAAGGAGCTCTCAACGCTGCCAGGAATAACTTTATTTATTTACAGAATTCATTTGTTGGACCAATAGGAGTCAAACTAAAGCATAAACATCTATCCATTTTCTTCCTCTTATCTGGGGTCAGGTTGCGATGGCCGCAGATATTCCTGACCCCAGCAACACATTCTAGCTCCTCCTGGGAGATCCAGAGGTGTCCCCAGACTAGATGGGCTATGTAGTCATAGAATCAGAATCAGCATTACTTTAATAATCCCAGGGGGAAATGATTGATTGTGGCAATACTCCAGTATACAAACAAATGTATATAGCTTAAATATATATATATATATTTTTTTTATTTATACACAGGTAAATGATGTGCCACAACTTCAAAAAGTGATTGTCCATATTAGTGTCAGATTGCAGAAGGTGGTGAAGATGATGGTGTGTATTATGCTGCAGGCAGATGTTGGTTTGCAGAGGAAGGGATGGACAGGACAACGATGATGACATGCAGGATCTCTCTCAGCAGATAGATAAAAAAAAAAGAGTCGGAGTCAAAGGAAGGTTATCATCTGTTATCTCTGGCATACAATATGTGGAGGGGGGAAATGAAATGAGTCTGGTAAAGGACTGAGGGGCTACAATGGGAGAGTCCTTATGGAGTGGTAAGAGAAATGAGAGGACGGCCCTATCTGACAAATGTGGAATTCAACTCTCAAAAGTGGCTGTGCTACGCAAGAAACTAAGGCTGAAGAGTCAAGAAAAAATTCAGAGTTCATTATTCGATAAGCCAAGACTCAAAACGAAAGACTGCTTGAATTGAACTTTAGAACTTTGTTGGATGAAATGCCCTCTGGGTGACTTAACTGGACTAAACATGGTGAATACAGAGGGATATACGTTTGATTTCAACATAAAAAACTCCCATTTATTTAAGTGGGCGTAGTACATCTTGGCTGAATCTTGGTGTGACCTTCGGCAAAGTTGAGCTGGATCCAACTTTTGGAAAAACGCAGCCCAATGTCACACTGTGGTCTCCAATCAGATTGGTCAAACATTCACAGTCAGCATAAAATGTATTTCCTGATTGTTTCACAGCGGTTATGTTCGGCTATAAGGAGTCTAATGAATAACTGAAAAAAAAGATCATGAGATATGAACTCTGAAAAAGGTCTATTTTATCACGTGTTAATGGCATGTCTGTCTTACACAAATGAATCTGTTGGCTGTGAAGTTTCTTAAGCAAGCGCAGTCTTTTAATTTGTTATCTGTAGATATGACAGGTTAATGCTCTCCTAATGAATATAAAGACAGATTACTAATACAGATAACAATATTTTGTCATGTAGTTGGCTATATTACTAGAATACAGTAATAGATAATTAGACAATATTAATGTTACAGTTGTATTACTATTTTTTTACTAATGTACTTCTACACTGCATTTTTTGTTTTAAGAACTCTGCCATACAAATGCACAGTACATAAATTACCTTAACATAAAACTTTCATTTGTAATGAATGGGATGATGGTAGTGATAATGGATAATTAAAAATACAGCCATTATTAATAGAAATAATTGATCAATATTTTATAATTTGGCAGGCCTCTTTCCAGGTTTATGGTGGAAAAGTCACGTAATGTTGCTTTAAAGCCATGAGCTGAAATATGTTGTTGTCCCACTAAGATTGTTGTTTGTAAATGCTTCAAGTTTGTCCTCTCAGGATTAAACAATATGTTCACCAGTTATTTCAAAAACTTTTTGTTCTGACTTTCCTGCTACATAGTTGTTATTGATTAGAAAATGCTCATAGGCTATAAAGACTTTTTTTTTTTTTTTTTTTTTTTGGACAAGGAGGTCCAATATTTTGTGGGCCAGATTGGTTCATGGTATAAAGACTAAATGTTGATGAGGTGTCTCAAACCAATACTGTTATGGCACTGAGCCTGAATGCAGCTGCCAACTCTGCTTCAAGTTAAAAAAACAACAACTCACTTTTCCTTTTTTTCTTTCGTGTGACCTTTGCCCTTTGGTCCATTCCTGTCCAGCTAGAAATGGAAGTAATAAGAACAAATCCTTCTAGAAGCAATAGTTTGTAAGTGCTTTGGCTTTTCATACAAAAGTTTAACCCTTCCGTACTGCTGGGGTCAAAAATGACCCATTTTGACATTTGACAGCAGTGAAAATACCCCACCTGTCATTCTTTTAACCTGAAATTTTATGACTTTTCCTAAAGTGACAAGTGAAGTGAAAATATTTCAAAGTTCTATACTTACAGGTGCTTCAAACGTTTGTATATTAAGGCTGTTTCAGTTCAAATTTGACCTGAAATGTTAAGATGGATTTAAGATCCAAATCAAGGAAAATAGTTTTTCTAGGGAATATGTGAAACCGTGTATTCTATGTCTGTGTTTTGTTTATGGGACAGTGGTGACAGAGTTCAGGGATGGGCCCTGACACTGTTCCCAGCACAGGCAGCCTGAATCCCACAGAGACAAGCACCTACTGCTCTTTGAAGGGTCATGGGGGAACTTCGAAACAGTGAAACAGCCTGGGCTGCCCTTTCAGTGACAGAGGTTCAGTGGTTATGGCAGCAAGACTTAATATTGAAGAGGGCCTTAATCAGATCTTCTACAATGAGGAAGCTAATAGTGGTTCGGATGACGATTTGTCAGAGCAGGAAGACGACATAGAAACTTTGATTACAGCCAATCTGATGAAGAGGACTCTCAGAGGAGCAGGCAGGGAGACATTCATGTCGAGAAAATAATGCCATTTGTTGGTCCTCACTTTCACACCAAGTTCTGGGCAGGATGGCAGTGGAAAATGTCATTCGAATGACTCCAGGAGTCATGTGGAGGGAACCAAACGGTACAATCAAGAATGGAAGACCATGGGTGGTCATGGACTCAGCCATAAAAAAATCTTGGTAACCTTCTGCACTCACACATTTCTATTTCTATTCTATCTTCTATTGGTTATACATATTATACATTTAGTTATTAGTCTAAATTGGTTTTAACATTTAGTTGCAATAAATCACACTTTCTGTTTCAGATAACACACTTTATTAAATGACAGTACATTAGTTTTCTATTTGAAGCGCGCACATTTAGTTAGCTTTTGTACAGTCTTCATTTAATACAATTTCTAATTTGTTTTCTTTGATTTACCGGTGCTGCTGCTGGGAGCTGGGAATGCCAGGCAAAAGGATCCACCCCACAAGCTCAGCCATTTTGTAGCATAGGATGCTGATTGGGCCGGCACATCATGCGGGGGGTGGGAGGAGTGGGGGTTAGTGCTTGCTTTACTGTTTATTCCTTTTGAGACAATTAGTAATTTTACTTGGTTTTGTTAATTATGGATTATGTTTATTTCAAGGAGTTAATTTTCCTGATTTGCTTTGGTAATTAGCTGTTGTCTTTTGTGTTGGTTTACCCTTCTTGTGTTGGTATGGGCTGATCACCTAGTATAAAAAATTCCCTCTTGTGTTTAGTTATCAGGTACCGCAGATGTTAAATCTAAAACAGAAAGAATATAGGTTATAGTCAAAGCAGCAATACATCATCTGGATATGAGAGGGATAAGATGGGAAGAGGTAAGAGATGAGTTGAGTGTTCAGGCCAGTCATGAAACATCATGTATTGGGTAATAGTATTAATGATAATCCTTCAGTGGAATGCAAGAAGCTTAATTGCTAATGGTCAGGAGTTTAAACAATTCATCTATAGTCAGCAGGAAAAAGCAGACATATTGTGCATCCAGGAATCCTGGTTAAAACCAAACTTAGATTTCATTATTAAAGGAAGAAGAGACAGGAGAGAAGGGACAGTAGGGATGTATCACGTTTGAAAAAGAGGGTTATTGAGGGTTGGTTATTGATATTGGAATTGAGTTGGAGAGTATTATAATAGAAGTATGGATAGGAAAGTGGAAACTGGCAATAATACATTTTTATAACCCATGCAGACAGTTAGACATTGTAAAATTGGAAGAAATGGAAGGTAAACCCAACGGGAACCCACAATCAGCTGCTGAAGCTGCCACTTTGGCCGACGTGTTTGTGGCTGCCCACAAGAGGAATCAGCCATGGAGTAACATGGCCTGGAAGGCTGGGAAGGACGTCAGGAGGCCTGTAACCCCTCAGTACCACCAGAGGACTTCAGCAGGTGTGGGTAAGCCTCCTGTAAGGGAGAACCACCCAACACAATCAAGAGCTCCCAGTAAAACACCCACCTGTTACCTGTGTGGACAGGAAAGCCATAATAAACCAACGTGCCCAAAGAATCCTGCTAAGCTCACTCAAATGTGTTTTGTTCCACGCTAAAGTGTTGACAAGCCTCAGCAGGCCATGAAAATGACCAATGTTAAGATAAATGGAGAAAATGTTAAAGCCCTGATTAATACTGGCAGTACTCAGACTCTTGTACACAGGAAACATGTGCCAGCTAATACCATCTGCACTCTAGAGACTATTCCCATCTGCTGTATACATGGTGATGAGAGGTTCTATCCCACTGCCGATATTTACGTGAAAGTACATGGACAGGCCTATCTATTAAATGTTGGAGTTGCAGATAACTTGCCTTTTCTAGTGGTTTTGGGTGATGAATTACCTGTTCTCTTTGATCTGTTAAACCCTGTGCAAAGTTGTAATGTTGCAGTCACCAGAGCACAAGCTAAGCAGGGGGAGGTAAATTCCCCAGTTCTCAGTACCTTGCCATTCTATGGTGTCGAGTTTGAGACACAGTAGTGTCGGAAGCCCCGTAGCCAAAAGAGGCAAGAGAAATTCCAACACACTGCTGTACAGCCATCAGCTGAGGCTGCTCCAGACATGCCTTAAGGTTTGCAAATACCTGACAACATAACGCAACTGCAGCAGGAGGACCCAACACTGTCTGTCTTTTTACAGAAAGCTAAGGAGAGGAAGCCGGAGACGGAGCTTGATGGCCGGACAGAGGAGTATTTTCTGCAGAATGACGTTCTTTATCGGCAGCATGGCCAGGTTAAGCAGCTAGAAGTCCCACAGGTGGCCCGAGACATGGTACTTAACTTGGGCCACTCGATTCCCTGTGCTGACCACCTGGGGAAACATAAGACCGTAGCTCGCATTAAGCAACATTTTTACTGGCCAGTTTTAAGGTTAGACGTTGCCCAGTTCTGCAGGAGTTGCCCTCAGTGCCAAAAGACCTCCATAAGAGGCCCCACCAGAGCTCCACTCCAGCCACTCCCCATCATCAGGACCCCCTTCGAACGCCTAGGGGTGGATGTTGTTGGTCCTGTGGTAAAGAGTAAATCAGGAAATCGCTACATGTTGGTCATTACAGATTACGGTGAAGTTTTTCCATTGATATCTGTTAAAGCAAAAACAGTGGCTTTTTCCTTGGTTCAGTTTTTTTGAAGAGTGGGATTTACACTGGAAATTTTAACGGACCAAGGCACTAACTTCATGTCTAACCTTTTGAAACAGGTTTACCAGCTCCTGGAGATAAAAATGTATTATACGGGTCATGTACATAGTTGTAAATATAGTAACATAGTGGTGTATATCTATTTTCTAGTTTATTTATTTTTCTAGTTTTGCTATTTCTATCTTACATTTTATTTATTCTTCCTTTCTATCTTATTTTCTTTTTATCCTTTTGAGTGTTTTTTTGCACAGTCGCGACAGTCACCTTCATTTCACTGCCACTGTACCTGTACTTTTAGGCATGTGACAAATAAAAACTTGAATCTTGAATCTTAAAGAGTGTACGCACCACCCCATACCATCCGCAGACAGAACGGTTTAACCAGACCCTCAAACAAATGCTCAGTAAGTTAGTCAACGAAACTGGATCTGACTGGGATCAGTGGCTCCCCTACCTCCTCTTTGCCTACAGGGAGGTACCTCAAGCTTCTACAGGGTTCTCCCTTTTCGAACTGCTTTATGGTCATGAGGTGAGGGGTCCTCTGGCCTTGTTGTGGGAGACCTGGGAGGGAGATCACAGGAGGGAGGAGCCCGTTAATGTCATTTCTTATGTGGTACAGATGAGAGAGAAACTCCAGAGGATGAGTCAACTGGCAGAGGCACACATGGCAGAGGCGCAGCAACATCAGAAAGCTTGGTATGACCAGTCAGCCCGGCAGAGAGGCTTTGAACCAGGTCAAAATGTCCTGGTCATGCTGCCAACCAGTGACAGTAAGCTGCTGGCAAAGTGGCAGGGGCCTTTTGAGGTTCAGAAGAAGCTGGGGCCTACCACCTATCAGGTCTCTAACCCAGAGCGTCAACATTCCAGTCGTGTGCTGCATGTGAATCTCCTCAAAGAGTGGGTCCCGAGGACAGGAGAGGGTGCAAGAGTGCTGCTGATCCAGGCTGTAGAAGAGGAGGAGGACATGGATGATCAGTACCTACCTGCATCGAGAACCTTTGACCTGGATGTGGGCCACCTCTCTGAGGATCAGCAGACTCGGGTAAAGACTTTAATTAATTCAGAAGTTTTCCAAGAGTACCCAGGCCGCACAGATGTTGTGGAACATGACATTGTACTGAAGCCTGATGCAACTGTGAAGCGTATGAGTTACAGAATACCAGAGCGCCTCCTTGGGTCACTGAAGAAGGAAGTGGACCTTATGTTGTCTCTAGGGATAATTCAACCCTCAAAAAGTGAGTGGTGTAATCCTGTGGTTCTGGTTCCAAAAAAGGATGGAACAATCCGGTTCTGCATCGACTTCAGGTACCTGAACTCAATTTCAAAATTTGATTCATACCCTACTCCACATATTGATGACCTTATCCAGCGTCTAGGGAAGGCAAAATACCTGACCACAGTCGACCTCTGCAAAGGCTACTGGCAGGTGCCCCTGACCGAGCGGTCTCAGGAGTTGACAGCCTTTCGGACCCCCTGGGGGCTGTTCCAGTTCACAGTCCTGCCATTTGGGTTGCATGGGGCCCCTGCAACCTTTCAAAGATTGATGGACAAGGTACTCTGGACTTTCTGATTTTTCATGTGCATACCTTGATGATATTGTTATCTATAGCAGCACCTGGGAAGAGCATCTGAGGCACCTGGGAGAGGTCCTGGAATGGTTGAGGTCAGCAGGCCTGACAGTCAATCCAGCAAAGTGTGTCATTGCCAGAGAGGAGACTGAGTATCTCGGCTTCACCATTGGAGGTGGGTTAATAAAACCACAAGTTAATAAAGTCCATGCACTTGAGTCCTGCCCTCTCCCTCAAACTAGGAAGCAGCTGAGATCTTTCCTGGGAATGGCTGGCTTCTACCATCGGTTTATACCAAATTTTTCAGCCAGAGCTGCTCTCCTCACTGATCGAACCGGCTCCAGATGCCCTAACCATATTCAGTGGACAGCTGAGGCAGTGGAAGCTTTCAAGGACATCCAGAGATCTCTGAGTAAGAACCCTGTCCTTCACAGTCCAGATTTCGAGAAACATTTTGTATTGCAAACTGATGCGTCTGAGAGGGGTGTTGGAGCTGTGCTTCTGCAGGGACCAAAAGAGGACCGGCATCCTGTGGCTTACATCAGCCGGAAGTTATTCCCCAGAGAAGTCCGCTACTCCACAGTGGAAAAGGAAGCCTTGGCAGTGAAGTGGGCCCTGGACTCCTTCAAGTATTATCTACTGGGGAGAGAGTTCACTTTGGAGACTGACCATAAGGCACTGCAATGGTTGGAGAAGATGAAGGATACTAATGGTGCTTCACTGTTTATCAGGTTCAGACAGACAACTGGACCCAAAGAGCAGATCTGAGACTGACAGGTGTAGTAAGGCGGTTTATTGACAGTCCAGGTTCGGTACACAAAAGGCAGTCAACGGAGCAGAGGTACAAAAACAGAAGGCAGGAAGAAAGTCCAAAAGCAGGCAAGGGTTTAGAATCCAAAACACGGAGCAGACAGGCTGAAGTACAAGATGCTGGGCAAAAACGGGTCGAAGGAACGAACAGGGTTGGTACACAGGAGACTATGAAGAAAAACGCCAGAGAGGCCAGAGAGCTACTCACAAGGAAGAAGACAATCTAACAAGGACACACTGGGAGAGGCAGGCTTAAATACACATGAGGGGAGGAGCAAACGAGACACAGGTGAAAACAATGGGCAATCACAGGGAGTAAAGACACCAGAAAAGAAACACAAAAAGGAAGTGAGGGAAACCAAAATTAAACAGGAAGTCAACCCACACACTAAAAGCCTGACACTGTTTATTCCTTTTGAGACAATTAGTAATTTTACTTGGTTAAATATGGATTATGTTTATTTCAAGGAGTTAATTTTCCTGATTTGCTTTGGTAATTAGCTGTTGTCTTTTGTGTTGGTTTACCCCTCTTGTGTTGGTATGGGCTGATCACCCAGTATATAAGTTTCCCTCTTGTGTTATCAGGTCTGTTTGTTTTGTCTTCTGTTAGTTGGTTCAGTTGTCGTTTATACAGTTTTGTTTTCAGATTTGACCTCTTTTATGGGCCCAGTTCTTTATTGTTTTTGTTTGAAAATTTAGTTTTTTCATACTTTGGGTAAATAAAAACCCTTTTTTGAAAATACTACCTGTTGTGCTCATTGCCGGCTGACTGTCCCTCACATAGACATATAATAGTGGTGTGTCGGTCGTGAACATATCATATTTGAACTAATCTTTAATATGACTCTGGAGCACTGATGGATGGAATCTGATTACTTTTTTTTAAAGTAACAAGTAAAGTAAGGGATTACAATTGCAAAATCATTAATTAGATTACTGTCACTTTCCCATAAGTGTTACTGCATTACTAAACTGTGATTTTGTTTGTGACAGTGTATCATGACAATCACGTATGAGCGGTGCGCTGTCAGTGGTAACAGACACGTGTGCAGATCAACAAGAGATAACATGGAGGGCGGGAGAGTGCATGCAGCTTTAATGCTTGGAAGTACCGACATTGCTTTGAGTTTGACTCTGTAAAAAGTGACAAAAACATTAGCGTCCGCTCTACACTCTGTGTGGGAAGAAAACTTTTAACTACAGCAAAAAATTCCACCTTAAATCTGAGCGAGCACCTACTGTAGCAAGCCAGCATGATTTGTTTATTTTCATGCAGTACCTTCTCTCGCCATATGGCAGCTGCATAAAGTCAGTCAGGACAGGAAACAGAAATGATTGGTTCATGACTCAACAACGTGTCCTCAAGTTTGAGTCTCTCAGGCAGCTCAGCCGCAGTACGCACAGCAGTACGTTGATATGGATCAGTCTTTCCTTTGTCACATTTACATCGGTGAATAAAGAAAATGAGTCACGTAAAGATTAGTTCATTTTACCGTCTGAGAGTAAGTGATCCGATTTAGTAAAAATACCTGAACTTCCCAAGACTAGCATATACTGTAACAGTTCCACAATATTTGGCTTTTTCCACTATAACATACATTTACATCATTATGTCCATTATGTTTTCATGTCTTAGGTAAAACAGAACATAATGCAGTGTAATATAAGTGTTTTTTTCTCCAAAAACAGTGGTGTAGAACCTAAAAACAAACAGACAAACAAACATACACTCTCATGCTATTTAAATCATAAATTAAGAATAATATTAAATAGAATATTATCCGATGATATAGAGTTATCAGACTATGAGGATTTTCTTAGTTTGAAAGGCTTAAGTATATGAACTGAAAATAAAATTTTCCATCTCTGTATGATCTGGTGTCCCAAGGGTGGTCGTCATAAATAGTTTACTTCTCGTTACATAATGGTACAGCACTGTTTGCTTTCGTGACATTACACACACTCGGCACAGCAGGCCTGTGTGACTGTGCTGTTATCCTCTTATTTAAACATGAGTGTGTGTTTGTGTGTATAATCTGAGTTGTGTGCGCTCCATTGACTGCACTGTTTAGATCCCCTGAACAAACTTCTTCCATTATGGCACTTTTGTACTGACATTTGGGTGGAACGTGTCTCCTGTTCTGTCTTCATCTGGGCTGACGTTTCCGTCTCTCTGCAGTCTGTGATTCGTGTCGGCTTTGTGTCAGAAGGCTTTTCAGATGACTCGTCATGTCATATTCCTTCAGAGGACTCAGCACGCCACACAGCATCCCTGTTGGGGAACTGAGCTGTTGGGAAACGCCTGCTGTGTCATTTGAAAAGTTTGAGCGGTTTCTTCACTTTCTTTGTTTTATTTCTTATCTCCCATCTAGTTTGACAGCAACACATGCACATGGAGCATATGGCTACTTCAGCAGCAGTAAACAATGTTTTTAAAAGTCAAACTTTTACTTAATAGACTTTTATTTTATTTTTTGGAGCATGTAATGGCTAAATTGCTAAAATATTAAAATTGGTGAAGGATGGAAGAGTTGATGGTTGGAATTGATTTGCCATATTATCTACACATAAATATTCCAGCCACCAAAAAACAAAATTTGTGCCAGAGGCTTGTATCCGATTTTTGGAGTATCGTGTGACCAACAAAAGTGTCTTGACATGTTAAAGCACAGACTGATGTATCCAGTCATTTTTCTAAATAAAGAGAGATATATAGAAGTAATATAAAAAAGTGTATTAAATCATTGCAGGGAACTACACAACATCGGAGGAGCAGGACTACATAGATTAGGGAGTCACATCCGTCAGCCAGCATCAGTCACATCATGCCTCAGGACAGTCATATTTGATTCCATAACCATAAGATCTGAAATTAAGTATGTTGTTATCTTGAGATCTGGAGAAAATTGTCCTGTTATGGAAATAAAATGTATAAATACATGACCGCTTAGGGCTTGCATAATTATCTGAGAAAAAAAGGCCATTTAAAACTCACGCTGAGTCTTTCAGTAATCGCTTTGCCTCATGCAACATCCAAGCTGCTTCTCTGGTTGAGTGTTGGTGGTGTAGACCAGGGTCTTCAACCAGGGGGTCCGCAGAGATACTGCAGGGGGTCTGCCAATTTTTGTTAGAATTAAGAATTTTCAACAAAATAATGGGGACTGTGAGGGTGCAGATAATTGAGAAATTACAAACAACAGAGGCATTTGCACTCAAATTAGATAAATAAGTGGATGTGTCCAAAGATGCACAGCTCTTGGCATTCAATAACCAATGATAATCATGCATGAACTTTTTATGAATTATAAAAATAAATAAGGTGAAATGAAAGTAGAATAAAGCAAATACAAACGATAGTGTAAGCCAGGCTAAAAATGTCAAATATTTAAAAATCCTGGTATCCTGGTACTTTTTGTCTCTTGTCCAAGGGTTTCTTGGGCTGAAAATGTAAATGAATTTAATAATGTAAGAGAAAAGGAAAAAAAAGGCAGATAGCGGATGCAAGATAATGCTGCTAACAAATATGTATTGATGTGTTGTGCTACATGGAGAACGTGAATAGAAAAACAAATAAATAACTTTATATACCTGGGCACCCATGGTTGTTCAACAGGTGGGAGCCGTGATCACATACGTTCTTTTGTAGATTGTTGTTCTCTGCACTGAAATATATTCAACACAGTGTACCCAACTACGCAGTGAGTGATATGAAAAGAAAAATATTTTTAAAAAAAGACAAATGACAAGTATTTTTTGCACTCATTTGGGGCAGCAAACCTGTTTAATACCTCCCAGCAGAGAGATGTGGACAATGGGATTCTGCAGCCTGAGATGGGCTGGAGAGACAGAGAGTTTGTCAGTTCTTGCTATCCAAAGTAGAGTGAACAGGTTGGCAGGTTCAAGTAGCATGAAAATAATTGTCTTTGCTACCCAGAGTGCAATTCAGTGTAATTCAGTTCCTTGAGTGATTGTGGTAGGAGAGAAAGGTCTGCAATTGAGGTGGTTTTACAATGATTTTGTTCAATTTCTAGTCATGGGTTATTGTTGTGCTTTTGGGACCATTTGAATAGATATTGCAGTTTATTTGAAGTTTGGTGCTTCTCGACTACCTTGTGATTTTTCTTTTTGTAACGCTAAAGGAGATTTTTTTTTTTTTTTTGCTTTTTAATTGTGTAAAGTGTTTTAAACCATTTCTTGATGGCGGTAATGGTAATCAAAGACTCACATTTTAGCACTTTTAGAATTACAGACAACGTTTGAAGTTGTCTGGTATTTTCTTGAACAAAGGATCAGCGGTGTAGTGGTGACTGGAGAAGCGCATATACTCTAAATGTATGAGACTGCCCTTATATATTGAACATCCAAATTCCACAGAACATGGATGCGACCTGTTCGGTGTGCGCTGTGGAGCTAATTGCGGCAGTTCTAGTCAATGTTTTAAACCCTACAGCAGGCACTATGGTCAGTTTAAGAAGAGTCCCAGAAGCTGCTCTCACTTAGCCCAAGAATACGTGGCTCGAGCTGGCCAAAAGTCAGACACAGAAACGGCATAGGGAATCTGGTCAACTTTCAAAAACCTCCTGTGCAAACTTCCAATTGTAAAAACAGACACAAGGGAAACAGTTGAACTACGTAGCATATTTACATATTTAGAAGCACAATATGTGGAAAAAAATGACAATGACAAATGAAAATTTGAGCAAGTTAACAGTCGCATGGACCACAGACCAAAATGGGAAGCGACATGAAAGCCCAAAAATGGGCCGCTAGCAGGGACGGATTGGCAATCTGGCATACCGGGCATTTGCCCGGTGGGCCGACGTGCTATTTGGGCCGATAAATCCTGATTTTTTTTATTTTTTTTATTATTATTTTATTTAATATTGGTCTGAACCGGCCCACAACGAGTAGATCACGCAGCCCGAACACACTGTTAAACAACCACTCTGTACGCTTTGGTCCCGCCTACAGGCACAAAAAAAAAAGGCTGTGCAAGACTTTGTTTTCTTACCACCGGCCCTTACACGCTGACTGACAGGGGACCGGCCCAATCACATCATGAAACACCTCCCCCCTTTGGCTTGATGCGCCGGTGTGCAGTTTATTGATGGGTGAAACGCTATCAGATAAAGATGGAGAGAAAACGCAAAGGTGGCGCAGAAAAACTCCGTGATTAAAAGAAACTTGCTCCTCGGGCAGACGCTGCGAAGTGTGTTAAAATCACTGATATGTTTGCCACAGCAGGGTTTCATCAGCTCCCATCGCTGATGACAGAGGTGCCGGTGGCAGTGGCACTCAACATGTTGTTGAACCTGCGGTAAGCTGGACTGGACTACTGTCAGAACATGTATGAAATGCAACGAGTAGGATAAAGCCACCCAACCCCTTAATGAGTATGATAAAACATACTGTGGCGTCCGGTCGGACGCGTCACGAATAACGAGGCGTTATTTAGCAAACTGGCTTTTATTGCCAACAGTCTTGTTACAGCACTTGGTTATTGTAGGCCATAACCACGCCAAGAACACATAACAGGTGTCACTCTCCAGCCTCACTCGTGCAGTCTCTCTCCACACGCGCTCACATACACGCGCTCTCCCTCACCTGCTCCCCCGCCCCCTTGCTCTCATACAGGTGCATTTATGGACCATGGGAAACCACAGAACTCACATTGTAACACACAACACATTACTGCAGGGTCGCTACAATACATTGTAGGCTACACTGGCTGGAAGAGAAAATAAGCCTAGCTCAGTAGCCTACTTTTTATGTCTTTTATTCTAAATAAAAAATAGTCTTTAATGTGAGAAAACGTGTTCACCATTCACCAATAATAACAATAAGTCTAATTTCTTATTATACTATTATTGTCTGTGGGGTCAGTACTAGGCTGGCCTATTGGCTAAGTTGCTTTTTTGTCCTGCAGATATAGCAGTTCTTTATGTAGCCTAGGTGGTAGGGACAATGTAGGCTACATAACTGATAGAAAATCTCACTTTTAAAATTATATCATTTTGTCTATGTTATGTGAATGCAGCTGCAGGTATCTGTACATTCCAGTATTTCTAGCCTAGGCATATGTAAAGCCACCACTCACCAAAAATGTGAGTGAAAACTGAAGAGTCAGCACTCTCATTTTCTTTGTTCATCTAGTAGTCCTCGGGTAAGCTCTTATTTAGGCCTGGGAAAAAAATGGGCTGTTTTATGTAGCTAGGTGGCTAAATACAATGCAAGTTAGCCTACAAAGACAGAAAATAGCACTTTTTAAAATGACATAATTTTGTTCATTGCTAGTGTTATGTCAATGCAGCTGTGTGTTTGTTTATATAAATATATTATAAACAGGCTGTATTTCAGTCAGTCATTGTAATTGTACAATATGTTTGTGTTGATTGTCCTGTACACGTGACATCCATTGCACGTCTGTCTGTCCTGGGAGAGGGATCCCTCCTCTGTGGCTCTTCCTGAGGTTTCTTCCACATTTTTTCCTGTTAAAGTTTTTTGTGGGCAAGTTTTTCCTCACTCGAACCGAGGGTCTAAGGACAGAGGGTGTCACTCCCTGTACAGATTGTAAAGCCTCAATGGAAAATGGACTTTGTGACTTTGGGCTATACAAATAAAATTGATTTAATTGATTATTTATGTCCTGTTGAGCTAGGTTGTTTTAAAGACTTGCACAGTTGCACTGAAAAAAATGAAAAAGTGTGTTATCAAATGTTGTGGGCCAGTCTGGTCCAAAATGCCAGGGCCGATTTTTTGTCCCAGTCCGTCCCTGGCCGCTAGTATTTGCACATTAACACAGTTTCAGAGAGGGAGTAAGGATTATTATGAAGTCAGCATATATACACTTGTTATGGAATTTTCTATCCTTAGGTTACACAGGGTGATGTGTGTGGGCCTTGAAGTCCTTGGCAGTATTAATTGTTTGGCTTGGATTAGGAACAGTAGGTGCCAGTCTATGGGCTGAAATATGGAGAGACACCTGGCTGCAGACCTCCACTGTCAGGCCCCTACCTCTACTGTCAGGCACCTCCACTGTTGTGGAGAAATTGCTGAAGTCAAAGGTCAATGGTAAGGTCAGGAGTTCAGAAAGTGTTCAGGAGCCTCTGATGTCTTATGCTGTATTATTTATTGACGCTTGGCCAAGGAGAACTAGAGACACTCTCAAAGTACACCTGAAGTGCTTGAGTCGGTCTCGCATTCTGACAAACTCGTGATGGTGCATATACTTTAAACCCAAAGATCACACCCCAAATACTATACACCCCAGAATTAGTCAAAGAGAATGTCTTTACTCTTGGAGGCGTTATTGTCAGCATATTCTAGTCTGAAGACACACTGTTTACGCAGATTGGAACGGATACAACAAGCTATCAATTATGACTAGGAAGGCAGCAACAGGTCTCTTCGACCCTGGCCACCAGTGTTGAGATAGACTGGCACCTAGTCAAAGACCAGAGATGTATAGTAACGAAGTGGAACTACTTAAGTACTAAAATGCAGTATCTGTACTTTTTTGGAGTATAATTTTTTTCCCCAACTTCCACTTTTACTGCACTACATATTTTTGATGAATTTAATACTTTTACTCCGTTACATTTTTCATGTGCTGAGTCGTTACTCGTTACTATTGTAGCGTCCAGTCGGACACGTGATGAATGACTAGGCGATATTGAACAAACTGCATTTATTGCTAAACGGTTTGGTTCTAGGACTCGGTGACTGTCGGCTGGAACCACGCCAAAAAACCAACAGAACAGTCCCGGTCTCACATCAACCTCGCTCGTGCGCCGTACGTCATACACCTGACTCACCCAGGTGCGCGCTCTCTCACCTGCTGCCCCGCCCCCTCGCTCTCGCATTCATTCACAGACCATGGGAAATTCTAGAACTCTACCATGAACATTTTAACACTGTAACATTAGAAGTTGTGCCTTAATAAATATTTGAAATAATATAAACAACAGTACTTGCACTTGTACTTTCACTTTCAGTACTTGAGTAGCATTTTTACATACTTCTACTTGCAATACTTAAGTACAAAACATTTTGAATACTTTAGTACTTTTACTTAAGTATGGTGTTTAAAGAACACTTCAACTTCTACTCAAGTCAATTTTTTGATATAGCACTTGTACTTCTACTCCACTCCATTACTCCAGTACTTTATACATCTCTGTCAAAGACAAACAATTAATACTGCCAAAGGCCCCCAAAAGGCCCACACGTGACCTCAAGTAACCTAAGGATAGAAAATTCCATAACATCCACTGTCAGGCCCGGAAAAGTGATGGCTTTTTTTGGGGGGTGGCGAGGTGGAGAGGACATTTTGAGAGGGTCATTTTCATGGGCCCTTTAAATTCGAGAGAGACCAGCGAGAGCACAGATATACAAAAAAAAAAAGGAGAAGAGTGAACTTATTCTCAGAGTAGCCGTGAGTTTCTAATTTTTTATTAGAAACCTATCCCAGTCACTAAAACCTGGCAAGTGGACAGAGAGAACTGGACTACAAATTCAGGTAAGAGTATAAAGTATGTATAATGATGTATTCATTAATAGTTGAGTACTTTAATACTGTAAAATAATAATTACATAACTGACTTCTTTCTGATATCTAGGATTTTCAACCAACCATAGACAACCAACCAACCATAGACAACCATGTGGGATTGACTGTGGCATCTTAATGTTGATGGCAGTAGTACATAAAAATGTATATGCTATTCCTAGAATGCCCTTTACACAACACTGGATGCTCTCTATGACTTTTCTGTTGTAAGTTGAATAATTCAATCAAAGTAAGCTTAACATTACAACAACAAAACACTTATTATGTCATAGTGTGAGTTTCTTTTTGTTGCTGTTCATTTTCCAGCTCGACATGCCAATTTTGCGACAGTGGTGGTGTGTCATCCTCATGGAAAGTTTTGACCTTGGAAGGTGAGACTGCAAAGATTGTTATTTGACCTCAAGTTGTTTTAATTTTTTTTTTAATTTATTGTTTAAATCATTTTTGAGCTATGGAAAGCTGTTCGCCCACTGGAGATGCTTCAAAAGCCTGTCTGCGAGGTGAGGTGCCACCAGTGTTCAGGCTAATGAAAAAGAAGAAGGGTGACATTACTGAGGTCAGATTTTTATTTTGTTTGAGTTCTGTCTGAGTTTCTTTTGTTTCAGGTATATAGGTAAATAAAGTGTCTAATAATGATAATGATAATGCATGACTGGATTTAAAAATTAACATTGGCGTTCTGTAATATGTCTAGGTAGGCCTATTAGAGGAGGGCAATGATGGAATCTTTTCTTTTTTTTCTTTTTTGGAGCTTGTGTTCTGAATATTACAACTGATCATTTTGCTTATCTATATATTTTCAGGCAGAGGTCAGACCTGCCAATGTGGACACACCAGTGGAAGGCATAAGCTTTTTCACAGTATCTATTGGTCAGATACTGTTGGTGTGGCAGCTATGGTATAGACACCTTTCTTTCTGACTTTTCCATAGGACTCGGTTGAAGATAACATTTTTCATAATTGCAAACATTCAGCACAGTGGGTTGGTATGGATGAGCATCAAAAGAAAGCAATCCTGGAGCCCTTTAAGTTCACATTTTACAACTCCAAGGACATGTGGAAGTTCTGCGAAGAAATAATGGACCAAAGAAATTATTTGGCCTATTGTCAATGTCACACTGAATGACTTAGTTAGAGTAAAGGGCTACAGAACATTTGATCATGTTGTGACTTGGCGTGTGTTTTTTTTTTTTGTGTGTGTGTGTGTTTTCATTGATTACTTAATAATGGGACTTGGATTATATATATATAAACAAACTAATTCAGTTTTTCAATGCAATGATTCAAGCTAAGCAATTCAAGTATAAATAATTCTAATTCAGTGTCTGGTGGCACATATTTCAGCCCATACCAGTCTATCTCAACACTGTGGTGGCCAGGTTCGAAGAGACCTACTGCTGCCTTCCTAGACATAATTGATAGCTTGCCATTGATGTTCCAATCTGCGTAAACAGACATCTGTGTCTCCAGACTAGAATATGCTGACAGTAACACCTCCATGGGTATAGTATTTGTGGTGTGATCTTGGGGTTTAAAGTCTATGCACCAGGATGAGTTGGACAGAATGCGAGACCGACTCTCTGAATTCTCCTTGGCCAAGTGTAAATACATATTACAGCATAAGACATCAGAGGCTCCTGAGCACTTTTTGAACTCTTGACCTCACCATTGTCCTTTGACTTCTCCACAACATCGCCATTTTGTTTTGTATCCAATGGATTAACAACTTTCTAAAACTTTCATGGGGTGTCATGGCTAAAAGTATGGCTTGAACCCAAACGCACGACTCGGGAGACAAGACCAAGAATGGAAAAACCTAACAAAATCAAGGATAAATATAACAAACAAAAAAAAAACACTCTTGCAAGGGAAAAATCTATAAAGAACAAAGGCTTCACAAAGTACCAACAAAATATACAAAAGGCACGTATAGGACGAGGAACTGGCAACAGACAAAGGGAGATGCAGACAATATATACACATGGTAATGAGGAACAGGTGGAAACAATCAGGCAGGGAAGACAATCAGACCGGTGGGAAACACACCAGGGGAAGGAGCAAGTTATCTGAAATGAGAGGAGGGGAAATTTCAAAATAAAACAGGAAAGTACGAGACAACATTGACACAAGACAACCTAAACCTAACCAGCTTTCTTAGTCATGACAAGGGGTGCTAAAAAGAAAAGTCCAGTTTAGTTTATAAAATGCTTTTTTTCTGTATCTAATGGTACAGTTATGGTGTGGCAATAATTCTAAAGTGAGTGTTGATTAGTAAGGGCTGAAGGTCAGGTTAAGCATATTCGGTATTCACATGAATGCATATGGTGGTACATGGTATGCATATGAGGTAGTTAAGGTATATTTTCTGTAGTTACTTCGTAAAAAAAAGTTATTAGCACTTCAGAAGTGTTTATGGGATTCAGTCAAAAGTTCATCTGCTCTATTTATTTTCTGGCATTTTATTCAGGGCTTTATTGAGTTCTTCAGAGGTGCAGAGGTGCATCCAAAATGTTTGTACTCTCTAAATAATGCCTGTAAGTTCATGTTATTCAAAAATATATAAATTTCTGATTGTTTGGGTTTGTGATCTGGGTTTGTTGCTCTATTGAATGTTTTCATAATTGAGTTGTTGGACAACGAAATCACCTTCTTTGTGTGGAATACCAGCTCAATTTGTTTTGTAATATTGTCTTGGTAGATATTTAATCTTGAGCTCTAAGGCATTTACAAGTTCTTGTTGTTTTGTCTGGTGTGATGAATATATTATTTTACCTCTGATTACTGCTTTGCCCATTTGCCATAATCATCCCCGGGAAGGATGCCCACTCTTTTGATGAGCGAATTGGAATCAAGTCTCCTAAATATGATGTATTTGAAGCATCATCTCTCTGGAGTTTTAAAATATGCGATCATGATTGAATGTTTCCTTGTGTATGTCGCGAGTTGTGTAAGTGAGCTGCTTACAAGGAAAAAGGTCAATTGTGGAGGAAGATTGAGGGCTGGAGGAAAAAATATGAATCTTGTCTCAATGATGGGTTTTCTCATTCTCCAACTATCAGTAAGCTCGCAATCATCCATCTATTGTTTTATTATGTCAGTGGAGTGCCAATTTCTTGAGCCACCGAAGGTACCTTGGTGGTCATTTGTGGGTTTGATAACAGTATTTAAGTCTCTAGCTGATATTTGTTGAGTCACATAGTAAGGGGAACACATTGTGGAAAAGTGATGATAACCAATTATTTGTTCATCTGTTCACAATTGTTCAGCCCGTAAATATTGGCACATTAATGAGGATAAACCTTCCACCTCTATGTTTAATATGTTCTTTTTATATCTTCCCCCTGGCAAGGTAGTGAAAAACGATCAATGAGCACCTAACCTTCTCTGATCATGTATGTTGTTATGATGCCACTTAAAACATGAGAAAAATCAAGCCTTACTTAACCCAACATGCTACCAAACTCCTGATTCAGGCTCATTAAAAGGTATATGGAGCATCACTTGGGGTGCCCTCTACTAGGTGTTCTTAGTGTGAGGACAGATGTACGGAGCACAGAGTGGGGAAATACAGAGATACCGTTCACTTGATTATAAGTCAGTGTTGCATCAAAATTATGTGAAATCTGTTTCAACATCGTGTCTAATCACAGTCAGTACTGGAATTGATTCATCATTGCATCAATATCATTAAATGCTCGTTGGCATGCTCACATGCTCACAGTGACAATGCTTATATAAAGATGGTTACTATGATCACCATCCAACTGTTGCTAAACCCTAAATACAAGAAAGATACATGACAGTCCATCTAGTCAGTTGTAAGATATTGCCATCCAATATTGGTAGTTCAACAGCAACACAACTACAGTGGCTAAAAACACTGTCACTGTTGACTGTAAAAACAGCAGTAGGCATACTGTCCTTATTTCCTGTCTCCATCTCAAGAGGAGGACGAAATGCAGACCTGTGAAGGAGGTGGCCTCTGAAGTGGGGCTCCTACAAAACTGCTGCGTCTTTGTCTGCCGTGCATGACTGTCGAATTCTTGTGTTAGTCAACCAAGACGGAAGCATATAAAAACACTGATGCACATAAACGCTCCAAAGCACACACATTCACAGAGACAAGATATATCGCCTCTATCTCTGCCTCTGTGGGGAGGATGGGATACAGAGCAGGTGTTTGTCTCACCCTCCACTCTTATCTCTCAACTCCTCCTTCATCCAAACTCTGTTCTCTGCATGTGTGTGTTATAAGTGTTCCTTATTTGTCTTTGTCACTTCTCGGCGCGCATTGATCAATGCTACACAAACTCAAGGGCAATAAGACTGAAGAGGAACAGAAAACAGTCCTGTCTTTATACAGTATGTGTTTGACATGAAGCTGTTTTTATCAGTTTCAATCGTTTTTACATGATCAATGTATGAAATGCTATTTGTGTGTAGTTGCTTAACTATCCACTCACTCATAGGGTTTACAGATCACAGCTTTACTGTTTTAGCTCACTCTCAGCAGCATTTCCAGACAAAAACAGCTTCCAGGTACAGTAACTGTTCTGTAGTAAAAATCAATAAACCAAAATAAAAATACAGTACTTAATACAGAAATTAATAAAATTCTAGGAGACTTTTTTCCCCCAACACACATTTTGAAGATCTAAATAATTTAGAGGAATCACACCCTCTAATTTTCATTATTTTGAGGGGTAATTGGTCACAAATAATTTACCCCTGATTCAGCTGCAAACTGAATATAAAGACATGTTATTCTTTATTAGCAAAACTTAAACTAGACTGACTAAATGTGTCTGTTGTTGTTGATATAGAAAAAAGAAATATAGAAAATATGACACAAAAATCAATACTAAATCACATTAGGGAAGAAAATGAATGTGAAATGTTTAAAATGAGCCATTTGTGTACAGTGGTGAACTTTATTATTAGTAGTATCTGCATTTATTATATTAAATTATATGAATAATTATATTAATAACCTAGGGCAAGTCACCGCTTGACCTAGGTTTACCTATGGTGGTGGGTTTTTTTACCCCCCAATGCTGGAAATGCTGGGGTGAAACCAAAAGAACAGGCTTGTACCACCTCCTATTAAAGGTTGAGAAACTAATCCATTCTTTTTACGGGTGATTTGTTTACAGCAATATCCACGATGACTAAACAGCATTACCTTATAGTTTGTAACAAATACAATATCCTAAATATTGCACATGATTTATCTCAGGTATAATTTTATTTGTCCAGGTGTATGTAAATAATCGTCACATAACCTTTAAGGCACTTTTGATTTCTGAAATTTTCATTAATACTTTGTTTTGGTAGATTTTCTAGATTTGCAAAAATTAAATAGTGTTAACTTCCTGAGCGTAAACAGGCAAAGTGACTCAAATTATGTAGTTGGCATTAAACATAAATAGTAAAAAAAAGTTAAATATAATTTATGAATCAGTAATCTGATCATCTTATGTAATACTACATATTAAAGTGTCTTAATATCAATGACACACATACTATGATTACAGTGTGTAGACTGCTACTAACTAATGAACTACTAAATTAAGTGTTTTGGGGGGTTTTTCTCCTACAAATTGGGATGTTTTTTTGACATAGCCAATTTCAGTGTTTACATCACTTTCAACAAACAAGCTGCAATCCTTTGTGTTTGGAAAATCCGATAATTAAGGGTTCATGTCATGCTAATGTTCTTTGTAGATAGAAGTCAGATTGAAATGCCTGAGCTCATTTCTAATCAATAGCACACAGCTTATCAGTGTTCACAGGAAGCAGGAAACAACACCTGCCTTCACTGATAACAGCGGCCAGTATAAGTGATACAGATGGATCCTGTTTAAAGAGACCATGCTTTGGACTGAAAAAGACATTTGTAATTTTATTATTATCATAGCCTTAGCCTTTCTAATTTATCATGGATGTGTCCTGTAGTATAAATGAAATATTTCCTGTAACACAGGTGTCAGGGTTCAGTGGCTTTGCAGTGTTCATGTTGAAGGACATTTTATGATCTGTGTGATCTATAGGTGTCATTTGCTGTTCCAGCACCTCCACGTGCTCATGGTATTGACATGAAGCAAGGTTGATTAAACAAAGGTCTACAGCAAGTCTTAAGTTGGCAGACAAATACACAATTTGCCAAATGTATAACTAATTACGATAAAGAATTTAGAAAAAAATGCAGATTATGTGGTGCTGTTGCCTTCATCGACCTTCAGCACGCTCTGGGGCAGTTTGTGGTGAAGTGGTGGTGGCCTTAGATCCTTTGCAATGACAGTAGCTAGTAGCCATATTAGGAAGCCTCCTGGGCACTTTCCTTTGGAGTTTGAGTTCTGGGCATGTCCAACAGGGAGGACACCCTGGGGCAGACCCAGCACCCACTGTTGGGACAATTTAGCCCATCTAGCATGGGAGCTCCTTGGTAGAGGGACATCCAAAATACCCTTTTAAACCTGCTGCGACCATAACCCAACCCTGGATAAGTTGAAGGAGATAGGTTTTGCGTTTGTGGATGTTGAATTTTTTCTCATATGGCTCAGCATCAGGGGCCTGGTGATAGGGTACAGCTGCATTAGATTTAGGTCTTGACCTTGAACCAGCATTTATTGGCTTGCAGTGAATATAATTACTCTGTCTTTGACGGGACTCACCTGAGGGGGGTGACACACAGGGCACACACCACCACCACGCTGAACAAAACCAAACCGGGTGCCAGATTGAATGGCGTCAGGCTGGAGTACAGTGTCAGCGGTGTGAGCATTGGCTTCTGACTCAGACAGATCTGTGCCAGTGTGGTTCTGCTGATGCCACAATGAATCAACCAACAGTGAACCACAGGCAGGAATTTGGAGAGATTTTAGTATGTTAACAAGCAGGGGCGCAATTAGTGGGTGTGTCAGGTGTGTCATGACACACCCACTTTTGAATGACCGTAGATCTGTCCCACCCACTTTTATGTAGCTTAACGTTTTGTTTTTTTTTGTTTGTTTTTTTAAACTTTGTCTTCTTCAGATCTTCTGATTCAAGCATCACGAGGAAACCAAAATATGAATTAACATAATATTTGGTTTACTGAGGTGTGTGCCAGTAGCGGTTTTAGGTACGGGCGGACAGGGCAGCCGCCATTTCGTGGGGGGCGCCACGAGCGCCCGACAATAACCTCAGCTTCGTCCCCCCCAGTTTCTCAAACCTATCTGCGCACCTGTTAACAAGCATTTTACAAGTCTAGGCTTATTTGGTCCTTTTTAAAATATTTATTTATAATTTGTTTTGGATAACTGAATGTCTCCCAGATTCATAATCTGTACCTACAAAATCTCAAGACCCAATAAAATGTGTGATGGACTGCACCTCTGTCACAGCCGGAACACTGTGGTGGTTTGCGCATGGGCACAGTCCATAGCTGGTATTATTATTATGGGTTGTTTTTATAGTATGATTTGATTTTCTTTGTGTGGACATGTCACTTTTGCATGTTTGTGTTCTGCTTTTTCAATAGCATCTAATGTTGATACCCTCAACAGGTAAAGGTCTGTGATGTTTTAAAAAAACACTCCCAGCTTGTTGATTTCTGAAATATTAACTGTGCAAGAAAAGCTGCTGCAAACGTTAACACACATAGTTCTATAATTTCTAGTAAAAAAAAAAAAGGTAGTCCTGCCTTTGCCGCCTCCCAGTTAATCTGAAAATGGGCAAAGCCAGTGGAGTGGGCTGAATGATGCCTGGTTTCTCAGAAAAGCTACCTGTGACCACACCCACCTGTCAATCAAAGTGGCCACACTATTAATTCTTCAGAACTTAAAGCCTTAATATAACCTGAACAATTGAGTTCTATAAAATTCCCCCTTAGTACAGTTTTCTCTAAGTTAAACATTCTAACATGGAGGCTTATGGAGACTGGCTCTTCTGTAGCCAGCCTCAAGTGGCAATTTGAGGAACTGCAGTTTATGGCACTTGCACATAGGTTTCACTTCAATCTCATCATCTTCGCGTCATAATATTAGATAGTAGAGTTTTCAAGCCTTGTGGCTTGATTGTATTTGTTGAGCCTCTAATATAATAGGAGCTTCCAGATGTGAATGATTTAGTAGTATCTGGTCTTTGTAGTTTGGTTAACAGAAGTGCAACAATGCTTTTCTAGATCTAAACTATGGATTCTCGAATCAGTTTAACATGAAACTTAGCCTGAAAACAGAGACAGTGAACAACAGGCTCGCTCAGAGTTTGCAGGGACATCTGCACCCTCTCTTGTGTGTATCTCGTACATAATTAAGCACATTCAACAGTAAAATGCTAAACTAACATTTTATAAGCCAACAAAGGTTTTATCTCGTGATTAAATGACCAATTACAGCCTCAGTCTTCTAAACCCAAGTAAGCATTCAATTATATTTATGAACAACATCTTCGTAGGTTTGTTTCACATTTGTCTTCAGGGTTTTATTAGACACAGAATGTAACAAAGAAAATAGTAGAGTCTTTTCTTCTTCTTGTTCATACTTTTGTCCTTTCCACAGAAATGACCAAAGGACATTCAGACTCAATCTGAATGGACAAAATTCTGAATTCCAAAATGTGGGTGACCGAAACAAAAAGAGGGCACAGTTAATCTTAGGTTCAGGTGACTACCTTTATTCAGTCCTAAAACACAAAACCAGACTAGAAAGAGATCAAGAATATATGTGCAGTATTGACAAATGTAGTATACTGCTGTTAAAGGTAAAATTTGACATTTTGGAAAATGTGCTTTATTGCTTTCTCAAGGAGAGTATAAATGCTCTAATATTGGTCCAAAGCAGCAACCTCTGTGTCTGCAGAATAAAGCCAATACAGAAGTGCCAAAAACTGAAGTTCCTCAAACGACCACTCGAGGCTGGCTATAGAACGAGTCTAATATTTGTTTTCGTCACTTGTGACACACACTTCGATAGACTATCAAAGTCTAGCAGTGCAGGGATATTTTTTCCGTCAGTTTTGTGTGTATTCAGTTGTGGTAACGTTATTGTCGTAACGTTGTGGCAACGTTAGGATTGCCAACCGTCCCTTTAAAAACGGAGTCGTCCCTATTTAGAAACAAAAACACCGGTCCCGTATTGAGCTGAAATAGGACGCATTTTGTCCCGTATTACTGTGTGAGCCCACAGTTTTCCATTCTGATTTTATTCATTTAGATTTGTGTTTAACCAAAATGGTCGGCATACATTCTGACATTGGGTTACTTCATGGTAAAACAGCAAAAAGTAGAGGTCACACATAGATCCCCCAAAACATCTAGTTGGGTGCTGGATCTAAAAAAAAGACTCAAAGTAAAAGAAAGCAAGGAGATCCGCACACCAAACAGTTTCCATTAAGGATATTTATTGTGTGTAACGTTTTGAAATGTTTCACATAAATATCCTTTCCATTTCCTGATCCATTTCCTGATCACTGGGGTCCTTGGACCCCACTTTGAGAATCACTGCTCAGCGGATCCACTGGCAAAGAAAATCCCCACACTACATAAAGTTACGAGTTAAAGGACAAATTCACCCATTTCAGCATGTCTTTTAATATAATTGGTCCTCACTAAAATATGATGAAATTTCTGTCTAATCTGTCAGAGAAGGACTCTGGGCAGTTAATTTAAAATTAAATTAACATTTTTATTCAGTATATAATACATTGATGTTTTTTAAAGTTTGAAATTATGTTTGAAAAGACCAAACCTAAAAAAAATATAGATGTCACTGGCTGTCAGGTTTCTCAGCTGTTCACACTTCTCTTTTGAGACAGAGTAAGCAGTAATAAGTGGTGTCATAATTTAGTATTTTTGTATGAAGATGGGTTGAAAATGAGTGAAGTGGTCCTTTAATGTTGACAGATGTTTAATTAATGTTTTATTTTTACAGATCAACAGGGTGACATAGCGCTACAGCTGCTGCCAGTGCTGCTCCCAACTGTGACATACAAAATTAGACGGAAGGTGTACCGCCCCAGCAATCCGGAGGTTCGCAGGGCCTTCATTGACATCCAGCCGGTGAGTTAAGACAGTGCTTTTAAAAAAATTTCATGTCAAGGACCCCTATATGTGTATTTGGCCACAGACCCTATCTTGCAAGGTTTTGTGGAGACCCCAAGAGAAGACCAACAGTATTTAATTTTTTTTCAAAATGATTCCAAATTGTTCATAATTTTTCAAGATTTGTCAACTTTTTTTGAAAGTCAACTCGGCCTTCGCATCACGACATGATCTGAGTGTATAGATCTCTCATTGTCAAATAAACTAAGAGTAAAGTAGGATTCAAGTGGTTAAATTGATTTTGTTGCAAGTAACTACTTTTGCTGGGGACCCCAAGGTGCCCACCTCTAGGATCCTTGGGGATTCCTGGACTGCATTTTTAAAAGGAACACGTGTCAGTGTTCCCAGGCCTTTGTGATCATCGGAGGGATAGCCTTGGAGCACCCATCTCTGTTGGGTTCAGTGGATGGGTGCTTTAAAGCATTTTTTGTTTTTGATATAAACTACCCAAAACCATGTGCCCAGGTTTGGGAGTTTATTCAGGCGTGCATCTTTGAAATACCAGGTCATGAGTCCAATGCTGTGAAGTTGATCAGGTCTCAACTTGCTGCGATGGAGTCATCCAACACTCACATGTTTAATTTATTCAGGCAAAAACCTAAGAACTTTGTTGTTTTTTTTTACTTTTCTTTTTTAATATTTAGGTTATTGTATGTATGTTTGAATTGGCATTGTATTATTGGTTCAAACTGTTTTATTTTTTCAGATGGATTTAGTTTTTACCAGCCAATGTTCCCCCCCCTGTGCTCTGGCACAGGAGCATATGAAAACTGCACAGGCCAACCAGAAGACCTGGTACAACAAGAAGGCCAGAGACAGGTCTTTTGAGCCCAGGCAGGAAGTGTTGCTGTTGCTACCTACAAGTGACAGTAAGTTGTTGGCATGATGGCAAGGGCCCTACCAGATCACAAGGTGCCTAGGTAGGGTTACCTATGAGCTATTCATGCCTGATAAGGGGAAGAAACACCGGCATTTCCACATGAACCTGCTGAAGGAGTTCCAGCAGCCTGTCCAAAACCACCTCCTCATTCGTGTTCTTGACGAATAGGAGGAGAGAGAGCAATTCCAATTCCACCCAGATTCCCAACAGTTGGATTTATCCCATCTCCGGCCTGACCAGCAGAGGGAGATAGGAGCCCTGCTGGATCCAGAACTCTTCCAAGAGAAACCTGGCTTCACAACCATGGTCCAACATAAGGTCCACCTGAAGGAGGATGCAACGCCACACTGGAAGAGCTACCGGATTCCTGAGCGGTTGGTCGGCAAGCTAAAGAAAGAGATCAACCTGATGTTGCAGCTTGGCATCATCAAAGTGTCAACAAGTGAATGGTGCAGCCCCATTGTGCTCATCCCAAAGAAGGATGGTTCTCTACGATTCTGCATTGACTTCAGGTACCTGAATGCAGTTTCGAAGTTCGAGTCATACCCGATGCCACGCATTGATGAACTGTTGGAGAGAGTGGGGAAGTCCACTATTATCACCACTCTGGACCTGAGCAAAGGGTACTGGCAGCTGGCCCTTGCGCCGGAGACAAAAGAACTGACGGCGTTCAAAACGCCATATGGACTGTTCCAGTTCAAAGTGATGCCATTTGGTCTTCAGGGGACGCCGGCAACCTTCCAGCGACTGATGGATCAAGTTCTGAGGAAGCTGGCCTGACGATCAACCCACGCAAATGTGCATTCGCACAATAGCAGGTCCACTACCTGGGCCATGTTGTTGGACAGGGCATGATGAAACCACAAGTGGGCAAAGTTGAGGCTATTCCATGGGTATCCGGTACCCACCACCAAAAAGAAGGTGCAGGCCTTTGTGGGCCTGGTGGGATGGTACAGCAAGTTCATCCCACGCTTTTCCGAAAGGGCAGCTGTTGTCACAGACCTCACTAAGGCCACCGCACCAAACAAAGTCAGATGGACTGAGGACTGTAACAGAGCATTCAATGATCTGAAGAAGGCCATCACAAAGGACTCAGTGCTCCACAGCCCGGACTTTGCAAAACCATTCATACTGCGGACAGATGCCTCTGGGGTTGACCTCGGAGCAGTGTTACTGCAGGAGACGAGAGGAGAAAGACGACCACTGCTTTTTCTCAGCCGCAAGCTCCTGGACTAGGGTACAAGGTATTCCACGGTGGAAGAGGAGAGCCTGGCCATGAAGTGGGCCATCGATTCGCTCCGCTACTATTTGCTGGGACGCCGGTTCTGCCTTGAGACGGATCATCGAGCTTTGCAATGGCTCAATCGGATGAAGGACACCAATATACATCTCACAGGGTGGTACCTGTCCCTGCAGCCCTACAACTTTGCGGTGCAGTACCGGGCAGGAAAGGACAACCTGGTCGCGGACTGTCTCTCCAGGGTCCATGAGGACTGAGTACTGGACTTTTCGGAGAGGGGGGGAGGAATGTAACGACGGGCTCGCCGTTACCCCCATATGCATGTACATATTGTAAGAAGGACACATAGGAGATGTGTAAAAAGAACATTTATTGGGTAATCATATTCAGGTGTGCATTTCCAGCGAGGGCGGAGACACACGACGCGGGGCCAGTCCACCTCGTAGTCCGCTTGCTAACCGCCGCTGCTCAACCGCCTGAACACACAAAACGCAGACACACAGACTAAATGCACGAGTAATAACATAATGTGCTGGATTATTTCAGTTCTTTTCGTGAGTGTCTCAATTTAGCATGCCAGTTAGCTTGCGATAATTTGGCACAGAGTCAAGTGAAAATGAAGCACCGATATGACTAAAAAGTCAGTCCTCCGTGTATTCCAACCCGGTGAGGAAGTTTTGGTGCTGCTTCCGTTACCTGGATCTAGCTTGCAATCACAGTTTTCTGGTCCATACACAGTGGAGAGAAAAATCAAGTGATACAGACTATGTTGTTTAAACTCCAGAATGGAAAAGAAAAGTGTGCCATATAAACATGCTGAAGCGCTACTTTTCCCGAAAGAGTGATCTCCCGCAGTCTCCTACTGCGCCCGGGATGTCTGTGTCCGTTGTTCTGCCTCAGTACAATCTTGTTGATGACAGTTTGGCCGAGAAAAGTGGCTTGATGCCGCTCAGAGGTACTGAGTAATTTGGAATTTTTGTCCCATCTCTCTGCCTTAGCCCGTGCAGGTATTACCAAGTTGATTGAGGATAACCTGTTGCTTTTTTCGGATCATCCCAGTCAAACATCTGTCCTGTACCACGACACTGACGTGGAAGGCCACAAACCAATAAAGCAACATGCCTACCGAGTAAACCCGACTAAAAGGGCCATGATGCAGCAGGAGGTGAGTTATCTGATTGAGCATGGGTTAGCTGTTACCAGTATAAGTGCATGGAACTCACCCTGTGTTTTGGTTCTGAAACTCAACAGCATCCCTCGTTTTTGCAACGATTACAGAAGGGTTAACACAGTCACAAAACCTAACTATCTTCTGCTCCCCAGGATGGAGGATTGTATAGACCGTGTAGGATCCGCCAAATACGTGACAAAGCTGGACCTGTTATGGTTATGGGCAAGTTCCTTTAACACCACGTGCATCTGAAATATCGCATAATGCTCCTGCTACCTTCCAACGGTTAATGCACAGAGTGTTGTCTGGTGTTGAAAACTGAAGCATATTTAGATGATGTAGTTGCCTACTCCCTTACCCGGTCCGATCATCTCCGCACACTGTCACTCATTTTCAGTCATCTCCGAGAGGCCTCCCTCACACTTAACCTCGCTGAGAAAATGCAGACCATTATTGATTTCCCGGTTCCACAGTACAAGAAAGCGCTGCGCCGTATTCTTAATATGTGTGGTTATTATCATGTCGTATCTTTCTGATGTGGTGGCTCCTCTAACAGGTCTTGTGTGTCCATTGAAAACTTTTGTTTGGTCCCCTGCTTGCCAGTCTGCCTTCGAGTCTGCCAAGACGTTGTTGTGTAGTGCACCTGTTCTCGCAGCACCCTGCTTTACGCAACCTTTTACATTAAAGGGTGGACGCTAGCATGTGCGGTACAGGTGCTGTTCTCTTACAGGAGGACGATCAGGCTATTGACCACCCTGTCTGCTACTTCTCCAGGAAGTTGTCCAGGTGTTACTCGGAGCAATAGAAATTAAACATTTAGGGATGTGTTTAAATCTTGGGTGTGGGGGTGTTATGACTGTTGTCATATTTGTTTGTAGTCTTCTGTGTTTTTTGTGTTCCTTGTGTTTTGTGTCAATTTATATAACTAAACTTCTCCATGAATTCAGAAACAAAGATCTGAAGAACCACCACCACTAATTGCGCGTCACACTAATGGTTTCTGATTTTGATTTCTCGAAAAAAAAAAAAAAAAAAACTTCAATTGAAGCATTATTACATATAAATTGCTATTTATAGCAACCCCCTTCTGGCATGACACCGGCTCCACTTAACTGTTACCCCCCAGCCTGAAAACCTCCTCGACTGTGGTTCAACACTCTGCTCTGAGCTAACAGCAGCTACAGTTTGGAGGGGTTTACTTTACTACCCATCAGGAGTTTAACCAGAAAATATTATTCTTAATTAATTAAATAATTAATATCTTTAAAATATGGTTTTAATTACCTGTTTCGTGGTTGTGTATTTACAATTATTATACATTTAAATGCCTTTACTAAGAAACTTTTGACTATGTAATTCCAACTAAACTTCTTCAATATGGCACACTGTGAAAATGCAGCACTTTCTTGGGGATATAATAATAGCAACTGACTCAGATTTTTTAGAATAGAATATATTCACAACAACTTCTTAAACATCTCAACTCAAAGCAGAGATGCAAATTTAACTCACTCACTTTAGCATATTTTGCATTTTCTGTCCTCATATTCAGTAATTTCCTTCAGACTCATACACACTATGATAGAAGTGCGCACAGTTAAATAACAGAAAAGTGCATCTATGTGATGAATTACAATCTACATATACTCCACTTCCTGTTGAATCTGTCTAATTGAGCTTTGTGTTTGAGTCTGTGTGTGATCTCTGTTAATTATGAATCCTGTGTTTGTATGAATATTTTCCCTGCTTTGGATCTAGAAAAGTGCCTTACAGATATTATTAATATACAAAATGAATGAATGATGAACGTGTGTGCATGTTTGTTTTGTCGTCTTTCAATTGAGCACACCACTTTGCCTGTTGTATGGAAACATTTAGCAGTAATTATCCTCACTGCGCTGTAAAGATGTGTGAATTTGTTGATGAGTGTTGCACATTATTAAATGTGCCATGTCTAGCAGTTTGACATACTGCTGAGTGTTTCCATATTAAAGGATTCAGCCTTCCTTCAGCCTGGCTGTGTTTGATATCATGAGTGGAAGATGTGATCGTTTACCAAACTGGGACCTGATTGAGTTTGCCCACAGCGCTGCTAGCTCATCACACCCAGGGCCAGCAATGGAGCAAAAGCAATTAAAACTCGCCGGTTGTGCTAGACCACACACTTTGTCAAGTCTTCCAGTTAATAGCGGCCATATTTCTTACCTGATCAGGCTCTCTGTTAATGTAACTGGGAACCATAAAGCTCTTAAATCTTACCAAGGTTCGACTGTGGAAAATCCCTGGCCTTGACGAGTCGTTAATTATTTATTCATAACTAATGTTTTATTTAAAACAAGCTTTATAATTCTGCAAATAGGGTGAGAACATATCACCTGTTTGTGATGGCAATCAGCAGCTATCTTTATTTTGTTTAGAATGAAGCAGGAACATGTTTTTTACCCTCTGCATGTTTAATCATACAGGTAAAAACTGTGTGAATGGAAAACTTCATAAATAATGCTGGTTATTATAGCAGTAAACAAGTAATTAATATGTCATCTTCATGGAACTAATACAAGTAATGTATAATAAGTAATAGTTATGAGGAGTAAAAAAGAGGTATGAGAAGTATTTTTTAAAGGTGCAGTCTTAGGCCACTGAGATCCTAAATGAGGACACTGCCTGAGGGTAGAAGCTCTTCCTAAGTCTCTCCTGAGTGCTGGCCCAGTGTATCCAGAACCTTCTTTCTGGTCACAGCTGGGGGAAAAGTCATCATCTGAAAAAAGACCTAGTCATGCATATATCCCTCTAGATTCCAGTAGAATTCTAGCATGACGATGTAGTTGACTGATAATTTTCCTAAAAGTCATTTTTTTCTTCTCAGCCCTGAAAAATAAAAAAAATAGTAAAATTGTTGTAAATAGCTATATCCTTTAGGAACAGATAACAGTACAGCACACAAACACAGAAAAGTAAAAGTGACCCAGCCAGGCTTCACTGCCAACTCTTTGGTGAATTGCCCCTCGCTGTTCATCTACATTGATAATGTGATTTGGAACAACCCATTGTTTTACCAACAGCAGTAATGTGGTAGTAGGTAGTGTAACTTCTGTGAGAAAAGATCTTTGACTTTATCTCAAACTCGGTGTGACCCAATCAGTCCTCCTTGTCGACTCTTCAATGAACTCCCCCTAGAAACAGCCTCCGTCTGAGCACTGAGAGACTCGCTATTACCATTTACCAATTGTGAATGTAATGCGAGCAAAACACTTAAACTCACAATACACACAATCTTACTGCTTTTTGAGGCTACACATGGTTATACATGGACCTTGGGGTCATAGACAGTGACAGCACTACATCATATCAGAGACGACTTTCTCTTTGGTATGCAAGGCCACTGTTTGGACCTCTGGAGTACAGGTGCCAGCCTATCTCAAAGTTGCCTGGTGACCAGGGGTGAAGAAACTGAATGTTGGCCTGCTATACATAATAGATAGTTATAGAGACATTCTTGCATACAATCAGGTATGCACATGAGTCTATCTGATTCTCCTTGATCAAGCCTCAATAAATATTACAGCATAAGAGATCAGAGGCTCCTAAACACTTTCTTCCCTTCTGACCTGGTGCCAATTCATTTTCAGCGATTTATTCACAACGATGAGACTGTAAGTGTAGGGATGCTTTGTTGGATACACTGGGAATTATTTTAAAATGACAGGGATTAGAGTGAAGTGTAGAATGATGACAAGATTGACAGAAAACCTTTCCAACATAAAAAGAAAGACGCCTTTATTAAGAACAATTGACCTATTTTACTATTGTTCTCTTTTGTTTCTCTTGTTTCAGAAGCTGAAGAGAAAAAAAAAAAACACCCACATAGATTTCTCAACAATTTGGAAATTCAAGCAAACACCTGAGATCAAATTGTTCCCACAGAGGCACAACTTACAGAACTGTGTCCACACCTCTAGAGTCAGGAAGCAGAGTCAAGTCTTCCAGGATTCATTAAAAAAAACAAAAACAAAAACCATTCAGCTAGTTCAGCCATCCTCCAGATAATGCCCTCGTTTCAGAGGTACTGACTCTCAGATATACCGGAGATTGAAAATAAAATCTGCATCGGAGCATTTTAATGGTGGCACATCTTTTTTTCTATCATACAGAGAAAACCCACAATAGCTGAGATAAATGGAGGCTAAGTATCGGAGTAAGACGGATTACCTCTGAATGAGACGGTCCTGACAAGAAAAGCCTTTGTTCATCCAGACCAGCAGGCTGCGTGAGCTCCATAGCGAGTCTACCCAGCCTGTCTGTCCCACTGCGCTCCTCTGAGTTTTGGAGCTCATCGTGGAACAGCAGCAAGCCAGACACATCACTGAAGTTAAGAACACAGTGAACGGTGGACACAGTAGGATCCCCCATGAGCATTTTAACATCATGATTGTGTTTGATTTGGGTCACTTTACAAGCTTCCTGCACTCCCTTTATGTTATTGTGTGTATTTATGTTGTTCACTAACAGCTAGCTGTTAGCAAGGAGGGAAATATTGTACTTTAAAAATGTCTGGACTCTTTATTTGAACTTAAAACTAAACACAGATATTATACACACAGTTTTAGATTACATGTGGCTCTGGGGATATCACTGTCTCTGATGCCCGTGGTAGCAAATGTACTCCTTGCATTGTTAATATGTAATTTTTGTATTTTGCTATGTGTTTGGTAGTAAACTAATGTAAACATTCATTTGTTAGGGTGAGAAACAACTAAAGTTTAGTTTCTTGTAAAGGTTTCTGATCACGTCAGATGCAGGGCAGGAACTGTAGTAATAAATGTTAAATGAACCACTTTGCGTGCATGAGGATCTCTGACCCTTTACCCGAAATACTGAACTGGTATTCTGAGTGGTATTCAATGTTCTAAGATTGTTTTATTTTGTTTAATAAATCAACGGCAAAGACAATATCTGAGTAACTTGTTTATTTGTTCACCTGAATATCCTCCACAATGTTCGTTGAGAATAAACGTCTATAAGTCTGCTTAAAAGCCAATGAGATTGGCAGGCTCCTCTGGCTGCTAGGACTGGTAATCTAATATTCGAATATTATTCGAATATGATAAAAATATGTATATTCGAACGTAAAAATGAATATTCGAATATTTACTATTTGCTCAGGGCAGCGCGCGCATTGATTCTCCTCCGTTGTGTCCCATGGTGCGTCCCTTACTGACCTGTAGGCTAGCTATCTGCAGTCACGTGACACAACAAGGAAGCACCCCATCCCGCTCCCCACCTCAATGAAGAGCAGGCTACACACCAGTGATCCCGATGACAAGAGCTGCTGCCTACGATCTGCATGGGCAGCTGGTCCAGTTCGAAAGAGAGCCACAGCTGCCTCCGGACGCAGACCCTCTTCTGTGGTGGAAAAGTACAGGCAGCGCGAGATACCCGTACATCGCACAGGTGGCAAAAAAATACCTCACGGTACCCGGCACATCTGTGAGATCAGAGCGCGTCTTTTCGGCAGCCGGCAATATTGTCAACAAAAAACACTCAGCACTTGCCGCTGATCACGTAGACCGTCTGGTATTTTTGGCCAACAATATGTAGGCTTAGCCAAGTATTTTGAGTTGATTTGTGGCCTGCTTGTTTCTTTAAGTTGTGGTTGAGTTTTTATTTTATTTAACTTGTGAAAAATGACATTGGTAAAAAAAAAAAAAACATTTTATTTAGTAGGCAACTGTCGGCATAGGCTATTACACGCCAGCCTAATAGTCTGTCAAATAGGCTACTTCATTGACTGTTTACAATTGGCTGCTGACCTACTTAATGTTCGTTTATGTTTTGCAGGCTAATATTCATTTCTGTAACTGTTAGCTGGGCCAATTCAACTGTTCTGGTTTAACTAGGCTATAATTACGCTGTCTTAATAAGAGTGTACAGTTTTGCATAAATTGCACTGAAGTTACACTAAATGTAACATGTTGAACATGACGCTTGGATTTAGTTTAAAGACCGAAAATAAATCAGCGTTTGACTACCACTGATCGTTTTTCTTGACATTTGGCAGTGCAACGCCCTCTGTTGGATATAACGGGGTACTGTTACAATACTGTTACAAGTCCTATTCTCCGCGGGGGGAAAATAATTAATTAATTAATTAAGAATATTCGAATATATTCGATATTCGGACCATTTTTTAAGACTAATATTCGAATTCAATTTCTGGGGAATGTTACCAGCCCTACTGGCTGCTGCAGTGACTTCAGCGTCTCCTGATTCTTCTTAATGCTAATGTGTGTAATTCCAGTTGGCGCATGTATCCATGCATCACTTCCTTGGTGGCACAATTTTTACCTTGACTGTCAGCTCACATGATATGATATCCTTTTTTTCTGCCATGAAATTGTCATCTTAATCTCTTACTCTCTGTTTCTTTAACACTCCATTTTGCTCTCAAACACAAACGCAAACACACACACACACCCTGAAGGGCATGAATCCCTCTGCACTAACACAACTACACTGAGTTATGTGATGCAGCTGTGAACCGTCAATTACATAGGCCTGTATGTAGAAGCATAGGGTGTGTGTTTGTATACATGCTGCATAAAATCAGGCTTTCTTGGGAACACTGATTTTAATTTTAAATTGTTTCTTGGAACGCTGTTTAAAGGGAATGTAGCTTATCAGCTACGTGGGAAAATCCCTCACCAGATTTTAGATGAAAATGGCGCCGTTCTTTGGCCTTAATTTACTGCTAGTGGAGCTTTTCAGCTTCATTAAAGCAGCTTTGCTGCGGCTCAGTCATGATGAGTTGCATCCCGCAATCGCTCCTGCACCGTTTCTGTCACTGTCATTATCTTTCTTTGTGTTTTGTACAAATCTTAAAACATATGAACATATACCAGTATATCAGACTCTATAGACTTACACGGGACTGTGGATTATATTATCTGAAGTGCCTAATAATCATTTAAAGATATTAAACTGTGTGATTATTAACTGAAACAAACTTATTTTACCTCAAAACATGATCTTTTCCTTAACATAACAATTAAGTCTTTGACTTAGCAAGTTTTATTTGGACAGTGTAACCAGACCTTTCATATTTATTATTGCTAATTTGACCATGGAGTCCTGCACATGCAAAGTGACAATAGAGGGGCACCTATAGCATCAAAGTTTTATGACTTTGGACCGATGCACTTAGGTTAGGTTTAGGAAAATAACTGAGTTGAGAATAAAATACATTTCTTACATAAGTCAACATAAGTTACTCACTCTTGACTTGTTGACCTGAGTTGCATTTGAGATTGAGTCATTACACTACATACTGCATGATATGCGTCAATCGATTTAAAAAAAGTGAACTAATTAATCGCAAAAAAATTCTGTAATTAATCGCGATTAATTTATCAATAAATTGCATTTTTCTAAGACTGAAGCTTATAATGAATATGTATGTATGTAAAATGATCAAATTAATGTAGAATAAACACAGAGAAGATATATTTAAATTCATTCATTTTATGGGCTTAAGGTGCACATATGCACAGTGCAAATAGAAAAAAAGCCAGAATGAGGAAATATACTGACGAGTGCCACACTCCTTTAGTGTAGACTGGCGAGGTCCCGTGGAGGTAATTTCAGCAGGGTGTTTTGCTTTGAGGTGATATGTTAAAGTCGTGTTACTTCTGTGGAATTTAAATTCGGCTTTGCAAACAGTGAAAATTGCCTTGTTTTCGTCAAGGCAACTTTTTAAAATGAAATGTTCCCCCTTAAAGTCCGTCCTTATCTATCTTTCCGCCATAGACTCTCCTTTAGTTAGGATAGATCATAGACATATACATAGACGCCAAATTGAGCAGGTTGGTCCGTTGCTGCGATACATTAACGTGTCCGCTATATTGGATGTGGCAGATCTGCCCGTAAACTAATACAAGGAAATGGACTGAACTTCATAAAGCGTCTTTCTCTAAAGTGCTTTAAGTTAAAGCCTCTTATACACCTATTCAGACACACACTAATATATCTGGGAAACAAAGCTCTACTTTGCCACATCCAAAATGGTGTCGTCGTACGATTTAACGCTCAATGCGACGTCTATGTATATGTGTCTATGGGATAGATGTTTGACCGTGCATGTGACCAAAGGTTATGGGTCAGCCGCCACCGGAAGTAAACAAAACCACGTTGATTGCGTTATTTTAAACGCGTTAATTGTTTAAAATTAATCGCCAAAATTAACGTGTTAATTTTGACAGCACTAGTCAATATCTAACTTAGCATGTTAGCAGCAAGCAGTTCTGTTACCTGCACCAAACATGAGGTACAGCGCAATTTCAGTTTTTTTAGCAATTTGCCTATAGTGGAGTCTGATCTGATGATGGCACTAGAGGAAAAGTAAGTGGATTACCAATGTTGGGTAACATTAGTGTCTGTGTCTTGATCTTGATCATGGAAATCCATCAAACACTGATTAAGACATTTCAACCTAAACCAAAAATGTCAACAGCCTGATGATGCTAGAGGAAAAGTCTGGATATCATCTGGGAACTATGAACCAAATTCAGTGTAAATCCAACCAGTACATTCTAAAATATGAATGTAAATGCACTTCTTTTGCAGATTTCTGTAATTGCTGTTTCTCAATCAAGCATCTGCTGATTGACTTTGTTTGTAGATGCGTACATTTTAGATCTTATTTTAAAATCCATATGCTTCTTCAGGAAATCCGATAGTTTTCTGATTTCCTTACAAGCTGTCTTTTTGTAACACTCAAAGCTCCTTTGGTGAAACTGTCTGAATTGATTGTGAGCAAGCATCTGCAGTTCAACACTCAAAAAGCAACTTGGAGTCGAGAGTCGCATCAAGTTCCAAGACTCCGAGCCCCAAAATATGAACCAGCTGTCTAGTTGTTTAGGAAGAACTGCAGCTTTTGTAGTTTTTTTTTTTTTTTAATCACTATTTCTTTTGTACATTTGTTTTATTACATGTCATAATGACAATTGATGTAAAATACGAGGAGAGATGGTATTGCATGGCTCTGGTACATAAAGAACACACTGATTTTCTTAAGGTGGCTTCTGTGGAGTGGAACAAAGAGGGTACACACTCTGACTCTGGTAAATACTGACAGGTTCTGTTCATATCAAAGCAGTGGTGTTGTTTTTTTTACTGCTCCTCTCTTTCCTCTGTGAACTCTGGCTGTTCGGTTCTATGACTTGCTATTTTCAGCCTCCCTCGCACGTTTTCCTTTTCCTCTGTCCGCCCGTCTGAACCTGTAAATTGCATTTAGCCGCTTGCAGCCTTTTACTTCTCCCTCAATTAACTCCAATTCCGATTATGTTGTTTTTACGCTGACTGTCTTCTTTATTAACTTTCTTTCTGTAGATCTCTCTTATATCTCTTTGGCTCCCCTCCCACACAAACACTGTAATCCAAATTATGCAAATTACTTTTCTCAGATTTTCCTAAATAGTTGATGCAAATGACAGTCAGTATAATTTCAAGTCATCGACCGTTGGAGTAGAATTCGAATTTCATTGAACAAACCTCTCAATGAGGAATATTTTTTTCGAAAGTCACTGTTCCAAATTATTATACACAGAGTTTCAAGACATTTTATAGGTTGTAAAGAATTAAAATTGTCATTTGATGAATTTGCAGCATTAAATCAACAAATTAAATCAACCGTTATATCAAAAACATCTTAACAGGCCAAGTTACAGGTTAACATACGACCCCTTCATTTATATGACCTTCACAATTCTTGGAGAGTTTCTGTTTTAATGTCTTTGCAGGAGATCAGAATAGCCTCCCAGAGCTGCTCATAGAGCTTTGGCTTGATGATGCTCCAAAGGTTCTCAATAGGGTTGAGGTCAGGTCAGGAGTTTCTCTTCTTTTATGCCCATTGCAGCCAGTGACCCAGAGGTATTCTTTGCAGCATGAGAGGGTTGATTGATTTTGCCACGGAAGGCACAGTTCTTCTTTTTGTACCATGGAAGAAAGTGTAATTTTCACCCCGTCAGGGACCCTAAAGGGGCCTACCAGCTCTCTCCCCATGATTCTGGCCCAAAACATGACTCTGCCACCTCCTTGCTGACGTCTCAGCCTTGTTGGGACATGGTGGCCATTCACCAACCATACATTACTCCATCCGTCTGGACCATCTAGGGTTGCACGGCACTCATCCGTAAACAAAACTGTTAGTTTTTATGTATTCCTGAGCCCACTGCTACCGTTTCTGCTTGTGAGCATTGCTGCAAGGATCCTACACCTTGAGGTTTGCAGGACTCCAGAGGCGCCAGCGGCTTCAAATTCCTGTTTGCTGCTTTGCAATGGCATTTTAGCAGCTGCTCTCTGTCTGCCAGAAACCTTCCTTTTTATGCCTTTGTCTGCACAAACCTACTTATGCGTGATCATCGTACTGTGAAGAAAAGATTCAGAGCACAAGTTTTCGGAAATATCCAATGTTTTCAAACCTTGTCCAAGGTAGTGCACAATTTCACACTTTTCAGAAGCACAGAGATCCTTTTTCTTCCCCATACTGCTTGAAACCTGTGGCATGCTTAATGTGGAACATCCTTCTTAAGTAGTTTTCCCTTTGATTGGGCTCACCTGGCAAACTAATTATCACAGGTGTCTGAGATTGATTTCATTGATCCAAAGAGCCCTGAGACAGAATACCATCCATGAGTTTAATTGGTGAATTAAATGGTGATCTTTCTTAATTTCTTCCAAATACATAATCAGCTTGTGTTATGTTATGATCCGCTTGTAGTGTTTTGTTGCTAGTGAGTTTGTTGCTTGTATAGTGTTTTGTTGCTAGTGAGTTCATGTCGTGCAGTGTGAAACTAAGTCAACGTTAAGTTACGTATTTTAGCCCAAATCATTATCTTTTCAGAAACCCAAGCAAGTAGTTTTCATAGCTAGCCAACAAAACTACGACATACACTACGACACACGCCAAGCCTTTGCCTTCTTGCATGACAGATTGTTTTTTGATGGATGGATGGATGGCCCACTCTTAAAAAAATTCAACTTTTGTCATGTTTTGGCAGGTTGTGACATTGCGGCACCCTCCCTGGCTGTGAAATTAGGGCTAGGGAGAGCCGAATAATTTGAGCTTCAAAACAGTACTTTGAAAACCTATGGGGGACATCACGCATATATTGTCTTATCTTTTCTGCCAGAAGATACTGTGTTCCGCTTGTTTTTTTTTAATCCGGGTTACCTCATACCTTCAAAGACTGGGCTCAATTTGAAACTAAATGAGGCCTAAAGACACATCTTCATTTAATCAGACATGTAGATATTGAACTTCAATAAATGCTGCATGCTATTAAATGTAATTAATGGTTGTTCATCTCAGAAGAGTCAGAACGAAAGAGAAGAGAAGAGAAAGTTGAAGATAAAAAAAATAAATCAGCTGGTCGGCAAATCGAATACAACCACTGGAATATACTGTATGTATACATACACATGCACCCCCCCACACAAACACACACATACAGAGGAGATGAACGGAGAGTGAACCAGGCAGTGCTGGGAAGGCTGCTGTATAAACCAATTAGCTAGGCCGAAATCAAGCAAACAGGAAGTCTCTCTCTCTCTCTCTCTCTCTCTCTCTCTCTCTCTCTCTCTCTCTCTCTCATCTCTCTCTCCATCTCTCTCTCTCATCTCTCGTCTCGTCTCTCATCTCTCTCTCTCTCTCTCTCTCTCTCTCTCTCTCTCTCTCTCTCTCTCTCTCTCTCTCTCTCTCTCTCTCCCTCCCCTCGGCAGAGATAGTGATGATTGCTGCCAAGGTAAGACAAAAAGAGGGAGAGCAAGGGAGAAGAAAAAAGTTGAGGGCTAAGAAAGAGGAGATGAAACAATTGGTGAAAGAAAGAAGGGAGAGAGAGTGGAGTGTGTTTGTGTGTGTGTGTGAAATGAGGATGGGTGAGGACAGATAGAGGGACGCTGAAGAGTGACGGCCGTGGCTGGCACTGACAAGTTACAGCTGCTGAACTGAGCGAGGAGGGGAGAGAGACATAGAAGGAGCAGAGAAAGAGAGAGAGAGGGAGTACGAGTGAGGGGAATGCCAATGTTAGGCCATACAGTCCAGGTAATGAGGTATTCAGTTCTGCTGGAGAGACACGGTTGAGAGACTCTTCAACTGCAGCTGCTGGAGAAAGAGAGAGAGAGGGAGAGGATGGGAAGAGAGGAAGGAGCAGCGCTTCGTGGCAACGCCGTTTGATTGGCGGCTTGTCAGGAAGAGATGGAGAAGAGAAACAAAGAGGAGGATGAGGGGGTAAAGGATGAGATGCAGAAGGTGACAAGCAAGGAGAGGCCTACACTGGAAAGGTTCAGAGGCAGCACGAGGAGTCAACAGGAGCAAGCGGGGGGAAAAAAAAAAAGCTAAGATGGATCCAAGATGGATCCGCATCCATTCTCGTCTGTGCGAGCTGAGTTGTTCGCTGACTTGACAGTTTCCAGATTCCGTGCTGAAGCGGAGTGATGCAGCACAGTGGCTGCAGTCACCTGCAGACAGGACTCAGCTGTGTGTGAACCTGCATGCCTGCTGTATACAGTCAGGATGCCTGAAGACAGATTCGCTTCATGGAGCTCAACTTAATTACAGCTGGTGCTTTAAATGGGTCTGACAATGAGCAGATGATTTCATCTTTTATAGGACAGTCGTTCATTATAGCAAACACAGGAAGGTTCAATACAAATCAGTGCACTGACAATAAACAGAAACTAAATGACCTCTACACGCAAGTCTGTGACAAAATAGAGTTCAGAGTTTAATAATAATTTTAAAAAACCCATAACCAAAAAATAACCCAAGTCAAGTTTCAGTTTTGTTCAGTTCAATTTTTCCCACCAGGAGTAGATCACCTTCAAAATCAATCAAAACAAACATAATTCAACATCTCCATGCTGCCGAGTTACCTCAGGTACCAGGCAGTAGATTGTCTTTGTGTGCCCTGGATATATATGGATATTCCAGTCTCCAAGTTTCACGCCCCTGATCACCTGTGAATTTAAACCCTTTGTTTCCTCTTCTCCCAGTGCCAGATTGTCAGTGTACCATGTGTCCTACTTTCCAGCGTTTCCCTAGTGTGCTTTTCGGTTTCAACCCTTGTCTGCTTTTGGACCCTGCTTTTGCCTCACCCCTTGGATTGTTTGTCTGCCTTACCTGACTGAACTCCCATGTACCGAACCTTTGTCTGTGATTAAAAACTGGTTACCTCCTGTATCTGCCTCCCGAGTCCTCTAGTTGACTCCGGTGTCCGTGCCTCGTAATAAGGGTAGAGTTCTGGGTGTTCCCTCCTACTGACCATGGATGGTGCACAAGGCAAGAGGAATTCTGCTTCTTCTGCAGTCATCATATTTAAATGAAGAGGTGTGAATCACTCCGGAATCCCAATGGCACAACAGAGAAGGTGTGACTTTGGTGTGAACCAACATTTCTTTACTTTTTCTTTTCTTTTAATGTGTGAAAAACAGTATATATGTCAGATGGACATATTACAGTGTCAGCTATTGTAACACTACATCAAGATTCATATATATATATATATATATATATATATATATATATATATATATATATAAAATCCATCTAGCAAACATAACTTCTTTAACTTTGTGGACAAACGTGGTTTTGCCTCTTCCTTCCCAGTGTCATGATTGTCCTGTTAGTCTCTGTCTGCCCGTCTGTTGTGTGCTTCTGGTTGTGGTTCCTGGCGTTCCCTCTCACTTCCCTAATCACTACCACACCTTTATCCAATCTGAACTGGATAAATGGCCAGTTCAACTCCTCAAAAGCCCTTTGAGCAGACCCAGTCGTAATCCACTATGGTAAAACACTTATATTTTTGTTTCTGACTGTTGTGATCATCCTGATTTTTGCTGTATCTGCCACATACAACCCAATGCTGGGGTTACCCCTTGATAAGTTCAGAGTTTCTTTTACTAATACTCACATGACATGTGAGTTTAAAGACGCATTTCATGAATTGCGAAATGATTGTTTCTTGACAGATAGACCGTTTTATTTGGATAACTCAAACTGCTCAAGTCATACCGAGATTATTTTTGCAGAATGAGGACTTTACTGGTGTAGTCATGTCACAAAAAAATATATCTCTCCACCGCCAGCATGGACATCAAAATGATTACAGCAGTAAAGAACGGATATTTCAATGTACATGTGAGGATCGAGGAATCCAACCCTCTCTTTTAAGAGCAACACCCGCCGGTGCTGCACAACATTTATGGTCCTTTCTATATAGGCCCACACACTGGCAGCATGAGAGGCACATCATTGGGGTGACACTGAAAGCAGTAATTTTACCACATTTGCTTCCCACATCAGCTCATGCCAGTCACCATACCTTGGCTTCTTCTTCAGTCAGCATGGTACATCTGCTATATTCTCAAACGGGTGGGGTCATAGACGCACTACTGTGGGGGGTGTTGACAACCAGGGGAGAAAAAATATAGAGTGAAACTAGGTTGACTTAATATGATTTCTAATTCAACATGGAAGGAAAAAGTTTCAGAAGCACTGCGCTAAATGATGCTTTATCACTTGTTTCATATGATGCAATGGTAAGAACTGTGCTTCAGTGATAAAAGGAGAGCGGTAGAGGCATTGGAGGGAAAACATTTGCTCATTAGGAGGTAACATATCGTAAGGCTCAGTATCTCAGACTCGAGGCAGTGTGGCAAGTGACTAAGATAGTCTCCTAGATGTGTTTTAAAGCTGACCTTGAACACTTTTCAAGAGCTTGAACACAATGTGTTAAAAGGTAGAGTTTCATTCAGGCAATATGACACCAAAGACATCTTTTTGATACGTAACACATTTTATATATGTGGGCAGCTCTTGCTTATATGTGCTGTCTGAGATGGCATTGATTGTGGAGCCAGAGCTGGGTTGCCAGGTAAACGAGACAAAAAGTTTATTTGGGAAGTTTTAGACTACATGCACTAATTGGTGTGTCTCTCTATAAGCTGTGACGTCTGGTGCTTACATAATCTGAGGTAGTTTTTATATAGGTATTTTTTTCTTTCTGTTTAGCATCATGTCTCTGTATTATATCTACCATTATTTGTGGGGAATGTTTTATTTTGAACTTTGAGAGCCACTAGTCTCATTATTTGGCCCTGTTCACATTAACAAAGACAGTCACAGCTAACCAGTTTTGTGATTGTATTGTAATTATTATTGTAAAATATATATGAACTGTACTTAGCACCTTTCTAGTCTTCTGACCACTTTTATACTTCATATCTTAATCACACAATCTTACACATTCATACACTGATGGCATTAGCTGCCATGCAAGGAGCCAACTGCTCATCAGTTTGAGGAGCTAACCATTCATACTGTACGCATTCACAGACCGATGGTGTGCCCAAGGACACCTCAACATGCAGACTGGAGTAGCCGGAGATCAAACCACCAATCATCTGACGACCCACTCTACAGCGGCCCCATGTTGTCCATGTATCATGGGTCTCAAGTTTTAGGCCTAAAACCTAAATATAGTTCATACGCACATTTTGGTATAACGTTTTTAGGCAGGTGCTCAAGTGGGGGAAAAAGTGGCTTGTTGTGTTTGATGATGGACGATTGCCCAAGTTTTTGTAGCTGTACGGAGATGAATAAAGGGAGGTTTTATTTCAAAACAGTGACAAACAATGCAGAAGCTATCACTTGCTGTTACTAATGAAGACAGGTCTGGGAGATGTGGATCATGTTGCCCTGTGGTGGCTCAGGTAGTCTTGAAGTTGTCGGGCATTAGAACACACTTTTAATTGACAATTTATGCCATGGGCCAAATTTTAAAAAACTAAAATTAAACAAAATTAAAAAAAGAAGAAGGAAATCAGAGGCAAATATGGGGGGCAGAAAGTCTCTGCATCACTGCACATGCCTGGGCATAATCTTGACTACAGACTCCAGACCCACAGCTAACTTTTGCTGTTACTTAGCTGGACTAATGAAACACTGGCTACAGTCTGTTCCTTCTGGGAAATACAGATTTTTAATCAATCAAGCAGTCCGTCATCCAGCTACTCTCTTCTTTGTCTGTTTTTTTGGAAACAAACCAGACTGCAGGTCATGAAGACATTTGTGTGTGTATTCTTATCTCAAAATGTTTAGAATGCAGAAAGGGAGAGGTCTCTAAACAGAGAGAGAGAAAGAGAGAGAGAGAGAGGCCTGATTCAGTTGGCTTTAAAACATGCCACAGTGAAGCCCCTCATTGTTCAAAGATGGATCCATCCACCAAATCCTGTAACAATGAGACAATGGCTGCACACCCTCCAAGAAGCTCTACCTCTGAATCTTTGTACGGTTCCAAAAACACCCAAAAAGTGCAGTTAAATAAGCCGGAGAACAGTTTGTACTGGAACTTTTTTTTTTCAAAACTTAACAGTCCTCAACACAGATTGGCTGAGTCACCTTCAGTTATTGGAACATTTGTCGCCTTCTTTTCGCGTTAAATCATTGTTTTATAGCACTGATTCATTTTGACCAAAGTGGCTCCTATTCAGCTTAACAGTCATTTTATTGAACCTCAGCTCTGCATCTGGGTGTTAACAAACTTTCAAAGTAGCAAAATAAAAAAATAAAGAAAGAAAGAAAAAGGTCAAGGATGCAAGATCATCTTATTTTGTTCTCCCACTATTCTGGGGTCCTCTTTAATGTAATTGCTTCTGTCATCAGCCCCCTGAAGCCATAACAAAGCAGGCTGCATGCTCTGAAAAAATGCGAGCAGTGCCTGAATGATTTAGGAAAAGGAAGTGGAGAATATCAGGCTGCAGATTTCCTTGCTGCTCCTGTCCTCTGTGTCCTCCTCCCTCAACACTTCGCAGTACTTTGCTGTTTACAAGCCATTACTCCTACAGCATTAGAGGAAGCCATTTTTCACATGAACCCCCCCGCGTCTTCCATTTATGTCACGTTTCTAAAAGAGATGGTTCATTCAGAGCACATATTTTATGAGCTTTTGATATTTTTTTAATTACTGTCCACTTCTCTGTCTGTTTGAAGCACACTTCGGAAAGTCCACGTCACACAAATTTGTTGTCAGCCTTTTTTTTTTTCAATTCTGCATTGAATTTTAGAATTCTTCAATCAATTTAGATTGATTGTGACACAGTTTTTTTTAATCTTCCACAGCACTGGCATTGGCCTTATTAGCCGCATTCATAGCTGTAATTTGATTGAACATGAAGAGTCTACAGTCGTGTCAGCAGCTCTGTGAGGCTACACTCGATAATAGTCTTCACAATGCTAACAGGCTCATGGAGAGTGTATATATGTATATGTATAATCTGCACCCTGGGCGGCGTTTTCCTCAATCACTTAAAAGGTGCCGATGGCCCTGTTATCAACAGGTTCTTCAACGTAAACCTTCATGAGAATTTCATATTTATATGTCTCTTTTTGATAAACAGCACTGCTTGTGTGCATATTAAAGAGTGTTCATTTTTTTATATATGTTATGTTGGATTGGTAACAGTTCAAAGGGCATCTTCACAACTACCAACAAATCTGAAGTCATCAAACTTAAATCATGCAGCACACACACCCACGTGCACGCTGGCACACCAACAGTTGTTCTTTAAAAATCTGCAGTTTCATTAAAGCCGGGGCTTTTCATCACACTTTGCCTGGATGTTGATCTTTTCAAATGCTCATTGATCACCATGTTTAATCACGGTAATTGGAAAGTGGCAGCTGCTCGGTGCTACCTCATATGCAGGCTGCAGCTTCACTCAAGTGAAAGTGGGCTAAATTGTGGCAGGTGTTCCAGCAGCCAATAATTTGGCACTGTCTTTTGCATCATGCAAAAATGTTGCGTCTCTTGACCTTAAAATTAAAAATCATACGAAAGATCGTCTGTTAGTGCACTGCTCTGTGTGATACAGATGAGGAACACAGTTGGCTGTTAATATGTTAAATATGTGGAACAATCAACTTATTAAAAAGTTGAACACCGTGTTATAACTGGCTGGAGTAAATATAATACCAAATATGAAACATCAAAGCAAGAAATGGTAGAATTCACAATTTTCAGTTTCATTTACTGATGCTGTGCAGTCAGCAATGAATCTGAAATCATGCACACCCCCACTAGCATCACTTTATTCAGTAAAATGCATAAAAAAATATTTTTCATACCAGCCATTTTGACATGAAATAGAACAGTAAACACAGGTGTTACCAACAAGCGGCAACCTCCATGGCCAGTGTGAAAGTGCCATAAACTGTAATTCCTTGACTGCTTAAGCAGCCAATTGATGCTGGCTACAAAACAGTCTCCATAATTGCTATTGTGGTACTATTATGGTTTACATCAAGATAATTGTTTTGCTTGCTAGCTGTTATTTTGGTCTATCCTGACTCTGGGATTATTTGGATAGGGGTGCCAAAGAGCCACCATGTTAGCATCACTGTCATGTGTGCTGATGTTATGATGTGATGTAGGTTGAGGGGGTCATGAGAGACTGAGTGTTTCGGGTATTACAGTATATGGTTTCCTATATGTGAGGTATCCTGGGAAATGAATCTCTCTGTTTTTTCTGTCCCTTAGACTTGAGCCATATGGTATTGTTTATTTTAGTTGCATGTATTGGAGCTATAATCTCGACCGTATATAAGGGTTTGTAACGCATAGATCAGGAGAGTCTCTCATCATTCGGCCAGGGGGTCTCCAAGTAACGTTTTACTTGCTATGATACTGAACTTATTATAATAAATTTGTTTATACAACTAAGGCAGTGTCGGTGGAGTTTTTCTTCAAACATCTTCAACTGCATCGCCAATGAATATACGACATTACAACATTTTTTTGTCTCTGTAGCTAATTTCCCCGTTCATGACAACTGTGTGACAAGGGTGAATTTATATACAACTCACCTGTTCAAGTTATATTAAGGCTTAAAGTTATGCAGTATTAACAGTGTGGCCACTTTGATGGACAGGTAGGTGCTATTACAGGTGGCTTGTTTGAGCACCCAGGTATTATTTGGCACACCTCAGGTCCACCAATGATCCACATCTTTGCCAATATTTACATTGGTCAGGAGGCGGAAGAAGTAGGACAGTCAACATGGCGATGGCCAGAGCCACAGATTGTGAGTTTCAAAACGATGCTTCGAAACATGTGGGTGACATCACGCACACACTGTCCATTCCTTATACTGTCATTGATTACCAGACAGTTATAGTACCTCTGACCACTCCTCTGTATTAGTATTTTTGGTACTTTTGTGTTTTTTTCAACACCATCTCCATCCGATTTGTGTGCAAACATGAACTTGGAATTATTGAGATGAGTCATTTCCCTTTTTTTTTCTGCCATACTTTGTGATACACTTGTTAGCACTTGTCAGTGCTAGCATAGCATGTGAAAAGGCTGGTGATCTATGTTGACATGAGATGACGTGGGATGCAGAGCTGAATGTATGACGGTACAAACCATGAGTACAGTCTGTTGTTATGGAGAACGTAAGATCTCTGCACATAACATGAACGAGCTACAGAGTAAGTATGAAGAGTGTGCTATGGATGAGGTCTACTGATGACTCGTGGCGGAATTGCCCATAGGTATGAATGTGAGCGTGTCTCTTTGTGTCAGCCCTGTAATAAACTGGTGACTTGTCCAGGGTGTACCCCACTTCTCACCCATTGTCAGCTGGGATCAGCTCCAGTCTTCCATGACCCTGAAAACGACAAGCAGTTATGGAAAATGGATGGATGAATTAAAATGAAAACATTTATCAAGCTTTCACATCATATTCAATGTTGTCAGATAATGTGCCATAAGTGGCTGCAATTATAAAGCGCTGTTATCCAAATTGCCGTAGAGTTTTGCTTTTCAATCACCAATTTACCACACGCTGATGACCTTCAGAGAAATTCATCTTTTGTACATGCACACCACTTACAGAGTTTTCAACAAGCAGCATCTAAAAAATACATGTGGACATCGAGAGAAATTTATATGGATGTAGAATAGTATGGATGGAGAATATTGTGCACAACATGTCCAGTTTTTGTATAACAAACTTCTTCACTCGTATTTTGAATTATTTTTTTGTAGAATTTTGTATGCATTTTTCATTGTATTCTCTCTGTCCTCATCTTTGAACCAGCTCAGTGCTTTGTAGATAAGCTCTATTGCCTCTCATACCTTTTCTATAAACATATGGCACCATTTTATTGTAATCTTTAGTCATCAAAATGTCACTTCAATGGTGATTCTCAAGTAGCTGTAGTTGACAGTTTAATAGAGATCATTCAACAGATAACCAGTAAAGAAGATGGAACTCATTTCCAGCAACGTCCCAAAATGTTTAAAATGTCGAGGGATTCTAGATAGGATCCAGGTGCGTATGAATTGTGTGCAGGCGCATTTAAATTGCGTGTCTCTGCAAGTAATCAAGCTAATTGGACAGCCATGAGTGCTTCTGCTATCTCTTGAGTTGTGAATAAAAGGCAGCTGGTCACTAAATCAGCAGCTTGCTTTGTTTCTTTTGTTCACCACCTCAGTGGTTTGGTAGTAATCCTCATTCTACCAGTCTGAAGGGTGTAAAGACAGACAAAAATCATCTGCCCACTGTGGTGGGTGTAATTTGTGGTTGATGTGTCTAGACTTCATCCAGGCATCAACAAACCCAAACAAAACACATAATAGTGGTGACCCCCAAAGGTTTCATTGAATAGCTGAGCCTTTCAGTCTCACTGACTCCTTAGTGTGAGTCACAGTCAGCATAGCAAGGAATACAAACCTGGTATTATGGTTACTGTTAAAAATAGTAAATGTCATTTATTTTCCACAGGTTTCTGTGTCCAAAAACTGCTAGTGAAAAGTGATTGTGGACGGGGGCGTGGTGCATCAGCTGCAGGAGAGAGGTGTGGGGAGGGCTCAGGAGAGCAGCGCCAGGTGAGCGTGATTGGCACACCTGCTTAAAACTGGATAATCACTCTCGCTCCTGTGCCCACAGCGGTAGCGTGCTGGACGTGGAAAAGGACAGACGGACGAAAACGCTGGCAGACGGCAGCAAGACGCCTGCGAACGGCTGCAGCGTAACACTGGTCCAGGGTGAAATAAAATAGTCCGTCATAAACGAGCTTTGGTCTCTGACTGGTCTGTGTGGAGAACCCACGGTGGCAGCGAGCCTGTCACATTTTGGCGCCCAACCAAGACGGCACAGAGACAATGTCAGAGCCACAGCAGGTGCAGCCAGTAACAGCGCTGGCCCAGATGGTGGCAGAGGTCGCCGCAATGAGCCGGGACCAGGCGGTGGCCAGCAGACAGCAGCTCGCGGCGCTGCAGCAACAGGCGGAGAGGCAGACGCAGCTGCTGGAGGCGATGCTGGTCCGGGCGGGGGCAGCGTCACCGGGTCCCTCGCTCTCCGGTATGTCCTTACAGCGGATGACCGGGAATGATGACGCACAATCATATCTCGAAATGTTCGAGGCGACAGCGTCGGCATGTGGCTGGCCGGAGGCGGAGTGGGCCGTGCGGCTGCTTCCGCTCTTGGCCGGGGACTCGCAGACAGCGGCGCTCGGCCTGCCTGCCTCCTCTCGGGGGCAGTATAAAGCCGTGAAGAGGGCTGTCCTTGACCGGCTGGGATATTCGGCCGAGGACCACCGCCGGAAGTTTCGGGGGACCAAGCTGGGCCCCTCTGACCGCCCGTTCACCTACGCCCAGCAGCTGAGGGACGCCGCGTACCGATGGCTGCAACCGGGGGAGACCACAGGCGAGAGACGGTTGGTGGAAAAGCTCGTGCTGGAGCAGTTCGTGGAGGGGCTGCCGGATGGCACCCTCGAGTGGGTGCGCTGTCACCGCCCCGACGACCTGGCGGCCGCCGTCGCCCTCGCGGAGGACCATCTGGCCGTCCACGCCCAGGGCCAGGCATCAGAGGCGCGGCCGGCGCCCTCCGACCGTCCCAGCCCGGCACCTCGCAGGAGACCCGCGCCAGCACCTGGTCCCCCCACAACGCACATCCGCCCCTCCCCTGCTCCTCGTCATAATATCCCCTCTCTCTCTCTTCCACCACAGGGTCCAGCCGCTACGGGCGCTGCTCTTAGCCCACAGAGGGTCCCTCAGGCGGCAGGGCAGGAGTGTTGGAGGTGCGGGCAGCCCGGACACTTCCGCCGCGAGTGTCCGCTGATGGAGGTCGGGCAGGTGATCCGGGTTGTCGGTCCTCCGGCGCCCTCCCCCGGTCCAGGAGAGACGTACAGCGTTCCGGTAAGGATTCAGGGGGGTACACATCAGGCTATGGTGGACTCGGGCTGCATGCAGTCTATAGTTCACCAGAACCTGATTCGACCCGGGGCATTGTTAGAGGCAGGATGGGTGGATATCAGGTGTGTGCATGGGGATATTCACAGATATCCTGTGGTGCCAGTGGAAATTCGTTACAGGGGCAAAAAGCATAGTGTGAAGGCTGCGGTTAGTTCCCGCCTGGCGCATCCCCTGATCTTGGGCACAGATTGGCCTGGGTTTGATAGGTTAGTGGGGCAGTGTGTGGGGGTGCGCTCACGACCGACAGGGACATGGGATATGTGCGCTGTGCTCAGCGGTGACGCAAGGTTGTCCGACACTGCAGACGGGGAGGGGGAGCCAGCGGTGCCTTCTCAGGAGGCGCCGCCGGTTCCTGTGTTCGACTCCATGGAAGATTTTCCACTCGAGCAGTCTCGTGACGATACTCTACGCTTTGCCTTTGACCAAGTGATACAAATTGATGGTCACATGGTGCGCCCTGACGCAGCGCTAACGTATCCACACTTTTCATTGCGCAGGGACAGATTATATAGAGTGAGTCGTGACACTCAAGCAGATGACGTGGTAACCCAATTGTTGGTCCCGAAAAGCCGTCGGGAAATGATTTTCCAGGCGGCTCATTATAACCCTATGGCTGGTCACATGGGATATGATAAAACACTAAACCGGATAATGGCTCGATTCTATTGGCCAGGCATTCGGGCAGACGTGCGCCGCTGGTGTGCGTCTTGTCCCGAATGCCAGTTAGTTAACCAGCCGGCCATCCCGAGAGCGCCTTTGCGCCCATTACCGCTGATTGAGGTCCCATTCGAACGCATTGGGATGGACCTCATCGGGCCATTTCACCGGAGCGCACGTGGATAACGCTTTGTGTTAGTCCTTGTGGATTATGCAACGCGATATCCAGAGGCAGTGCCGCTGCGCACCATCTCCGCAAAGAGTGTGGCGCAGGCACTGTTTCAAGTTATCTCCCGGGTTGGGATCCCGAAAGAGATCCTGACCGATCAAGGCACCCAATTTATGTCACGAACACTGAGAGAGCTGTACGGGTTATTGGGCATCAAGTCTATCCGGACCAGTATTTACCATCCTCAAACTGACGGCCTCGTTGAGCGCCTGAATAAGACTTTGAAGTCCATGATCCGTAAGTTTGTGCACGATGATAGTCGTGATTGGGATAAATGGCTTCATCCTCTGTTGTTTGCAGTGCGCGAGGTACCCCAGGCCTCCACGGGATTTTCTCCCTTTGAGCTGCTGTTTGGCAGGAAACCACGCGGGGTTTTGGACCTGGTTAAGGAAAGCTGGGAGGAGGGTCCGAGCCCAAGTAAGAATGAAGTTCAGTACGTCCTGGACCTGAGAGCAAAACTCCACACACTGGGTCAGTTATCACGCGAGAATTTGCTCCGGGCCCAGGAACGTCAGCAGCGGCTGTACAACAGAGGATCCAAGTTAAGACAATTTTCACCGGGAGATAAAGTGCTTGTATTGCTCCCATCGTCCAACTCTAAATTACTCGCCAAGTGGCAAGGTCCCTTTGTGGTCACACGACGAGTGGGTGAAGTTGACTATGAGCTTGTGCGTTCTGACAGGGGAGGGGCGACACAGATTTATCACCTCAACCTCCTTAAAGCTTGGAGAGAGGCTGAGTCTGTCTCCCTGGTGACGGCAATTGCAGAGAGAGATGAGTTGGGGCCGGAGGTACCAAAATCGGCCGATCCCGCCTCGCTCGTTTGTGAAAACCATCTCTCACCGTCCCAGAGAGCAGACATTGCCAGGTTGCAGCAGCGTTTCGCTGATGTGTTCTCCCCCCTACCAGGGCGCACAAGCCTTATTCAACACCATGTTGAAACTCGCCCGGGCGTGACGGTGCGTTCACGGCCCTATCGGCTACCTGAGCATAAGAGAAAAGTGATTCAGGCTGAATTGGAAGCCATGTTGAAGATGGGTGTAATAGAAGAGTCCCACAGTGCCTGGTGTAGCCCCATTGTTCTTGTAGTCAAGAAAGATGGGTCTATCCGGTTCTGTGTGGACTATCGCAAGGTGAATGATGTTTCACAGTTTGACGCCTATCCGATGCCCCGGGTCGACGAACTCCTGGATCGCTTGGGCACGGCTCGCTTTTTCACGACGCTGGATTTGACCAAGGGCTACTGGCAGATTCCCCTATCTTCAGAGTCCAAGGAGAAAACGGCCTTCTCCACTCCGTACGGTTTGTACCAATTTGTCACACTTCCGTTCGGGTTGTTCGGGGCCCCAGCCACATTTCAGCGCCTCATGGACCGGGTGCTGCGGCCGCATGCGGCATATGCTGCCGCCTACCTGGATGATGTCATCATCCACAGCAACACCTGGGCGGAGCATGTGCAGCAGGTGGCCGCGGTGCTCGAGTCACTGAGGCAGGCGGGGCTCACGGCCAACCCGAAGAAGTGTGCAGTTGGACGGAGGGAGGTACGGTATCTGGGGTACCACTTGGGCGGCGGGCAGGTGCGTCCACAGGTAGATAAGACAGCAGCGATTGCAGCCTGCCCAAGGCCCAAGACGAAAAAAGAGGTGCGGCGGTTTTTGGGGCTGGCCGGCTATTACCGGCGATTTATCCCCAACTTTGCAGAGCTGACCAGCCCCTTAACCGACCTCACCCGAAAGGGTGCCCCAGATCCGGTCCAGTGGACGGAGCAGTGCCAGGTGTCGCTTGAGAGGGTAAAGCAGGCCCTCTGTGGGGAGCCCCTTCTCCACACACCTAACTTCTCTCTCCCTTTTGTCCTGCAGACTGATGCGTCGGGCAGAGGGCTGGGGGCCGTTCTGTCCCAGCAGGTGCAGGGCGTCGACCGCCCAGTGCTGTACATCAGCCGCAAGCTGTCCGAGAGGGAGGCCAGGTACAGCACGGTAGAAAGGGAGTGCCTGGCCATCCGGTGGGCGGTCGGTGCTCTGCGGTACTACCTGCTGGGGCGCCCATTCACCCTCTGCTCGGACCACGCTCCCCTCCAGTGGCTCCACCGCATGAAGGATGCCAACGCCCGGATCACACGGTGGTATCTGGCGTTGCAGCCGTTTAAGTTCACTGTGGTCCATAGGCCGGGGGCACAGATGGCTGTGGCCGACTTCCTTTCCCGCTCCCTTGGGGAGGCGGGGGGGGGAGTGGGTTAGGCCGGACGGCTCCCCGGCCTAAGTCGGGCGGTGGAGGCATGTGGACGGGGGCGTGGTGCATCAGCTGCAGGAGAGAGGTGTGGGGAGGGCTCAGGAGAGCAGCGCCAGGTGAGCGTGATTGGCACACCTGCTTAAAACTGGATAATCACTCTCGCTCCTGTGCCCACAGCGGTAGCGTGCTGGACGTGGAAAAGGACGGACGGACGAAAACGCTGGCAGACGGCAGCAAGACGCCTGCGAACGGCTGCAGCGTAACACTGGTCCAGGGTGAAATAAAAGAATCCGTCATAAACGAGCTTTGGTCTCTGACTGGTCTGTGTGGAGAACCCACGGTGGCAGCGAGCCTGTCACAGTGATATCATTAGGTATTCAGAGTATAACCTATGGACAAAGAAACAGGTTCATTCTCGGTGCCCAGTGTCCTGAACAAGGTCATGGAGCAGGTAATTTCCAGGAATCTGAAAATGCCCTGACTATTGATCTTCGGGCCTGGTCACACCTGCAGTTATCACAGGCAAAGATGGAACCAAATCATATTTCATATAAAATTCCACAAACCCTGACACAAAAAAACAACAACAAAAAACAATACACATTTGACCAATTGCAAATTGTCCATAAGGGTTGGATTAGGAAAGGATGAATTTGTTCGGAGACAAAAAGTTTACAGTTGGCCTGAACCAGGAGGGTGGAATGAACAGCTGGCAGTTGTAGAGAGGGAGGGTTGGTTAAATTGTTTAAAGACTGAGATAATAGCAAACATTTTCAGTCTCTCTAGGCAGACAACAATAGTGTTGCACTCAATTAGCAGTTGTGTAACATTTACAAGAGCAACAGAGAGATACTTTCTGATCTCTGCACTGCTGGTCAATCCCTGGGTGTGAATGTTGGTACACTTTCAGAAATAGTCCATAGTTATTATATTAACTGTGTGTTGATTCTTTTTTGCTTTGTCATTGGCGGATTACACGTGGGGCCATCTTAAAAGCTCACTGGGTCAATGGATGACCATTGCTTGATTGGCCAGTTGAGGACTTCTGTTTCTTCTGGTACTAGCTAAATGGAATACAATGTGTCCTTTGTACAACCACTGGTATTTTATTTGTCTCTTTGCAGCAACTTCTCAAAGTGTTCGGTCTCTAAATGCAGCCAGGTGTTTACACTTGTGACTGGATCACTGAACAGGTGGCACCGGAGCAAGTCAGCATCACCCTTTAGGTGACATCTGGATGGGTCGGAAGGCAGGTAGAGCCAAAAGTGGGCCATCTGGGCAATAACGCACATTTGATCCCAATTAACCTTGTCCTATATCTGTCTCCCAGTGTGCAGAGAGGTGTGTGGAGCGACAGGAGAAAGGATTATGCTTGATTTAAAACCAGGGGATCATATTGATATCCCATGCTTGAATTAGCTTCTGCTTTAGAGATTATTAAACCTCACACCGAGAAGGAAAGATGAGTTGCTGCAAGCTCAGAGTTAACTACTGGGGAGAACCAGATACCCTTTATCACACAAGTCAAGTATTCATTAGGTGTCCTTATGTACACTGAAAAATATTTTGCTTGCTAATCATTAATAGTGTTCTGGAAATCTCTTTATGATGTGCTTCCAGTCTCAGTGAGGTTTATATGACGCTAGTATGATGTTTTAGCAGTCAGTTGCATAAATCAAGTGGATATCTTCCAAGGTAAAGAACATTTGGGGAGTATTACATTCCTTCTTTATGTTTCTCTAGACAGCGATTCCTTGCTGAGCTGCAGTGGATGGGTAATGACAAAAAGAGAGGATTTCGTCCATTATGACTTGCATATACAAAGCACGTTAATCTTTTAGTAGGCAGTGATAACAGGAATGCTTACAACAATCCAAACTCGTTTCAGTTTTCTGTAGGTACCTGACTGTTGTCAGTTGTGTCAAGTTTAACTTCAAATGTAATGTAAGCACAGCATGTAGTTTGAGACCACAGCATTACTTTTAAATGGTCAAGAACATAGACTGCTGACAAGAAGGTCCAAAATGCTAGACTTTCAGCTGTACTGTAAACTGAATTATCTCAACAACTGTCATTGTTGAAATAACTGTCGTAAGCCTATAAATTCTATCAGCGAAACACAAGCCCCTCTCGTTTCCTTAAAATGACAGCAGTCCATACTTTGGACTGACTAGTACTGTCAGGTAATCCACTGAGAATATAATACTGTTGTACTCCAGTCAGCATCATTAGCCTATGGACTATATTATCCTGACTTCTGAAGCAATTGCTAACAGTGGAAATAACTGTTTAATTGTCCATGACAATAACAGGATTTCTGGCAACATTTAGGCGATTGGAGTGGGATATTTTGTATGAGATAGGGCAGGTTAAAAGGAGAGTACTGAATGACGCATTTCATTATTTTAATCTGTATATGTGACCCGGTGTTAGGCAGGCATAGGGCACAATGAGAACACATTGTAGCCCGGTAGAATTGAGCCTTTAGAGCATTGACATGGGCAACATAAGAATAAAAAACGATGCTGCTTCATGCTATGCTTCACATGTTGCAGATATGAGGGCTATATCATGAAACAATAAGAGAAAACTAATGCATAATTTCTGTCTCAAAACAACCCTGGCTGACCAGGATTTGACCAGAAAATGTAGCTACTGTTTATTGAAATGCTGTCATTACCTCAGGTCTGTTACCTCCCACAGCGTAAGAGCCCACAGTGTATATTTACTGGGCTTGCAAATGTCATTTTGCATTTTACATAAAGAAGGCAGACATCAGAACATGATGCATTATATTAATTTGAGAGTGATAAATGTGTAAATGCTGCTTATTTAGAGAGGACAATATGTTGCCTGTGATGCCAGCTCAAAAATAAATTCAGTTTTGGAAACACTTCACAAATGGAGAGGCTCCAAAAATGAATGTTATCACCTTTGTGTTAAGGTACTCTGTAATTATGATGACAGGATTTTACTAAATACTCAGGAGGAGTGCTGACTATCCCACCTTTGCTTTGCAGACTCCTGCCAAATAAACCAGTGCTTATGTCTGTGACAACACTGTTGAAATTATATGGCACCCATTTGTTTTTCTCCTTATCGAACAACACCACAGCACAGCAGAGAATGTCCTGTTTAATGCCTATTACTGCGGCAGTGCTTTAGCATCCATATCAGAGAATGGGTATGATTAATAGAAACATGACATCTCATTAGAAAGTTAGGGCTTTGTTCTAAGTGCCACTAGTCTGCTCTTTGTTTACTACCTGCTGACTCACTGTAGAAATGAGTTTCTTACTCCCATAACATTTCCATCTTGTCTGGGGTATACAGTATGTGATGGTGGTGCTCGCTGAATTAAACATTTCTAATGGGTAAATATAATATTTCTGATAAATGAAGCTGCTGCTGACAAATAAGTTAGACTGTGAGGTGGAAGTTCAGTACTGTAAAATTGACAGAAATTCACCCGGAAAGTCAATTGAATTTGCTTTTCTAAACTCTGTTACTCCTATTCTCAATATCTGCATGAGTCATCTGCTGCCTTAGAGTCAGATGAATGAAACAACAAATTAAAGGAAAATTCAAGTTGGGACTTATTCTGATTTATGGAGAACTGTCTCATTCAATATTTTCTTCCAGATTATTTTGAGGAATGTGAAACACAAATCTAAAGTGCATATTTACAGTCTTCCAGTGTAAATGCATGTGTAAATTTATCTGCAGTATTACTAGCAATGTCGATCCGAGCTGCAAATTTCCTCTGCAGTAAGCTTTGAAGAGACTGCAGGGACAGTACCATTTTTTTTTTTTTTTTTTGTGTAGCAACTCTCTTTTTTGGTTTTCTGACTCCATTTCATCTACATCTCATCTACCTTTTTATACCTGACAGTTGGTCCTCAAAAATCAAAGAAATGTTTCCTGGTGTCATCCATGGATGATTGGTTATCCAGTAAACTGTCCTGGAATTGCAGGGTTGATTAAATATATAACCTTTTGTGGGAGTCCAGAATGCTGTTCTAACACTAGAACTGCCAAGGGGTCATTTTTACAACCTTTTCAATTTCAAATGTATGTAACTCTTAAGATAAAACTCCATTCATGAAACATTAACTGGAGCAGAAGAAGAACAAATGCCCAAGAAGTTCTGGCAATGTTGAGTGAGGGAGAACGGGGTCAGCACTCAACATGCTACCCAACTCCTGACACAGGCTGTGGTCATCTCACGACTCATTACGACCCAATGCCAGTTGGCTGCCATGCAAGTGTATGAATGTGTATGAATAGGTGAATGAGATATCTAGTGTAAAAGCACTTTGAGTGGTCGGAAGACTAATAAGGCACTATATAAGTACAGTCCATTTAACATGTCCTTGTTGCACTGTACCTTGATTGTTTGGTTCTGTAGGTCACTTTGGATAAAAGAATCAGCTAAATGAATGTAAATGTAATCTAAATCACATGTGTTCCTGTCTTTTCAGGTTTCTGCTTAGATCCTTTCTATTTGTGCTACAATCCCGCAGCATCATTTTAATGTTTGTGTTTTCTACCATGTGACTGCTCTGACGCTGAATAGTTCTGTTTGTTCATACTGTCAGTATGTATGATGTCAGCTGCCTGGAGATGCTTCCAAATAAGGATGCACCACAGTCAATCATACTCCTGTCTGCACACACACAGCTGACATACAGTAGCTAATATCAGTCAATCTCTGTTCCCTCACACACTGTAAAATTCACATCAGATGGAAGCCTGAGTCCTATCAGCCTGATGAGAAACCATTTCAACTGTTAAATGGAATTTAAACTCTGGGGAGTTTCAGAGAGACAATGTTTGATTTCCTTGGTGAAACAATCACACATATCTATCTGAGCATCTGTTTGCATTAAGTCTGTATCATCAAAGAGTTTTCCTCTGACAGAAAATACAGGCTCACATTCTGTCCCTGTTGCTTTGTGATTTGGCAATCGAACATTGCAATTTCCCTACAGCAGTTCCAAACCTTTGATGGTCTAAGTCGTGGGATTACTCTTCACAAAACATTAGCTACAATATGACTTTCTCTCACTGGTTGCCAAAACTGTTCTCCTTTGATGGCTAGATTAGATTATTGTCCCAGTGAAGCAGAGGGACATGGACACAAGACTGAGAGAACACAGTTAAACATCGCAACAGAGCTATCAAAGGTTACTGGACACAAAGACATTGGTGGCCCTGTTGAACCAACAGTTTCAGTTCTTGATCAGTGTGTGTGTGTGTGTGTGTGTGTGTGTGTGTGTGTGTGTGTGTGTGTATATTAGTTCAATTTATTTTCTCAGAGGATTTTCTTTCAGATACAACATTGAGGCAGATTATGAAATTACAAAGCAAAGTGTATTGGGACTGATTGGCCTATATTGTGTATGACTGTGACTCATCTCATGAGAAAACCACAAATGGTCCATCATATGCTAATTTGCAAATACATTACATTATTAACAGAATCAACACATACAACAGTTTACACGTTTTATTCCAAGCTTGCTCTGGTGGAGCAGTGAGGTCAGGCATGCATTTACTGATTAGCATCAGAATCATCCGAAATGTGTGTGCAGGGCTGTAAGCATGAACTGCAGGAGCTAACAGGTTAAAAGCAGGTTTGTTGTCATTACCTTCTATTATTGTTGTTGCAATTAGTGCAGCCAAGCACCATTATTCCTTCCCCTACTATGGAGTAGCTGCATTCCAGACGACTTGAAACAGAATATCTGGCATCCTGCTTCTAAAACAAGTGTAATGTCTCAAAGTCAGAGTATGCACTTGTCCATCTATTCCAATTTCATCAAACAGTTGTCTAACGTCACACAACAATGGCAGCATCCACGAAAGTGAATTATAAATGGTAAACCTTCAACTAAAACACAATGTAAAGTATATTTGCCTGTATTGAATTAAAATATTATGCTGTATTCTATTATGTTGGGTGGCACGTGGTGTAGTGATTAGCAATGTCGACCCACAATAGGACAGTTCAATCTGTGGGTGGGAGGTTTGCATTTCCACCAATGTCTATGTGGGTTCTCTCAGGGTACTCTATATTCCAACATGCAGGGTAATTGGTGTCTGTCTTTGGGTGTTCATCCTGTAATAAAGTGGCGATTTGTCCAGTTGTGTACCCCACCTCTCACCGAATATCTGCTGGGATCAGCTCCAGCCTCCCTTAACCATGATAGAGAAACAGTTATGGAAAGAATAACTGAATGAACATTGTCATGTAGTTCTGCAAAATATGATGCCAATGTTATTAGGTAGCTACTTAAGGTAAATAATGTCTGAAAGTCATCTCTGCACAACTATTCGGTTAAAAAAGACAAAAACTGAGAATTTAGTTGTGCAGACACTTTCCAAAGGATGTCATCAGCCGTGTGTTTTTGCTGACGTTTGGCTTCGTGCACCTGGAATGATTAGCAGTCAGAAATTGGGAAATTCCAACCCTCAACGTAGACTGGAACGCGCCATTACATAAAGATACTCAATATTTGCTGAATGAGCGGTCAACCCCTCCGTGCCCCTGAGACTCGAAGGAAATACGTCTTGGTCTGTGCTTCACTGAAATGTATGAGCAAATTTTGGTCTGACTGCACCTTCATTCATCAGCTTGGCAACCACAAATCCAATATTCATGCAGGTGTACATGGACTTTAGCACCTCACACTTATCACTGACTGGTCTCCTATTACCTCCAACCAACATGATTTTCTGCCACAATTCCACCAACTCAACCTGCTTTTTTATGCACTAAGCTTTTGGAATTGTTGGTGTTACTAAGATACAACATTCATGGATGTGTTTGTCAATGGGGATTCGGTCTCCCAGCAGAATCCACATTATTGCTTGGTGCCTTCAGAGCTCAGCAGAGCCGTTCCACCAAATTTCACTATTTGTGATAAATGACCTGTATGTAACTCAGCCAAAGAGGTTTAATGAACTGAAAGAAGCTGTATGACCATGGACACATAGGATAAATCAGTAAACACTGACCCTAGTGTTAGGTGACCTGAAATAATGATTTAGATGTTTGACGTAGACTCCATGAAGAACTACAAGCTACTCATGTTCTGTTCTTTTCTGAAGCAGCCGCTTTCATACTGTAGTGCTGTCATTTAGCCAGGAATTAGAGAGGCCCAGAGAGACTGCAACTTAACATGCTGTGATTGATTACACACACACACACACACACACACTTGCACATATACAGTCCTGCTCTGATTGATGGCTGTTAATGCAGATGAATAATCAGTCCTGTTTTTCAGCAGTACAGTATTGACAGGCGAGTATGCCCAGATCAGTAAATGATAGCTAGGCCTGCCAGAAGCACAGGATTGACTTTCCTCTTTTTACCTGCATGTGTGCTTTTATTTCTGCCCTCCTCTTTGTCAGTCTCTGTATTTTTATTTTTACTTGAAGTAAACGGCACGGCCCTCTTTTCTATTTTACAGCCCTCTGGATTGAGCAAACTGAATGCAGCTGATTTCATGATGGGTTATTGTATTTTTACTCAGTTGACTTCAGTTATTTTCTGTGATCTTGGCAGTGTAAAAAGTCTGTGTTGTGTTTTGACAAAATATTGCAATTTCTCTTTGTTCATTCTCTACACATCCTGTTTCTATGACTCGTCTCTCTGTATCAGTTTAGCGTAGAGTGAGGTGACAAGTTATCTGTCCTTGAAGTACGGTCAGAAAATATCTGTAAAGAAAGAAAGTTTAGTTTGCTTCTTTAACAGTCTGAAGCTATTTGTCCATCATGAAACTGTAAATCACAGAGTTGAGACTGAACAGGGAAAAGCAGTATGTTCTGTATACAATTTGATCCAGTTTCATTAAAATAACTGAACAAAGTTGTGAAGTTGTGCTTTTGTACAGTAATCAGTGAGGCCTGGCCATAGATCCATCTCGCAGCCCTCAGAATCACTCAGAGATGGTATCAAACCAAGCGGCAACCTCTGGTGCTGTGAAATGAAACCAATGCGGATGTCTTAAATCTGGAATTGCTCAAGCGCTGCTGGAGACAGGCTGCAGAAGTGAGTCAACCATAAGTGCCCGTATTGAAACGCCCAACTTCACAGCAGAAATAGACATGTTTACTGGTTCAGGCAACAGTTTTGGCCTCTATAGCTAATTTCTCTGCCAATGACAACTGTGAGGAGGGTCAACTCACCCATTTAAATGATATGAAGACTTAAAGTTAGGCAAAATTAACAGTGTCGCCGCTTGATTGGCAGGTAAATGCTGTTACAAATGGCCCATCCGGGCGCCCAGGCATCATTTTGACTGCTTCAGGTTAGCCGATGGTCCACATTTTTGCCGAAATTTAAATTAACGAGGTGGAATAAGTCAAATCAGCGAACAAATGTGGTCAGATGTATCCCTGACCTTACTTGCTACAACACCTCCAGAAACACGTAGCAGGACACATATCTCACATCACACATCTGCTCTCACCCTATGTTTTGTAAGCTCAGTGATAATCATGCTGCTATCTCCCTTCATGTAACTAACTGACCTAGTTTATTATGTTTTGGTCAATGATGCAGGTTTATGTATCTGCTGACATCAAGACCTTCATAACCTTGAAAGTGCTTTACGGCAAGCATATTCTGTCACTTCCGGTTAGCCACGGTGCTCTCTGCTCTGCTCACCTTAACAGATGTTCGTATATTTTTCACATCAGCGACTCTCTACTTATCTCTGCACTATCCTTAGACTTATTCTGTTTGTGCACAAACAGGTCTCGTAACTTTAGTGACCACAGTTTGATAGTTTTACCAGTTTCTGTTAGTCACACTAACTAGCCTAGCTGTAGCAATGCCTTCTCTTTCCTCTCCTGCTCTATCCTGCTTCCTCGAAGTACTGGTCGAGGTGGTAGAGTTGGAGCCATATTTGACTCAAGTCTATTAATAAATCCTAAAACTAAATTATAATTCATTTGACAGTCTTGTTCTTAGCCTCACTCACCCAACCTGGAAAACATCACAGCCAATTTTATTTGTTACAGTATATCGAGCTCCTGGTCCCTTTTCTGAATTTTTATCTGAATTTGCAGAATTTGCATCAGGCTTGATCCTTTAAACAGAGTAAGTAACAAGTAATTATTGTAGGTGATTTCAACATTCATGTGGACAACCACAATGATAGTCTTAGTACTGGGTTTATCTCTCTATTAGACTCAATTGGCTTTTGTCAAAGTGTAAATGAACCGACTCATTGTCTGAACCACACTCTTGATCTTGTTCTTTCATATGGCATTGAAATTGATAATCTAATAGTCTTTGCACAGAATCCTCTTCTGTCTGACATTTTTTAATAACCTTTGAGTTCATACTACCGGACTATAAGCCTTTGTGTAGAAACTTCTACAGCAGATGTTTATCTGATAGTGCTGTAGCCAAATTTAAGGAAGTGATTCCTTCAGCATTGAATTCAATGCCATGTCTAACTGTAACAGAGGACTTGACTGCTTCCTTTAGACCCTCACAAATAGATCATCTTGTTGATAGTATTACAGGCTCATTACGGACAACTCTAGACTCTATTGCACCTCTGAAAAAGGATCAGCATATAGAATTTAGTGGCATCCAGTGGTGTAGTTACTGATTGCAACTGCCTCACCTCACCATAGCCTTTCTCGCATTAAGGAAAAACTATGTGAAAGGTTTTCTCTAGAGCCAGTGTTTAGTCCCAGTCTGTTCTGGGCTACTGTATTGAAACCTGTGGTGTCAGTACTCAGTAGGCCATGTCTCCCTATCAGTTTCATCAGGTCAACTACCTGTTAGCCTGTCCTCGTTTCTCCTGCAGTCAGAGGCTCACTATGTTGTGAATGAAATGTCAAATCGAATGGTGGTGACTCAGCAGTACCAAAAAAAAGAACCTGGAGAGGTACTTTTATTTTGGTTTGATTGAAGGACAGGACAGGTCTCGCCAGAATGTGTCGTTTGTTTGCGAGAAGCTGACTAATGACAGGCAAACAAAATGACGATCGCTTTCAGTTCAAACAGCTGAATTATGTTTAGCTGTTTTGATTTTCCTCGTCTGCCACTAGTGTAATAGCTTTATCTCAGACCTGCCGTGAACAGTAATAACTATTTCAAGATCTGTAGCTGTAATGCAAGAACAATTTCTGAGCAATCTGTATGAGCAACAGGGACATTGTTCCCTTTAGAAGACACATACTTGTTGCAACTGTTCACATTTTCAGTCGTCAAACTTTTACCTGACAGTTGATCGACCCTTTTGGGGCCATTGACTCTGTTAGACCACAGAGGCACAATGACATCATCCACAATAGTTTCCCTTCAGTCAATTCATAAATATCTTGCTCTCCTTAAAGGACTTCATCTAGTGCTCCTGACCACCACATATTTTAAAGCATGTACACAGCTGTTCCTGGTTGTATTTCAGGCTTCAATAAAAGAGAAACAGTTACACATTAGTGTTTTTATTTCAGTGAGAAATCTAGGACTGGTATCCACAGACGCTGTCAACAGTTTCCATTGAAACTACATTCTACCAAAGAAATTGCCTCATTAAAATTCTGTTGGTGCTGATTTTTATAGCCAAGAAAGCAGCCTGGCTCTTAAAATGGAAATGTCAGTCAGTCGGTTGGTTTACCAATTTAGTGCAGACTGAAATTTCTCAAAAACTGGTGCATGGATTGTCATGAAAATGTCTTTCATGATTCACAGTATGAATCACCCTCTTGCTGTCATGTCATTGCTCAGATTTGTGGACCATAGACTGTTTTATTTAATTTTTTTAGTATTATCTCTTAGTTATAAACCTGCTCCTTGTCAGAAGGCACTAGAAACTTGAGAAAACAATCAACTTGAGAGCAGCAATGTAATGATGTTAATATAATGTGGTTATGGACACAGGTGGGTGGTGTGCATAGAGTGGTGAAACTTGGAACAGTAAACAGCTGACAAGCAGCCACCCTCTTTAATAGAAATTTGTTTAAATTTGTTGATTAAAACTGCAGACGCTGTGTTGTGTCCACAGTAACAATGGCGCTGTCTCCAGAAAAAAAAAAAGTTTCTAAATTGTAAATGTCATTTTTGTAATGTTGTATCACAAACTTAATTCCATTCACTTCAGAGACGGGTATCTCAAATTAAATCTAACTATCTAAATGACCAGACGGACCTTTGGAAAAGCAACCCAGCTTTTCCACAGTGCTAACGTTTCAGATTTAGGGGCACTATTTACAGAATATGGCAGGGATGGAATATAAAATGTGTTCAGAGCTACTGTAACTGTAACTTTTCATGAGTGTATAATCACTACTAATAAACTAACTACACTACTAATCTCTACAGCAATGGTAGAAAGACTTCTGAAAATCTGTATTCAAGTAGAAGTACTGTTGGATTAATAAAATATGACTCAACTACAAGTGACACTACTGTTGTACTTAGGTAAAAGTAAAGTATTTTTCTCAAAAATGACTCATAGTTATGAGGTGTTGTTTAGCTCAGTTAGTAGTTGGTGACATGCAGCCCTTTGCTGCATGTCATTCCCCATCCTCTCTCTCCCCACATTCCTGTCACTCTTCAGCTGTCTCTATCCAATAAACTTGAAAAGGTAAAAAAAAATGTCTTTAGTTTTAGCTACTTCTGGACCCTTTAATGCATTATAAATAGCAGGCAGGTATCAGCCATGGATCAAACTAAACCAGTTTGCTTTCTAAACAAATCGAAACAGAACTTCTGTCTCTTAAAAGCTGCTGGAAATGTTTTTGTGTACAATCAGAGTCTCCACTTGGTTTCTGTTGCTTTAAAACTTCTAAAATATTCCTAACTCTTGCATTGCTTTGTTTTTTCACGGTTTTTATTGGCTTGCAGTGTGTTTTCTCACTGGATTCGCTCTTGGGATGTGAAAAAAAAGAACAGATGTTGAAATTGTTTGTTGCTGCAGATCATGAGCTGGTGCTCTCTGTGTGTCCCTGATGACTGGCTACAAAACTGCAGATAAAGGTTTTGATATAATTTAATACAATGACAGCACAGCGACCCACGTGTAGACCCACAAGTGCTCTTTCACCACCAGTCCACCATGCTGAACCACCATCTTTCTACAAATCATAACAAAATGTATCTTTGTGTAGCTATACTTGGAGCATGTCTAGACCATATTCGTTATTATATTATTTTACAGACATTTTCTGAAAATAAATAAAAATGTACTGAAAGCTTTGATGATCCTGAACTCATTTTGATTCATTGCTGCTTTGCTTCCAATGATTTGTGTGCAACAGCTGACCTGCTTGTTAAAGAAAAGGAGCCTACATGCTGTATTTGTTCGGTAAAATGTCTGAAAATTGATGTTTCAAGCCAGGGCTGTGAGAGTTACCAACATTGTGATACTCAGAGCTGAACTCTGACAGGTGGTCAAGAGGCCAAATCAAACTCCTGATGATATAAATAACTCTAATAACTATGCTTTATTCTCTTTTCTATTAACCCTAAAACAAGAAAAATGGAGTTAAACAGAAAGCGGACAGAGTGGAGCAGACAAAGTAAAACGTTGCAGCATCAGTAGAGTCAAGTCAGAGAGGTCCTAACATGACCAGACACCTGCACCAGCCAAGTGAACATATCAACACTTCATGTGTGGCATTGACCCAGTTCAAGTGGAAATGAGTTAGTGTGTCACATGAAGGCAGGTAGCAGCATGGTTGTCACTGAGCTCACAAAACAGAAGGTGAGAGCAAATGTCTGTGATGTGACATCAGTGTTGTTTCTGGAGGTGTTGTAGATAAGGGAAGAGAGTATGATCGCTGTCACTATAAATAATCAGATGTGTCTCTGACCACAACATCTACACCAAGATTAGTTTTGCATTTTCAAAACAAAGTAACAAACAACAAATATTTGTGATGATGATACGGGTATATTATTTCTTTTTCAATCTGCATCTGCAAGTTGGCTTGAAAATAGAGTAGATGTTAACTACTACTACTATCAACTACAGTTATGTGAAAATTAGAAATTGTTTGCTCCGGTTTCCACTAACAGTCCAAAGAAGTGAAGGTTTGCCCATCACCCATGGGTTAAATGTGAGGGTGAGTGTATGCGATCGTGTCAGCCCTGTGACAAACTGGCAACTTTACCAGATTGTACACCACCTCTTGCCCAATGCCAGCTGAGATTGCTCCATTTCTCAGCAACCCAAATGAGGATAAGCAATTATGGAAAATGCACGCATTGCTTTATGAAATAAGCAATAGGTGCTGCCAATTCTCCAGTTGGAAAACTAGAAGAAGAGAGCGATCAGTCAAGAGCAGTAACACACTGGTTTATGTTACCATTTGAACATCTGTATGTGATCAGCTTGTAGATCAGAGTATGTGCACTTTACTCACTGTTGCTGGTTGACATGAACACCACCATTAAGCAGGAGTACTATAACTGAGATGAGCAAATAACTCTTTCAGCTTGTGGAGGATCTGATTTACATTTTTCATATACTGAGGCAAACTTAAGTATTAGAATATTTCACTGTGGACCAACATGTTGGACTTCTGGACTATCTGCATCAACAGTTATCACCTCTGCCTTCCTCCCGGGCTCTGGGCTGAAGCCCAAACAGCTCTTTTTCATTGATTAGATTTCTTGATCATTTATTGATCAGGGCAAACTCACCTGCCAACATTGCTCAAAAAGTGGACTGATTATTCGTCTGCATTACCAGTCATCAATAGTACATATTGGCACAACAGCATTAGTGAGTTTTAGCATGGGCCGTATATACAGTGTGTGTGTGTGTGTGTGTGTGTCTAATCAATCACAGTAAGTTGCAGTCTCTCTGGGCCTCGCTGATAAATAACTGCTGTCAGCAGCACTACATATTGAAAGCTGCTGCTTTTGGAGGCTTTGATTTCCCGAGACTGTGGAACGATTGAATATTGAAGCAAAGTAAAGGTCAGTCTGCGCATCCTAGGGTTATTCCAGAATTTATTTATTGTGAAACCTGTCAGGAAAATGTTCACTTTTTCATTATTCCTGAAACTACATTGAATAAAGAACACGCTTATGTAGCGTGGTGCAGAATGAAGATGTCCTCCACTTCACATTCAATTTTAACCCTTGTGCTCCCCTTGGTACATTTTATGCACTTTTCACTGGAAAAAACTCTATAATTTTGCCTGTGTTAATGGTAGTGAGACAAAACTTTCTACGGTTGTGGGTTTTTTATCCAATTTTAAAAGTCCAACCTTAGATTTAATAACTGGGCTATGGTACACTGTGTAGAAACGAAAGTTACTCTGGGTTCCCTCAAAACATTTTTTGTATGATTGACTCCCATTATAACATTCACATTTTATCCTACTTTAATTTCAGCATAAAACAATGTTGTACGTAAGACAACCTTTTCAATCGAAGCTTTTGACTTGACACACACACACACACACACACACACACACACACACACACACACACACACACACACACACACACACACACACACACACACACACACAGAGAGCCCCATACAAAAATACAAAAACAAAAAACAAAACAAAAGAGCGAAAGGCTTTCATCAATCGAAATCAAAAGGTTAAAAGGTCAAAGAAGCACTCAACTACCAAAGCAAAGTCTTTTTTTATTTTGGTTTTCAGTGCAGCATGTTTACTCAGGTGCTGTTGCTGCAAACCTATAAATGCATGTAGCTTGCTTGGCTGCTCATTTTCTCAGCAAAAATGAAGAGACGCATGTCACTGAAAGAGGCTCTAAACACTGTCCTGCAGTCCTCTAAGGGCGAGGAGGATACGTCCAGCATTACCAATTCAGGGAATGACTACTAATCAGAGGAGACTTTGCCTGCATTTGAAGATGGGTCGAGCTCAAGGGAGGAGGAGGAGGAGGAGGAGGATGAGGAGGAGAAGGATGATGATGATGATGAGGAGGAGGAGATGGAGGACAAGAGCGCTGGCTGGAATTCGAAAAATGGCAAGCTGATCTGGGCTCCAACCCATAAAGACACTCTGAGGTACGTTCCACCCAAAATTCTGTCCTCAGGGCCCACACTTTATGCTAGGGCAAGAATTTTCAGCCCCACAACATCATTTGAGCTGTTCATCACTGAAGAAGTGATCCAGCTCATCCTAAAGAATACAAATCTGTACTACAGAAAATTGGATGGATGTAAGCAAGGTGGAGCTGTGGGCTTTCATCGGCTTGCTGATCCTGGCTGGGCTGTACAGGTCCCGGAATGAGGCGACACAGAGCCTCTGGGCTGAGCACACAGGGAGACCAATTTTTCGTGCCACAATGTCCAGAAAGAGGTTCATGCAAATAAGCACAGTCCTCAGGTTTGATGACCGCCTGTCAAGACCAGCACGTCAAAGGAGGGACAAGCTGGCTGCCATCAGAGAGTGGATATATGGAGCACCCGCCTCCCTCTCCTTTTACTCCAGGAACGAATGTATGTGTTGACGAACAGCTGGTCCCTTTTAAGGGCCACTGTTCCTTCAAACAGTACATTCCAAGCAAACCAGCAAAATATGGTCTCAAAGTCTGGGCGCTGTGCGATGTGGAGACCTCATATGCCTGGAAAATGCAGGTATACACTGGGAGGTCTCCAGGGGCAATGAGAGAGGTGAACCAGGGGATGCAGGTCGCCCTTGAGATGACAGAGGGACTTGAGGGTCGCACTGTGACAGTGGACAACTTTTTTTTACTTCTTTTCCACTGGCAGAGGAAGCTACACAAGAGGAAGATGACCCTGGTGGGCACCCTGAGAAAAAATAAACCAGAGCTCCCCCCACAGCTTCTTCAGACCAGGCTGAGACCAGTGCTGTCCTCCCTGTTTGCTTTGAAGAGACGCATGTCTTGATAATAAATATATGGGTTCATGTTCCCAAAATGGCATTAAAGGGTTAAAATTATTTAAGAAATAAATGAAAATTTGATAGTTATGATTAGGACTGAAGTTGGTCAAAAGATTTAATGCAGTGAAAGTTGAAAAAAATATTCACATAATATTTTTATGGCACTTTTTTAGACAAAAACATTTTTTGCACAGAAGGGTGATTCACACTCATTTTTTTTAATAAACTGACACTGCTCAAAAAATAATAATGCATTCAAATCAATGTTGTTGTCAATTATTGACATATCCAAGGGTCTAATAGTCCTGCCTAAAAAATTACAGTTTGCACTTAGTGTGTAGAAGATTCTCAAATTTTGTGCTTTTTTATCATGTGGGTTCATGTTAACAAAATGGCATTAAAGGGTTAAAATTATTAAGAAATACATGAAAATTTGATAGTTATGAATAGGACTGAAGTTGGTCAAAAGATTTAATGCAGTGAAAGTGAAAAAAAATATGCACATGTGATATTATAGCACTTTTTAGAAAAAAACATTTTTTGCACAGAAGGGTTGTTCGCACAAACTTTTAATAATAATAATACATTTTATTTGAAAGCGCTTTTCAGGATACTCAAAGACACTTTACAGAGAACATTAAATCATCATAACAAATAAAGACAGTGCACTAAAAACATATTAGACATTAAAGCAATTTTAAAAAGGTGTGTTTTTGTCAGAGATTTGAAGGTGGGCAAGTCAGTACAGTCACGGATGTGTTTGGGGAGAGAGTTCCAGAGGGAGGGGGCAGCTGCAGAAAAGGCTCTGTCGCCCCAGGTCCGGTGCTTGGTCCTAGATGGAGGAGTCAGGAGGTTAGAATCAGATGAACGGAAGCTGCGGGATGGGTTGTGGCGGTGGAGCAAGTCAGAGAGGTAGGAAGGAGCCTGGTTATGGAGAGCTTTGTGTGTGGAGGAGGATTTTGAACTGAATACGCTGTGGAACTGGGAGCCAGTGGAGTTTCTGGAGGACTGGAGTGACGTGATCACGGGTGCGGATGTGGGTGAGCAGACGAGCAGCAGAGTTTTGGATGTACTGTAGTTTTTTTAAAGTTTTGGATGGTGTGCCATAGAGGATGCTGTTGCAGTAGTCAATTCTGGAAGTGATGAAGGCGTGAATGAGGGTTTCAGCAGCGGGGAAGGACAGTGATGGGCGAAGTCGGGCTATGTTTTTGAGATGGAAGAAGGCAGTTCTGGTGATTTGGTTTATGTGATGTTCAAAGGAGAGGTTATTGTCAAAGATGACTCCGAGGTTGCGACTGTGGGGGGATGGAGACAGGGTGGAGTTGTCAATGTTGAGGTGGAGGCAGTCTGCGGTTTTGGTGAGGGATTTGGGGCCGATGATGATCATGTCTGATTTGTCACAGTTTAATTTGAGAAAGTTGGTCTGCATCCAGGATTTGATGTCGGCGAGGCAGTTGGAGAGAGTGGAATGAGTGGTGTCACCGGGGTGATGGATTTGGTGGAGATATAAAGCTGGACGTCATCGGCATAACAGTGGAAATGGAGACCATGGTGGCGAATGATGTTGCCAAGAGGGAGTAGGTAGAGTATGAAGAGGAGAGGACCAAGCACCGAACCCTGGGGGACGCCTTGGGACAGAGGAAGAGTGGAGGAGGTGCAGTTGTTGATGTGAATGAATTGTTGTCGGCCTGTGAGGTATGATTTGAGCCAGGAGAGTGCAGTGCCAGTGATGCAGAGGGAGGACTTGAGGCGCGAGAGGAGAATGGTGTGGTTTATGGTGTCGAAAGCTGCAGTGAGGTCCAGGAGGATGAGGCGGCCGGAGTCTGTGGAGAGAAGGATGTCATTGGTGACTTTGAGGAGGGCTGTTTCGGGGCTGTGTTGAGAACGGAAGCCAGATTGATTTTTTAGGGGAGCACAAGGGTTAAGTATTTTATTTTTGTTCTGTAAAGAGCAAAAATATATCATTATTGTTTATCCTGTGTGTAAGATCTCGTTCTTGAATTTTAACACAGAAACATCTTGAAGCTTATCCATATCAGAACATAACAATTAAAACAATAAATCATGTATGTTACATCTATATTCCAGACCAGTTTCATCACGTACATTCAATATTAACCTATTTCTCCAATACAGTCAGCCAATCTGTGGTGTCTCGCTGGTAGTGGACCCAAAAATGCAGAGGAGCAGAGTTTGCCAAATAAGCAGCCGTTTATTAGACCACGGGAAAAAAGGGGCAGGGGGGTGCCATGGGCGCCAGGAAGGCAGCAGGGGCAGGGGAGCTCACAGGGGGAGCTTGAGCCGGGGACGAGGTAGGGAGAGGCCGTCGAGGGGTTTAGGCTGGGGCGGACTGGTGCAGAAACCTGGTGGTGAGGATGGCGAAGAGCTGGAGACAGAAATAAAAGTCAATACTCAGATAAATCTCAGTTTAGAAAGTCTTATGTGAGGAGCCTAGTTGATCTACCACGACGCGGTACCAGATATTGATAAACCGCGCCCCCGACGCCTCACATCCAAGATCTTATGCACAATGTAGGCACGATGACCATCAATGACCAGGGCGGGAAGAGGGGGTTCGGCTGGAGGGCTTAGGGTGCTGGAGGACACAGGCTTTAACAGAGACACATGAAAAGTTGGATGGACATTCATAGAGTCAGGCAACCTTAGTCTCACAGCAGATGGATTAATTACCCTCTCAACCTCAAACGGGCCAACGTAGCGAGGGGCGAGCTTCCGTGACTCCAACTGCAGGGGGAGATCTTGTGTGGACAGCCACACCTTTTGACCAGGGTGGTACTGGGGGGCTGGAGAGCGATGTTTGTCCCCTAATAGCTTGTTGAGCTGGGTCGATCGAGCGAGAGCTGCTCAGGTGGCTGCCATGAATGGAGACATACCTGTGGCCGAGCTGACGAGGGAGTTGTGAGCATATTCAATCCAAGGCAGCTGGATGCTCCGTGAGCAGGGATGTCTGGCAGAGACACACCGGAGAGCTGCTTCCAAGTCCTGATTGGCCCGCTCTGTCTGGCCGTTAGATTGAGGGTGGTAACAGGATGATAAGCTGGAAGTTGCACCAATGGCTCTGCAAAAAGCCCGCTACACTTGAGACGAGAATTGTGGACCTCTGTCGGAAACCATGTCCACTGGAATACCATGAATCCTGAAAACGTGTGAAACAAGGAGATCTGCAGTCTCGAGAGCAGAGGGTAAATTTAGGGAGAGGGACAAAAATGAACAGATTTGGAGAACCGGTCAACTATAGTGAGGATGACTGTTACCTTTCGAAGGTGGTAGGCCAGTGATGAAGTCCACAGCTATGTGTCACCATGGACGGCTGGGGATGGGTAGTGGCTGTAATAAACCTGCTGGGGGGGCGGTGAGATGCTTTTCCTCGGGCACAGACAGAGCAGGCTGCTACGAACTCCCTAGTATCCCGTGTCATGCCCGGCCACCAGAAGCGCTGTTGGAGGAACATAAGGGTATGGTGAAAGCCAGGATGGCAGGTAAGGGTTGAGGAATGTCCCCACTGTAAAACTTGGGAGTGAACCGTTTCGGGGACAAACAGCCGATCAGCTGGGCCACCACCAGGATCAGATTGGGTCTGTTGAGCTGCTCTGACCACAGACTCATCTCCCACAAAACAAGGGCAGAATGGGCAGTGACTCCGATGAGGATGAATCTGGGGAGAACTGGCGAGAGAGAGAATCCGGTTTGACATTGCGACTTCCAGGACGATATGAGATAGTGAAATTAAAGCGGCTAAGGAACAGAGACCAGCGAGCTTGACGGGATTTAAGGCGTTTAGCAGAGTGAAGATAAGCCAGATTTGTGATCAGTCCATATGAGAAATGGGTGTGTGGATCCTTCAAGCCAATGTCTCCACTCCTGTAATGCTGACACAATAGCCAACAGTTCACGATTTACAACATCATAATTCTGCGCTGCGGCTGAGAGTCGCTTGGAGAAAAAAAGCACAGGGGTGAAGCTTGTGGGTCTCTGGATGACGCTGAGATAGGACAGCCCCCACGCCTAACTTAGACGCATCCACTTCCAGCACAAACTGTCTGGAAGAGTCAGGGTGGAGGAGCACTGGGGCACAGGTAAACAGCTTCTTAAGCCTCTGAAAAGCATGTTCAGCTTCCGCAGGCCATGAAAAGGGGATATTCGATGAGGTAAGTCTGGTCAGGGGGGCAGTAATTTTGCTAAAATTCCTGATGAACCTGTGATAAAAATTGGCAAAACCAAGAAAGCGCTGTAGCTGTTTGCGGGAGGTGGGGATTGGCCATTCAGCCACAGCTCTTATTTTAAGGGGGTCTGGCTGAAGCTGGCCCTCTGCAATGATGGAACCCAGAAAGCTGACAGAAGGTTGGTGAAATTCACATTTCTTAGGCTTAACATAGAGCTTGTTCTCCAGGAGGCACTGCAATACCAGGCGGACATGCTGGACGTGCGGGAGAAGATCAGAATGTCGTCCAGATACACAAAGACAAAATGGTTTAACATGTCACGGAGAATGTCGTTGATGAGGGTTTGGAAGACAGCAGGGGCATTGGTGAGCCCAAAGGGCATCACCAGATATTCAAAGTGGCCTAAAGGGGTGTTAAAGGCTGTCTTCCATTCATCTCCCTCCCGAATCCGGACCAGATGGTATGCATTGCGGAGGTCGAGCTTGGAGAAGATTTGCGCATGACACAAGGGTTTAAAAGAGGGATCAATCAGGGGAAGAGGATACTTGTTTTTAATGGCGATGTCATTTAATCCTCGAAAATCAATGCAGGGACGAAGTGTTTTGTCCTTTTTAACAAAGAAAAAAACAGCTCCTAATGGGGAAGAAGAGGGACGGATGAGGCCTGCTGCCAGGGAGGTGTTTATGTATTGCTCCATGGCCTCTTTCTCAGGGTGGGACAGGTTATAGAGGCCGCTGACGGGGAGTTTGGCACCTGGGAGGAGGTCTATTGCACAATCATAGGGTCACATCACAACATTGGATACATCAGGAGGGCCCGATAGCCCCTTAACAAAAACAGCTCGTAGCGCCCTGCTGTCCCACCCACTCTCTGCAGCTAGGATACGGAAGTCAATTGAGAAATTAGCAACAGAAGCGGAACCCTGACGTACGGACAATAAACGTTTCTCAGCTTCCCGACCCTGAATTGGATGATCAAAAACTCTGCGAAACTCAGCTATGAAGGAATCATATGACCCGAGGACACTAGAACCTCCCTCCCATAATGCAGTAGCCCACTGACTTGCTCTTCCTCTAAGTAAATTAACTATATATGCAATACGTGAGCGATCTGACGGGTAGCTAAATGGTTGCTGATCAAAAACTAGAGAGCACTGTAAAACAAAACGGCCACAGGAACCTAAATCGCCCGAATAATGCTCCGGAGGTGGAACAAAAGGTTCCTTGGCTGCAGGGGGGAGGGGAGTTTGAGTCTGAGGGAAAGCATGGCTACTCACTGCTGCTGGGATGTCAGCTGGGGGAGTCTGGGTGGACAGTTGAGAGGCAATTTGGGCCACACTGGCACTTAAGTCCTGCAACATGCTCATGACACCGGAAAGTAATCGGTCATGCCTTCCAAGCAATAGCCCTTGGGTGGTGAGGGCTTCACGAAGAGCATCTCGATCTGCTGGGTCCATGGTATGGCCAGATTGTACTGTGGTGTCTCGCTGGTAGTGGACCCAAAAATGCAGAGGAGCAGAGTTTGCCAAATAAGGAGCCATTTATTAGACCACGGGAAGGTAGCAGGGGAGCTCACGGGGGGAGCTTGAGCCGGGGATGAGGTAGGGAGAGGCCGTCGAGGGGTTTAGGCTGGGGCGGACTGGTGCAGAAGCCTGGTGGTGAGGATGGCGAAGAGCTGGAGACAGAAATAAAAGTCAATACTCAGATAAGTCTTATGAGGAGCCTAGTTGATCTACCATGACGCGGTGACAATCTGGCAGCAGCATGCAGGAGGCCAGCCTCTAAATACTGCTCGAGATGATGATCAGCTTCAGGTGTGTGCAGACAGCTCCACAGCACCACACCCATCCCTGTAATGAGAGCACCTGGAGCCCAACCCCCAGCTTAGACACCACACAATCATGTCTACCAAACATTTTCCCATTAATCCGATCAAACACGTATCTTTTTTAAGTTATTTATTTATTCATCTATCCATCCATCTATGAACTACACACGAGCAGCGCAGGCTCTTAAGTCCGGCTCACTGTTCTACTCTCCAGCCTCTCGCTTGCTCGTGGTAACTAGGCAACCAGTGCTAACTGCCGACTTGTCATTTTCGGTATGTTAAATTCGCAGAACAAGTAACATTGATTTTTACCCATCACATCTGACCAGGATCATAAACTACTACATATTCATCCATCAATTATACAATTCTAACTCTCCCTTCTTACCTGTAAAGACACAGTAACTGTTTATCCTGCTCACTCTGAACATGAGCTGGACTTAATGAAATGCAAATTAAACATGTAAATAATAATAATAAAGGTATATTATCACTGATGGCTCTGTATTTATTCATTTACCTGTTGGGCCCAACACATATTGCTGTAAACTTTTATTCATCATTTGCTTGACATATCAACCCTGTTCAAGATTCAAGATCTCTGTTTTGTCATTCCACAGTGCACTGTAGAACATATTAAAGTAAAGCTCAGATTAAAAACACCACAGAATAATTATATATTAATAAAATAAGCAGAATAATCAAAGGTGCAACATTGAGATATTGCACATTATTAAAATGATTGTACTTGGATTGTCTGATTTGAGAAACAGTGGGCTTTGGTTTTCAGTAGTTAGGTGTTTTTGAAGCTCACAGTCTCGGCCCGCAGACCTCAGACCTCCAAGCGATTTAAATGTTTGTCCCACAGTCATTTTGGACCAAGGAGAAGAAGAAGAGGTTTTCAGGCCAGTGGAGGTGGCTGGTGTCAATCCATAACCAAATCTGGACAAGCAGGTTATGTAACCAGACTCAGTAACCTCTATGAACATCTATAACCTCTATAAGAGGTGAAATGACTGCCACGCCTTACAAGAGTAAATGTGGGACTGACTTTTAGTGGTTGGTGAGAGCCTGGTGAAATAAAAGGCTGAAAGACAGACGCCGAGCTAGGCTGACTGCTGTTGGACTAGTCAGTAATATTAGCTGCCTGCTCTGTCTGCTTTTGTTGACCTTGTTTGATGACCCTTAAGGCTAACTCACACCGGACGCGGAACGGAAGCGGCAATACAAGCCAGTCTAGTCAATAAGAGCACGAAGCGGCTCACCGCGCCACGGCGCAAGCTCACCGTTTCATTCCTTTTTTTACCGCAGGCCGCGACTGAACCTCGTAAATTTCAACAGAGCACTGCACACCAGACAGGAAATCTGACACAGAATCAACACAATAAACTTCCGCCCCCTTTCAAAATAAAACACAATACACAGTTTATGTAGCTTTTTACAACTTCACATCAACATTACGTCATGACCGGTGGCACCAGGTGATCAAAGATCGATCAAAGGGTCTCAACATGAACGATGAGAGACTAATTGTTGAAGTGGAACAGCACACAATCATTTATGACACAACAGATGCTTTTTATAATCTCCCCCACGTCGGAGAAGCAAAGTCAGCTGTTTGTTGTTGTTGTTTTCTTTATACACTGTTTGTCGCGGGGTCTCGCTTATGTCCGGGATTCTCGCGTGATCTCATGATCTCGCGTGAAAACGGCCAGCTCACTCCGCTGCCCTTCCGCGCTGAAAAGCGTCCGGTGTGAGTTGACGCCGGGCAAAGGGCCGTGGCCGTTCCGCTGCCGTTCCGCCTCCTGTGTGAGTCCTGTGTTACGCTAATGAAGGTGAACTTATTTCGCTCCATGTTGCCATGTAAAGCACCAAGGCAGTTTGCACTAACCACTGCTTGCTAAGTATTGCATGTAAACCACTTACTTTACGCAGAGGACAAGATCTCAATGTCAGCCTTATTATTATTATTTTTTTTTTTTTATTAACATCAACCATGAATTCAAAGTTGCTAAGGTTTGGCCCCAAGTAAATATAAAATATATTATAATATATTAATATATAAAAGATTTAAAATCAAAAATCAAAACACTTTGCTGTGCGTTAGAGCACATCCATTACAGGTGGTTTTTGACACATGCTTCCCAAGCAAAGCTCCCCTGCTATTACATTCATTTCATCTCTGTTTGTTTGTATGTTCATAGCAGATCAAAGTATGATTGATTCCCATTATCAATAGGAATTTGTAATAGCAACTAACCGTGCAAGGGAGCAGGGAGCACTTTGAGCAGCTATTTACAGGAGAGACCGAGCAGAAAACATGAAATTTGACTAATCAAAATGGAAATGTGCATTTGCATTAAATGTGGCTAATATCAACAGGAACATGTTGCATCTTGGGAATGAGGCAGTAGTTTAACTTTGACAGCTTTTTAGATGTTTTTCAGTCAAAGACAGTGGTCAAAAAATTTGATTTATGTCTTTGGGGGTTACAGCTCATTAAAAGTAATCATAGTGCTTTTATAAACCACTCAGGACCTGTCAGACATGAGCATTTTTCATGGTGTCATTTTAAAATAAAATTCCAATCAACATGGCATCCACTGTGAGTTTATTGCTGGACAGTCATTGATGATGTGTCCTACTTCGCCACTTTGACCTTTTACATTGATAATATAGCTATGAAGTCTCATGAACATGAAACTACCTTTACTTGAAGCACAAATTGAAATGGGTCAAATTTGCAGCGAGTGCAAAAATTCAGTACATTTTTGCTTTTTAGGTCACTTCACCCTCTGTCTTGCAAATCAGCCAGTGCACTCATGGTGCTGAGCATGTTTGCTGTGTGTGAACTCCTAGTTTGGCAGTGGGTGAAGCAGCTCTTGTGTGTCAAGGATGGAGGCCTCATGCTGGCATACACATATGGTTAGATTCCCCGGCCAAATCCTGCAGCTCCGGAGTGGAAGATGTCAAGTGCTGCCATCTTGCACAGAGGACAAGCTTCTTCTACTATTTATACTTTTTTTTTTTTGTCAAATACCAGCTAAAGTTCCATCTCTAACTGTCCCGATCCAGACTCATTGATTTAATTCGTTAATTAAAAATTCAGAGTAACACCAGGAGTTTAAAATTAGTTTAGTTTAAATATATTTTTTTATATTACTTTTTTTCCATTGTGGGTCTCCAAAATACAACGCAGGACACAAGATTGTAGTTGTGGAACACCACAACACCAATTTATTTCCATATGCTTCTCCATCCACCTCTAATAATGCATGTTACAGTGCTTGTATTGTGCTTTTAAATAAATTCAACAGGGAGGGGGCAGCATGGGAAAGACTTTGCACCCCAGGTCCGGTCCGGTAGTGGTTGTGACAAGAGCCTGGCATCAGAGGAGCAGAGGCAGCGGGACAGAGTGTAATGTTGGAGTAGATCTCTGAAGTAGCAGGGGGTCTGGTTATGAAGGGCTTTGTGAGTGAGGAGAAGGAATTTGAATGAGATATTTTGTGGGGCTGGAGCAAGTGGAGTTTTGGTTCTTCAGTTTTTCAATCTGTATCTAGTGACTGTACTATACTGTACGTTACTTTCCATTCCAAATAGTTGGTAACAGTGAGCAGATGTACAAGAGACTGATGTGAAGGCTTTCATGGATAATAATTTACATAGCCTCTACTGTGTTAGAGGCAGGCTAGCAGCTGGACAATTTGTCCTTGTCCACTCATATATAGTCGTGATGCTACATTGACAATGGTGAAAAATAACATGTACTCATATGCTCTTCATATGAGTACTGAGGTACTTTTACTTACTTGAATGCTCTCCAAGTCCCCATGTTCAAATATCCAACTTCACAGCAGAAATAAACATGTTTACAGCCTGGTACAAAAAACAGTTTTGGTGTCTATAGCTACTTTCCCCGTTCATGACAACTGTACTGAGGGTGAATTTATATACAACTCACCTGTTCACATTATATTAAGGCTTAAAGTTATGCAGAATTAACAGTACGGCTGCTTCCTTGGCGGGTGGGTGCCATTACAGGTGGCTTGTTTGAGACAGACTTCATTCAACCCGGCTCAGGTTCACCCACGTTGGCAGAGGCAGGCCTGCCAAGATGACGATAACCAGAGCTACTGCACTGAGTGTCACAACGGCTCTTCAGAATCATGTGGTTGATGTCACGGATACTACATCTATGTTTTATACAGTCTGTGGTTCATTGTATAGAGGCAATCACACAATTCACACAGGGGGTATAAAAGGGCATTGTGAAATCTCAGCACACGGTAAGACAGAGACAGATAAACTGATCCTTCATTCAAAGTTCTTCAAATTTTTCTCAGGTTTATTTTATTGTAGCAAACTCATGGAAGGTAGATGCCTGCAGCACTGGTTCTTTTGTGTCTTTTTACAGCCATGGTGTATTGCACCACTAATTAAACTAGTATTACTGTTGACGATGAGCCGACAGAAGAAGCTAAAGAAGCAATATCGTATGATAATAAAATACACAAAAGGAAAGGGGAAAAAATAATGATTTTTGACATTTTTAAGCCTCCTTTCTTATGCAGCTCCTGCTGTGATACATCATGCAACAGTACATTTTTTAAGGAAGGCCTTACGTGACCACAAATCAGCTTTTCCAGCCATGTAGAACCCAACAAACTACGTCAACTCTGTCGGCCTCCGCTGCAGAAAAAAGTGAGGTAATAACATGAAAAACAGGCAACACAGCCTCGTCTCAAATCCCCCTCTGTGATAAAATAATGAGGTCGGCAGCAGCTGATCTAAAGCGCCGGCCATCATGAAAGGAAAAACAATACCCGCTAAAGCCCCCTGACGCCCAGAGCCAGAACAGATCAAATATCTGGCACAGAGATTACATGCACTGCAGTCATATCTATTAATGAGGTTGACTGAATAATTGAACTGATGAAGAAACAACAACAACAAAAAAACATCATATGAAGGCAACATCTGGACAGTGTTTTTGAAGGGACCGTCCAGTATCCATGTCACTTTGTCTCCCCAATAATGATGAATTTTTGAATGTGGCTGTCGTCTGTGGCGTCTCGGCGACTGTAGGCTGGCAGAAACAGAAGACTCATTTCCTCTCCTCATTCTCATTTCTCTTTCTCCTTCCTCTCCCCTCGTGTACTGTTGTCTGATTCCTGCTTTGTTCTTCACTTATTTCTTGCTTCCTTTTAACTCTTGCCTCTGATTCCCCACTTTCTGCCTCTTTCATCATTGAGCTTTAATTGGGATACTTCTTACTCTTTACTTATAGTTGCTGCATGCGAGTGCGCTCTGGTTCCTAGCCTGGGCTTGTGTTGGCTCGGAACACGGAGGCTAGCTGTTAAAACAAGAATGCTCATACACGGCTTACAATTAGGAGAGCTAGATTGGAGAAGACAATGTGAATTATACATAAAAAGAGCTATGTATATCCGTCTAGTTGCCTTTTAAACATTTACACAAAACCAGTTTATTACAGGATGAGTGCAGAGCTTTTTTCATAATGTTCCACTGATGAATCATAATGTTCCACTGATGAACTGAGGCACATGCTCTCACACCTTATCAACCACATTAGACTGTCTGAAGGCCTTTTGTTGCTGATTTCTGGTTTCCCGCTCTATTTAAGTGATTACTGGCATATTCTGCATGACAATAGAATAATTTCCCATCCACGCTTAATTTGCTGCTCTGGAAATTCAACTGATTGGGTTTTGATTGTTTGTGAACATGCAGGGTTTCCATTTTTCAGAGGTGGAAATTGATGCTGTCATTTTGGCAACATTGTTATAGTACAAATAAGCCTGATGGAGTATTCATGCCCAGCTTTTTGGGAGGAAAATGTGAGCTTTTTCACATGCAAATCATAAAACAGCCTGTATTATTTTATGTAATCGGATCCATTAATTGGAATGGGTTGCTTTTAGTGAGACGTGCCGAACACATCATCACAAATAGGTTTATGTGGAGTTTGGTGAAGCCTCCTGTTGCTAGTGGAATTATAATTTCTTTCACTTTTTTGGTTCAAATTGCTCCGACTTTTATTTCTCACAACAATGTCATGACATATATATATATATATATATATATATATATATATATATATATATATATATATATATATATATATATATATATATATATGTGTGTGTGTGTGTGTGTGTGTATGTCCACCCCCCCTCTCTCCCTCTATCTGCCCCTCTCTATCTTTAACTCAACCGGTCATGGTGGATGACCACCTACCAATGAGCTTGGGTCTTGTCACCGTCGCCAAGCTGGTCTCTGTAAATAATATTATAAAGAGTATGGTCTAGACCTGCTCTATATGGAAAGTGTCATGAGATAACCTTTGTTATGATACGGCGCTATATTAAAAAAATATATATATATTTAATCGAAATAATATTCAATGAAGTCTGAATATATGGAATGGAACTCTGAATACATTGAATGAAACCTTGAATATATTAAATGAAGTCTGAATATATGGAATGAAACTCTGAATATATTGAATGAAACCTTGAATATATTGATTTAAACTTCACTGACGTCAGACCTAGCGGCAGTGCCTGCAGCCATCTTGTGTAACAGTCTGTAAAAGCGAAAGACAATGAGTCAGGCCGCCCACAATCTAGTTGCAGCGATATTAAGCAATGAGGCCATGATAAATACACCCGAAATCCTCCCGAAACAGTTCGTTCAATTTCTAACCGTTTTGTTTAAAGTTTCGCGATAATCTGATTATGCATCTGTCTGTCTGTCCGCAGTCCGCTGTGTGAGTAACGTGCCCAAAGCTGACAATGTGTCGCAGATCATAAAATACGTTCAATACTGAACTAAATATTCACCCTGCATTGATCTGTGAATGTAGGTGGTGCTCATTGTATCTAAACAATATATGAAGAGCTTCTCTTTAAGTTCATGAAATCCCTGTAGCCGCAGCAGCTTCTCCAGTCCCGGAAAGCAGTGCCATTACGCACGGCCATTCATTGTATTTTACCTTCATTAAATCACCTGAAAACTATATCAAGCTAACCATACAGTGTCTTGGACCCTTTCTTGTGTATGGGTGGAGATTGTAGGCGCCGCCAGGGCGTTGAGGGGCTGCAGTTCGGTGGCCTCAGGATTGGGTTGCTGCTTTTTGCGGACGATCTAGTCCTGTTGGCTTCATCGGAGCGTGACCTTCAGCTCTCTCTCGAGCGGTTTGCAGAGTGCGAAGCGGCTGGGATGAGAATCAGCACCAAATCCAACCCAAATCTGAGGCCACGGTTCTTAGCCGGAAAAGGGTGGAGTGCAGCCTCCGGGTCGGGGATGAGATCCTGCCTCGAGTGGAGGAGTTCAAGTATCTCGGGGTCTTGTTCACGAGAGAGGAAAGGATGGAGGGGGAGATCAACCGGAGGATTGGTGCGACTTCTGCAGTGATGTGGACTCTGTGTGGCGGCGCAAGCTCGTGATCACCCAGCTTTTAAATTTTTTTTAAATTGCCTGACAACGCCACCCTGGGAATTTCACCCAGAGATTCTTTTAAATGACAGATTGCAGATAGAAAGCACTCAGGTTCGTTTTGCAAGGGACAACAGAGACTGTTGTTAAAGGTTACCAAATATTTTATTACAAATTAATTTTCTTTTTAAAACTCTATCATTAAAATCATTCACTCTGGATGTAAAAAGAGGGGAGGGGACAACCAGGGCTGCGACCTATTGTGGCAATCGGGTCAAAAGAACGGGAATCCCAGGGACACCACACGTGAAGCAAATAAGAAAAAGTCAAACACAAAAGAAAACTAAACGAGTGCAAACCATATATACAAAACAGGGACACCACCACCGGGACACCAATCCACCACCATAGGCTCAGCACCTGGATGTAGGGGACCAGAGACAACAGATTACAACAACAGAATTAAACAATTGTAATTATCACAAAAGAACTCAAAATTACATGCTATAATAATAATAAAACACCAATTAAACAAAATCTAAGTAATCACAAAGAAATCAAATGAATCTTCCAACAATCTATAAAAATAAACAAAATCTATGTAATCGCAAATGAGAACGCAACCACGAATAACCAAATAAACAAACTCCAAAAGAAAACAAACAGGAACGAACAAACACAGAACAAAATTACATTCCACACTGTTCCCTCGCACACACGCATACAGACACACTTTAAGGCGCGGCTGCATTGCACTACCACAGGGCCAGCCGGCAAATAGTAAAGGGCCAAGGCAGTGACACGATGATAGTGTAAGCAAGTTGTACATAAAAAATAAAAAAACGGACCCAACCAAGGCAAAGCAGTCACCCGAAGGCAAAACAGTCACCGCTAGGCAAAGCAGCAGTGATTTGTGGATGGTTACTGCTGTGCAGCGCTGCGGTGCGGCAGTCTTTAATCCGGTCAGGCAGTCCCGGACAACACAGCGTGAAAGTGACGCACCAGAGACGAGCAGCGAGCAGCAACCAAGGCGGTGAGCAGCGTGCAGCCAAAGACACCCAATCGGACCTCACACTAAAGGGAAAGTGGTGGCCGTCAGGACGTGACGCAACCCGGGCATCAGCCAAGCAAGAGGGGGACAGGTGCATTCTGCTGTCTCCCCTTACGATTGGCCGAGGCTGCGCCAGTTGTAAGTATGCCCAGGACCAATGAGTCCGTCCTGCTACATCTGCACTGGTCCGTCGTGGTGAAGAAGGAGCTGAGCCAAAAGGCGAAGCTCTCGATTTATCAGTCGATCTACGCTCCTACCCTCACCTATGGTCACGAGCTTTGGGTAGTGACCGAAAGAATGAAATCGCGAATACAAGCGGCTACAATGAGCTTCCTTCGCAGAGTGGCTGGGCTCTCCCTTAGAGATAGGGTGAGAAACTTGGCCATCCGCGAGGAGCTCAGAGTAGAATAGTTAAAAAAAAAAAACATAACTGTCTAGACGCGGAGTGAGATTAATGAATATCTATTGCATCAACCCTTGAACTTAAAACATCATAATTTTGTTACAACGTGTCAGAATTCAAAAAGCTGCAGGCACAGCACACATTATATATTACTGAAACCTCTCATCATATACTCACAGTCTAACAATATAATACAATATCTGCAGTCCAAGAAAGAGCTAAGCTGTCCAGGCCTCCCTGTCCATTTGTTGAAGCCTGACTGCTCTTCTTTGTCAACCTGCTGATGTTTAATCCATGACAGCATCTGGCTTTTGAATAATTAATTCGTTAGAGGCAGCTAAGAACAGTAATATTAAATTTACATGGATATCTCATCATTTTTATTGAGGCTAGCAGTAATGCTGAAAGGATAGCAACAACAGTGAATGGGTTGACCACCACTTCGGTCCAGATGGAATTTTCATTTTTTTTTTGTTTATTACTATTGAATGTTGCTCCATCAGGTCAAATGTTTCATTTTAGCCTCCTAGACCTTCTTAAATGTTGCTGCAGTTCATTGGGAACCATCACTCAAATGATTTTATATTTATATTTTATTTCCTACTCAATCCAAAAACAGCTTTATATCAAAAACAGAAAGAAACTGACAATGACTAGTCACAGAGACCCAGTCAGTCCTCCTTGCTGACTCTTTGGCAAACTGTCCCCCCGAAAACAACCTCTGCCTGGGCAGTAACAGCCGGATGAGTCCCACTGTTTACTGATGGTGACGATGTGATGCGATTTGAGCAAAATACTTGAACTCCCGATGTCTTTGTCTGTTTCTATTATGCACAAGTGAGTCAAGATTTTCCAACCAAATCTTTCAGCTTCCATATTGATAATGTAAACCTGGACACAATTTGTCGACAGAGCCATTTTTAGATTTACAGTGAAAACCTGCAAACAAAAAATCTATGTGTATTTCCAATTCTGGTTATTGAAGACAAATGAAACTGACAAGAATACAAAGCTGAGGACTTAACTTCAATGTTTTGATACAGAGGAAATGATTAGTGCTATGAGGTCTACAGGGTTAAACTGGGTACTTAGAACACAGAAAACCTTCACATCACCCTCAGCTGCACCTTCTGTTTAGTGCCAATAAGCAACTGTTAGCATGCTCATGTGCTAAACTAATATGGTAAAGTTGTCAAAGTGCCAGGCTCCTGAGGTGTGAATGAAAAACAGTTCATCAAACCTTTCCTCTGTAGGGAAAGAAAATATTATATTATATTATATTATATAGGAAAGGATATAGGAAAGGAAAAACTAAAGACACTATTGACATTTCTGTGAAAGAAGCGTGATGATCTGTCTTTGTGCCAGACACACGGAGATGAAATATATATTGATCTTCTGAGTGAGACAGCAAATAAACATATTTCCCAAAATGTCAGTGTCCCGTTAATATCTTATTTGATTTTGACTATATAAATGATGGATGCGTCATCATTCTCCTGTGTTTTTTTTTTTTACAAACAGCTACATTACATGTAATTATAAAGGCATGCTTACATTACACTTGATTAATTGTGAATACCTCCAGACACAGTGTGATAGCATCCTATTTAGGAATGTAATGAATCCACGGCAAGTGTCTAACATGAGCTGTAAGAAATTATCATCACACACACAGTGGGAAGAACATTCTAGGAGCGGTACTTAACACTTGTTTCACACACTTGAACACACGAACACACAGTGGGAAGTAGCCCATCTGTGGGCCACCAGATAGCGCTTGTAACACTTCAGATCTCTCTTGTAAACACACACACACACACATACACATATTCAGTGCGAACATCATCTTCTGCGTAGTAGATCACGCTTGTATCTCACGCACACAGCCGGCCCACTAGATAATGCACGTACTAATTACAAAATCATAAGGTCATTAGCAGACTGCCCACTCAAACAGAGAGCAGTGGAATTGTATGCTGGGGTGCTAAATTATTACAGTTCACAGTGCACCATTAGAGGGAGGGCTCAGGGGAAGTGGCCAGTTACATTATTACTGTTATTATGTAATTACAAAGGTCAGATGAAAGTCTTATGTTTCATTGTCATGTAATGATAATACACTTGCTATAATGCCATACTTGGAGTGTATTGGTGTTAATCTTTCCACCATATGTCCTCATATACTCCATAACAGTGCATGAGCTTTGTGCTAACAGAAATTTTCCATTGAAATATCTCCACACTAAGCATCATAAGCGTTCTGACATTCAGGGAATACGAGCTCGAGCGAACAGTAACAACATGATTTACGACTATTTCTTTCCCCAAAACTATTTACTTTCAATTCAAAGAGGCTGGGGGTTTGTTTACATATTGGGAAACACACACTGTACTTTGAAGGCAGCTTTAATGTTGGTATGAAAATTATTTATATATATATATATATATATATATATATATATATATATATATATATATATATATATTTTTTTTTAACATACTTGATTACATTGCCTCAGCCCTGTTCTGTAATGCATGCAAAATGCTGTTTATGGGAAACCGCATGAGGAACGACTTCCCAGAGAGCGTTTGAATACACTAGCTTCGGAGTTAATAGCCCTCTTTCAAACAGCTGCCGAAGAAATACAGCTCAACCCGGCTTCTTACCAGATGTTTTACTTTCTGCAGCCATAAAGCCGCTATTGGCCTTTAAAAGAAAGAAGAAAAGATAAATGTGTGGTGTAAAAAATGGCTGTTAAATTACAATACCAGTCAATTTTAAAGCTTGGATTCCCAGAGCCTTTGAGAGATTGGAATTGATTTTACTAAACAATGTTTTAGTATGCCTTTGTTCAATCATAACTGAAAACTTGCATTAAAATCCAATATGGGCAGGCTACAGAACTGTAAACATCCTGTTTTAAAGAAAAGTAAAATACTCCAGTTCAATACATTATTGTAGAAAGTAACACGCTATCATGTTTTATTTCACAATAAGTAAAAACATTAACTTTAAAGGACCAGTATGTAGAATATAATCGCGGCATCCATTGGTGATTGTGACCCTCTCACCTCACCCTCTCCTTAAAAAGCACGTGGAAAACACAAATGGCTCTATCCAGAAGTGTTGCATGGCAGACCCTGCCATGTACATATAAAGAGTCAGGCTAATATACACATAGTTATGCATATGCATTTCTGCCATCTGTAAATAGAGCCTCTAAATCTGACCAAGTGGACATTTAAAAAAAAAAAATTGCTCCCAATTTAATATGTATGCATGTTATGTATGCTATGTTCACATTTTAATAACACTGCAATATGCTTGTTGTGGAAAAGAGCAGTTAGCACACTATATAATGAACTATGCAGCATGATAAGTGGCTTTATAAACAATAACTCGACAACGGTTGGTTCTGAGCAGTGATATATGTCTTGATTTGTGGCTGTCTGTTTGTTTTAGTTCACGCCAACCTCCAGTCAACATCATCAAGACTGATTCCACTACAGAGGCCTGCAGCTTGATGCAGGGATCATGCTGAGTCCTTTATGGGTCAGGTGATTTTTGACCTAGTTTCATATGCAGTCCATGAACATGGCTTTTGAAAATATTTCAGGAATTGGGAGCTTTTGCATGGCGCTAAGCAAATTTATTAATTTATACATTTTCTAAGCAGTCTATTGTAAACCCAGTCACAACAGAAGAGACACAAAGAAGCATAAAAAATCTGATGTGAAACTGTATCATGATCATACAAAGCTGAGCTGTGGCTTAGCTGTCTACACTCAGATTTCAAGTTAAATTGTTAACAGTTTTCAAAGATCACAATAATCAGCTGATATACAAAAGAGCAGATTAATATTTGAAAGAAGGTTTTTCAAAATCTATGGCTCTGGCCACTGCCACGCTGGTAGTCCTGCTTCTTCCACCTCACAGCTAATCTGAAAAATCAGCAAAGACGTGGATCATTGGCGAACCTGAGGTGGGCTGAATGGGTGCACCCACCTGCCAATCAAAGAGTCCACATTCTTAATTCTGTTTAACTTTAAGTCTTAATATAATGTGAACAGGTGAGTTGTATATAAATTCACCCTCAGTACAGTTGTCATGAACGGGGAAATTAGCTATAGAGACCAAAACTGTTTTTTGTACCAGGCTGTATACATGTTTATTTCTGCTGTGAAGTTAGACATTTGAACATGGGGACTTACGGAGATCAAGGAAGTGCGGTTTTTGGCTTCATTTCACCGCCATGGAGGTCACTGCTCAGAAGCAAAAAAAGCAGACAGACAGTTAGCGACTAGCTGGTGAGTGGAGCATTAAGCTGGTAAAATGACAGCATCAATAATTAGATTTATCATGTGCACATAAACATAACTCCAAATGAATTTAGCTCAGAGGATCACAGCAGATCCACCACACCCACTCTGATCTGAATGTTCACTTTTGAACATGGATGAGGACTGAAAGAGGCATCACATCCTTTGTCCTAGGCTGCTTGACAAGCAAGCTGATCACATTTGATATGTCTGACACTCTCTTGAACTTGGTTCTTTATCAGTGTCTTAAATGATGCTTTTATAATGTCTGTATGATGCTTATCTGTTAACAGTCTCCTAATTTTATGTTGAAGTTTTAAGAATAGCTACTCCACTTTCTTATTGTGTAATTAACACTGAAACAGAAATCTGTTCTCATTTAAATTTGCACAGATTTTGACACTTTTCTTTTTTACAAATCACCAGTGAGGTTCTATATTAATATGTATTTGTTGCTCAGAGGCACTTCTGTCTCTTCCTACTCTTTCAGTTATCAGTCTGAAAATATTGTACAGCTTTTTGTTGTTTTTGTTATGTACAGAGCATTTCTTTTCTTTTTTGCAAAACCATTCATACAAAACTTTCCACAACCTAACGTAGTCCTCTTAGCCGTCTGACTGTTCTCAATCAAGCATTTGTGGCAGATGATGCCTAACTTTTGAAAGATAAAAAAACTATTTGTGTAACTGCAGCTCTTGAGCTGAACTGTAATGCATGATGGTTAGATGTTCATCTAAATAAGGGTTTTCAGAAACATCGAGCTCAGACAAGAAAACTGAAAATAGAGCCATCACATCATATCTGAGAATTCAGGAAGTTTTCATATGACAGTTACACACATAAATGACAAATACGATCATATGAAACCATCCATCCATTTTCTGTGAATGCCTTCATTAGGGTCGCAGGGGGCCGGAGTCCATCCCAGTTGACTTAGGGTAAGAATAAACCATTGTGGAAGTTTTCACAAGTTCCTTGTGGATGGGACACAAATTGTAAAGTAAATCTCCAGAGCAAATTCAATCCCATTGTATTCAAAGTCAGTAATTAGTGGAAGTCTTCTGTTTGTCTTTTTGATAGGACCCACTTGAATTACACTGTGGGTTGGGAGTGCGTGTCAAAACCCCCCTAAGGTTAAGAGATAATAAATGATGTTTAATCAATTCATTCTCTAAGATCCCCACATACAGGGTGTGAGAACAGGGTAAGCTCTGATAACGTCCAAGCAGAGGTTTGTGGACTCGGTCAAATGTTAAATCACACAGTGCTAATCCCCATTTGAAGGCCGACAAACTGTGGAGCAGTGGTCTAACACGCACAGATCCTCTGTGACAGGGCTCTGACAGGGTGACATTTTGGCAGACCACTGCCTTCAAAGCCACCGCGTAACTTCCCCCTCAGTCAGCTCCAGAGACTCATCACTGTGTGGATGGGTAATGATGGTGCTGCCAATTATGTTAATTGGACACAAAAAAAATGAAGACAGCATGAAGGAATTAGGCGGGAAAGGAATGAAGTCTTTGTCGTTGTCGGACTGAAGCAAAATATCACCACTCTGTATTTTGTGAGAATGTTTGTGGGATACTGCAGTGTGTGTTTCTATCAACTAGCTTTAAGAGAATGTGACGAGATTGAATAATCTCTGCCACACAGTGGCATTATATCACAGCTTCACGTTTAGCATAAGACGTGTTTTTGTCTTTTTGTGAAGTCGTTGTGGTGAAATATCTAGTAGCCTGGTAGCCCAAAACATCTAAAATACACTGCATGCGGAATGGCTGCAAAACAGTTGGTGTCGACGGGCTGAAAAGACGCATGAAAACCTCTGACCTGTTGACTTCAGGTCGGCCCCGCCCATTATGACGCGTTCCTGTAATGAAATTCAATCCATGGTAAACACGCAGTATTTTATTTTGAAACCAGGGTTTTATTTTGTATTTTGTAGTCGATTTCCGTTCCCGCACAGACTGCTCTGTGCTGAGTTTATGCGCCGTGCTCCGGTGTCCGTGAAAAATACACGCTCTACGTATGTGTTGCGGAGGGCTGCCGGACGCAGTGTGACAGGAGACTGTGTGAGCTGACACATTGACTAACATTTAAACGTATCGGCTCCTCCACCATGGCAGAGCAGTTCCGCATGCAGTGTGAGATTAGACTGTTTTGTTTTGTTACGTAAAAAAGCAACACCTCAACTGTGGCTGTGGCTCGGAGGTAAAGTGGGTCATCCACTAATTAAATGATCGGCAGTTCAATCACCGGCTCCTCCAGTCTGCATGTCGAAGTGTGTGTCAGTGTGTGAATGCGTATGAATGGTTAGCTCCTCAATCTGATGAGCACTTGGCACCTTGCATGGCAGCTAATACCATCACTGTATGAATGTAAATGAGATATGTAGTCTTCTAGTCAGAAGACTAGAAAGGCACTATATAAGTACAGTCCGTTTACCATAACTGTCTGAGCTGTTGGCTTGCAGCTGTGAATACCAGCATGACAAGTCAGTTTATTGCATATTCGCTTTTTCACGTAATAACATTTCCAACTTTTTTAGCAATTGTTTGGCTTTCTTTACTTTACTGTGTGCATAGAAACAGGTTAATGGAAATGTGCCATATGACATTATGTAGCCAAGTTGGTCAGCCTGTGAGATAGATAGATAGATAGATAGATAGATAGATAGATAGATAGATAGATAGATAGATAGATAGATAGATAGATAGATAGATAAGATTATTATTTATTTTATTCAAATATTGCCCCTTGTTTCATGAATCACGGTTATCTGATAATAATAATAATTACAAACATCATCCATTTTGACATTGTTTTGTGATGTGATAAATGATCATGACACATGACATAATCAGCAGGAGTGCATTACATCCGTTGTGTTATTGTGGAATCCTTCATTTCTGAAACAGATAACAGCATGATGCAACAGTTGTACTTTCCCCTGCAATTGGATTACAGTTAAGTTAAATGACATTAGCCTAAAAACACTGTTAAAGACAGGCACTGCAAACACACTTTTGTGTGTTAATTAGGAAGAACATTGAGTAAATTGTTAATTAAGATTTGATTAAAGATCCAGTAAGAGACGTAGATTTAGATCACATTACGTATGCATAGAGGTTGCCATGGTTATCTGTTAACTTCAACCAGAGGGGAAAAAAAACAGATGCAAATGAGCTCCATGTAGGGAGTTTTGGGTCTCTTCCTCCACCCAGTAGGGTTTGTGATGAGATGACTCAAGATAATAATGTATAGAGTCTAACTACATCCCAGAGCTCCTAAAAGTCCATGAAATAATACAATTAATACATGATGCCAAACTGCTAATATTCCAAAAACAATGGCAGTAAAGTACAGATCTGCAGTGAAAAGAATGCACAGTTTACCAGATATTACTGCCAAGTGGAGAAGCATCCAGCATATTACAAAAATAACCTACACACAATTAAACCAAGTGTAGAACAATATTTATATGATTTGAGTTAACTTACTTTTCTCATTTACCATCCAGATAAAAATGTTATGTAAAACTTCCCACATGCAGTCTGATACAACCTCATGTGATTACCTGAAAGTATCAAAGTAATTCATTTTGAAAACCATATGTGAGACATTCATTCTGTGAATGTTCTTTCTGTGATTAACCTCCACAGTCCCAGGCCAAGATTTGCATGTTTTAAACCTGTCATTGCGGTTTATGATTTATCATACAACAAGTAGTTCATACCAAACTATCTGCACACATCCCAAATGTTTTGAGATTGCAGTGACCCACAATATAAACACATTGTCTGTCGTGCCAATAATGATGGTAAAGCACACCCTTGCATGTAATATTGCTTAATTACATGTAGAATTGGGGTTCACACTAAAAGGTCAACTTACAAAATGCATTCATTAGCTATCTGAAAGTGTCAAATGTCAGTGTTTATTACAAAACATTAATCCAACAAATTAGTACAAATAGCATAAGGCACATTAATATATCAATGTTCTCACCCAGTTTAGTCAGAAGACAGTCAGAAGCAAAGAAAAAAACTACATAGTCATTGTAGCGGGGTTCTTCTGCTAACCTCGTTCTTTTGTTCCAAAATTCCAGGCTAAGTCGGAAGGTGATGTTTTGGGTGTTTATTCTCCATTCTCTCTTGGTTGTGTTTGTGTTTGTGTGTGTGTGTGCCCTGCGTGTGTGCGCTGGCCGCAGTCAGTGATGGCGCTGCTCCGTCACATTATCCCCCTTCTCCCGGAGGTTGGCGATGTGCAGCAACCTAGACAGGTAGTCTGCCACCACGTTGGCCTTGCCTGCTCTGTGCCAGATAGTGAACCGGTATGGCTGAAGTGAAAGATACCATCTAGTCAGGCGGCTGTTGTGGTCCTTCATGGAGTTGATCCATGTGAGAGCTCTGTGGTCTGTCTCAAGATCAAACTCCCTTCCAAGCAGGTAGTACCGCAAACTCTCCAGTGCCCACTTGATGGCCAGGCCCTCTTTTTTCACAGTGGAATACCTGGTTTCACGTGGCTGCATCTTGCGGTTCAGGTACAGGATAGGTTGTTCCTCTCCCAGATCTCCTTGGGCCAGTATGGCCCCAAGGCCCACTGCAGAGGTGTCCACCTGGACCAGAAACCTCCTGCTGAAGTTCGGACTCTGGAAGACAGGCGGGGAACACAGGTAGGTCTTAAGGGTGTCGAAGGCTGTTTCACAGTCATTGGACCAGGTTACTGGGTTTCGCTGGTCCTTGCTGGTCAGTGCTGTGAGCGGGGCTGCGATGGTGGCAAATTGAGGCAGGAACCGCCTGTACCAACCAGCCAAACCTAGGAAGTACCAAACCTCCTTCTTGGTGCGAGGCCACGGGCAGTTTCAGATAGCTTCAACCTTATCCACTTGTGGCCGCACCTGCCCTTGCCCCAGTTGGTATCCCAGGTATTGTGTCTCTTGCCGGGCCCACTCACACTTAGAGGGGTTAAGGGTCAACCCCGCCTCCTGGACTAGGGACACATGTTCCAGATGTTCCTTCCAGGTGTTACTGAAGATCACCACGTCATCCAGGTAGGCGGCACTGCAGTGGTCGCAACCCCGGAAGACTTGGTCCATCAGTCGCTGGAAGGTGGCGGGTACTCCATGTAATCCAAATGGAATTATGGTGAACTGGAAAAGCCCCGCTGGTGTTTGGAAGGCTGTGTATGGCCGGGATGACTTCTCCAGGGGCACCTGCCAGTATCCTTTACACAGATCCAGGGTGGTGATGTATCTGGCTGCTCCAATCTTTTCCAGTAGATCATCGATCCTGGGCATGGGGTTCGCATCAAACTCAGAGATGGAATTGAGTTTTCTGAAGTTGATGCAGATCCGAAGGGAGCCATCCTTCTTGAAAACGGGACCACGGGACTGCACCACTCCGAGTTGGAAGGCTCAATTACCCCAAGCTTTAGCATCTCTTCTATCTCCTGCTTCAATTTATCCACCAGCTGTTGTGGGACACGGTAGGGACGTTGGCTTACAGGTTGGTTGTCTTTTAGACGCACAACATGTTCGACCAGAGTGGTCTTTCCTGGCGTAGCTGCGAAGAGGGAAGGGACCTTCTGGAAGAGCCCGATCAGTTGTGCGGCCAGCTGCGGTTCCTGATGTCCCAGCACAGAAGCTGCAGGCACCGTTAGTGCCTCGGGTTCCATCTCCGCCTCATCTTCCAGGCTCACCTCCCTCACCAGCAGAGCCTTTTCTAGAACCGGGACACTATGCTCCTTCCACTCTTTCAGCAGGTTGACATGATAGGTCTGTTTAGCCTTTTTTTTGTCTGGGTGATGTACCTCATAGGTCACAGGGCCCATCTTGCGGGTGATGCTGTATGGCCCCTTCCATTTCGCCAAAAGCTTGTTGTTGGAGGAAGGGAGCAGCAACAGGATTTTTTGGCCAGGCTGGAACTCACGGTGTCGGGCGTGTTGGCTATACCAGGCCTTCTGGTTTTTCTGGGCCTCCTGAAGATTGACCTTGGCCTCCTCCTGGTACCTCTCCAGTCGGTCCCTCATCTCCAGCACAAACTGCACCACCCCTCTGTCGCTTGCCGTGGTGGAAGGGCCTTCCCAGTGCTTTCGGAGCAGGTCCATGGTCCCTGTACCTCCCAGCCATACAGCAGTTCAAATGGTGAGAAACCTGTTGAGGCCTGGGGAACTTCCCGTTAGGCAAACAGCAGAAAGGGCAACCAGCGGTCTATCTTTGCCCGTATCATCCACAAAATTCTGCACCATCTTCTTCAGTGTCTGGTTGAATCTTTCAACGAGACCATCCTTCTGTGGGTGGCATGGTGTGGTTTTAATGGCTGTGATGCCCAGTTGCTTCTGGAAAAGCTTCAGCCGTGATGTAAAGTTAGTTCCTTGATCAGTTAGGATTTCATCTGGTACTCCCACTCTGGAAAATAGATGTACCAATACCCGCAGTACTGTGGGAGCAGTGATGGTCCGCAGGGGAAAAGCCTCAGGGAAACGCGTGGCATAGTCACACACCACCAGGATGTACTGGTGACCCCCACTACTTTTTACCAAGGACCCAAAAATGTCCATAGCAATCCTGCGGAATGGAGTGGAGATGACTGGAAGCGGGTGTAAAAGCGCTCTGTCAGACTTGCGGCCAGGACATGTTTTCTGACATGTGGGGCATGTGGTGCAATACTTCTGGATGTCTGTGTACATGGAGGGCCAATAGAACCGTGAACTGATGCGTATGTATGTTTTGTTACGGCCAAGGTGACCAGCCCATGGAAGTGTGTGTGCCAGGTGCATAATCAGTGGTCTGCAACTAGCAGGGATAACCAAGCGTCTTTGTTCATTATCCAGAGCATACAACACGTCATTTTCCACAATGAACCTTTCCCTCCCCACACAACCGCCATTTGCCTCTTCCCCCACCTTAGCAAATAATGGCTGCAGGGTTGCATCTTCCCTCTGTAGCTCAGCAACACTTGAGGCACATCCCACATGTTTTTAACCATACTTTCTAACTCAGGATCAGTTTGCCATAGCTGCTTCTCAAAGCGGCGTTGGCGACGAGATTTCTTTGGCCCTTTAGTGCCACCTTCACACAGACTACTGTGCAAGTCTGGGAGTGGTTGGACACCTTTCGCTTGGGCTCAGGTGATCACAGGACATGAAACATTTACATTGCCTTCCCCACAATCTGTTTTTGCTGGCACTTCTTTTTCATGCAGCAAGTTTATCAACACAGGTAAGTCCCATCCAAGAATTATTTCCACAGGTAAGTTCTCAAACACCCCAACAGTCAACAGGTAAGGCTGTTCATCAATGGTAACAGTCACTTCAGCTTTGGGATGAGGATGCTTATCCCCATGCACGCACAGAATTTATGTTTTTCCGCTGTAGTCCACACAGCCCACTGGCACCAAGCTGTGCCTAACCAAGGACGTGAAGCTCCCAGTGTCCAAGAGCGCAGTAACCTGCTGCCCATTTATACTGACCAGTTTTATGATGGTGGATTTGACCTGTTCTTTTTTCAACAGGGCCCACCTCTGGACGTGGTGCATAGCAGGCACCAGTGACCTTTGCCTTCCGTAAGGGACAAACGGATGCTTTGTGGCCTGGCTGCTGGCAATAAAAACACACAAAATCCTTACCAGAGGCTTGTTGGTTTGGGGCAGTGCTGGTGGTGGTACCTGGAACTTCCTGTCTGTATTCTCTTCTCCCGGGCCGTGGCTGGACCGTTGGTCGGGATGCTGTGTTGGTGAAGCGTAAAGCTGGGCCCCCTCTCCGAGCGTTGATATACTGCAGCGCAAGCCTGGCAGCTGTGAGCCCCTCTGCTGGCTCATGCTCCTTCACCCAGGTTCATACTTCCGGCGGCAGTACTCGCAGTAGCTGCTCCAAGATGATGGTCTCACCGATCTGCTCATTGGTGTGCTGCTCTGGCCGTGTCCAGCGCTGGTAGAAGCCCTTCAGGCGGTGATACGTCTCAGTCAGGTTCTCGCCGGGTGGTATCGCCATGGACCTGAACTGCTGCCGGTAGGTTTCTGGGGAGATGTCGAATTTGGCTAGAAGCGGCATCTTCAGGTCTGGATACCAGTGGGCCCTCTCCTCGTCCATCGCTGTGTAGGCCTCCAGAGCCTTCCCTGTCAACAATGGGACTAGGCGGCATGCCCACTCATTCTCTGGCCAGTGCCTTGTTTTTGCCATACGCTCAAAGCGTAGTAAGTAGTTCTCAATGTCCTCCCCCGTTTGATATTGGGGTATCCTGGGCTCGCTATAGGGTCTCCAGTCTGGTCTTGGCTGGTCGGCCCTACTGCTTGCCTCTGGGAACTGGATGGATGGTGCAGATGACGCCTCCGGTGGTGTGTCCCTCCAAATACGCCGGGGTGCTGGGGTGGGCAGTTCTAGTCTGGGACTGCTGGCTGTTGCTTTGCTGGGTGTGATGGTAGCAACTGGCGGATTCAGCACAGGTAATGGCTGGGCAGATGGAAGAGAGGCCCTCAGCTCCCTGATCTCTGCCAGCAGGCCCTCCTCTCTCCTTTGCTGTGCTGCCAAGAAGTCTCGCACCATGCTGACCAGCTCTCCCCCCGATTCACCTGTGGATGCCAGCTGCAGGAGCTGCAGGGACTGCAGGAGCAGCTGGGCCCCACCAAGGGTCCTCCTCATCCTCTTCATTAGTCTCCCACTCTTGGTTGACCCCAGCGGTCGCCATTTTCTCTGGCTGCTCTCGCCACTGGGAATGCAGGCCAGTGCCCATGGAGGTTTTTTTTCAGACTTGGCATCCCACTCCTGACACCATATGTCGCAGGGTTCTTCTGCTAACCTCGTTCTTTTGTTCCAAAAATCCAGGCTAAGTCAGAAGGCGATGTTTTGGGTGTTTATTCTCCACCTCACCAGGTGCAATATGTACAGTGCCAATATGTACAAACCAAAAAAAAAAAAAGTGAATGAACCAAAAATGTTCTATATACAAGTTCAGAAAACAAAAAAACAAAAGAAAGGACAAACAAACAAGAAAACGAGTTCTTCAATAACTCAGCCCTCAAACAACAAATGGACCACTGCTACCTCCTTTGCAACCAACCACACACTCCGTAAGTTATCATCTGCGCGTGTATTGGCACTGCCAAGTGTGCACCCTTGGCTGTGCTATTGTCCGGTGAGGGGAAGAGGGATGTGTGTTTTGTTATGTTCTGTTTAGCGCGGAGCAGAAGGGAATGGGGAAGATGTGTTGGTTGTGTTTGTGTGGGTGCGCTGCGTGTGTGCGCTGGCTGCAGTCAGTGACGGCGCTGCTTCATCACAGTCATGGACTATAAATATTAAAGGAAGCAATCTGGATCAGCAAAATCATTAATTAGTCTGGTTTTGTAAATTAGATTCAGCCAGATATTATGGCACAGTAAATATATCCACATATATACATGTCGCTCCACAACAAAAAGCATGTAACACTGTACTAATCACGTAACGATAGTCATATTTCACTTAAAATTAAAGAGCAGAAATTCTGCTACAAGCGCATATAAGTTATATTTACACATGCCAAACAACTCCAACACCAACCAAATTAATTATCAAATATCAAAACCTGTATAGTATTAAAAAGTCAACCCACTCACCACATTTCCATTGCTAGTGCTCTGACACATGAAAGCTGAAACAATTCCAACAGTTACCATCAGTGTCGCTCTATTACGAAAACTCAGTAATTTTATTATTATTAAGTGTCAAGTTTTTTTTTTTGCATATTTTGTTTTTAGTTGACTCTGTAAATGTTATTACAGTTTTAAGTATGAAAAAAATCTCCTGTAATGTCAGAATCAGTCTTTATATGCCAAACATGTGCAGTACGCTTGTGATATATAAATGATATGAAATCATCTCCATGTCATAAAAACCTCAGGGGCGGGTCTAGGAGAACTTTCTGGTGAGGGGCAGAGGGGGTAACAACAATTAATCTGGGGGGGTTGCCCAAAAGTAACAAAAATAAAGGCTGGCACTGATCGCCCACTTCAATATTTATATTGTACAGTTACACTGTTTGTTTTCATCTTGCTTTTCTTGACCACAATAAATCAGCTGGGTGTACTATTATCACACAGAACACTTGGATGTTTGCTGTACAGAGTTAGTCAGAAGTTAGTGCTTATAGTTCTGTACAGTGAACATAGCAGTGTTCTGTGTAGTAATCGGTTTTACGCACCACTTAAATCCTTACTAATGTAACAACAATATCCTAGAATAATAAAATAAAAATATAAAAAAATAGAATAAAAGGCTCAGTGTTCTGTGTAGTAGTTATCAGTTTTAATAAGACTAAGCACAATCATCACAATGAAATTTAGAACACTAACAACAATATCTTATCAGTAGTGCTCAGCTTTGTACAGTAAACACATGCATGCAGTGTGTTGTAATCAGTTTTTAGTAGGGATGTAACGATGCATCGTGACACGATTAAAATCGGTACAAATGCGTGACCGTTTGCTTCGGTTGACAGAAAAAATGATTTGTGATTCTTGGCGAATGCGAGAGAAGTAAGATATGTTCTTTTTCGTCTTTTTTTAAAATTAGAAATAGGTTACGTTGTGGCTGCAGCTTCCACTGCCGCGTCTGCCTTTTTGTGTCACACACACACACACACACACACCTACACACATGCACAGTAGTGGTAATCGGTGTCAGACCTGACTGTACCGTAAATGATACCATAACACAGACCCTCCAGGAATTCATGATGTTGCAACTTCAACGCAACTTCAGTGAATCCCAGTGAATTTAGGGCGGTGTTGCAATTTTAACCAATCACCGCAACTTCTGCGCAGTCTGCACGGGGGATTAAACTCGCGCATCTCCGCGACCGGCTCTGCGTTTACAGCGCCCGGAGAAAAGTTGATGCAAACATGAACAAACACACAGACAGGATTAATTATAGTAAATAACAGCCTTTATTTATAATTAGCAAAGTTCATAAAACATGTGGGGGCTCCAATCAGACGGGGAAATGCCGGTCAGGGCACCAGCTTCTTTCTGGGGGGTCACAACAGCAGGTTCACCTCTAATGTAACTCAGTGACAACCCACTACACATCGGCTAGCTTTACTAGTTTCTAAGGCAGGCTTTAAACACAGCACGCAGAATGAAAACCCACTACACATCAGGCTAGGGTCACTAGCTTTTAAGGCACGCTTTAACACAGCACGCAGAGTTCAGACACCACCCCACACACAGCGAACCTGCAGCGTTTGGCACCATGAGACCGCCCACCCTCAAACCCGTCCCTTCCGCCCTGGAAACCCTACCACCGGATATAAGATATAAAAAAATAGGCCGACCTATACACACAAACACTAAATAACAAATACATATAAAAATGTTAAAATGCACTTAGCTCGCCTGCTTGGCGAGACCCTCCCCCGGGGTCTGCGCTTGTGCCGCTGTCCAACTCCCCGGGGCAACGGCTTCGCTGGACGGCGAGGACAGGGTCCGGCGAGGGCACTGTGGCTGCCCAGGGAGGGATGGCCCACGGCACTCTCTACAGAGGCCCTGGTCTAACTACAGGAGGCAACAGGCCTCCCCTCCTGACACATACATCACTAACTTCCCCCTGGCTACCTGTCTTCGTCGCCGGCAGCTCTAACTAGATGCGAACGACACCCACCCCGCTAACAGAGTACCGCGTCGCTGAACGTGTTGCTCCTCTCTCCCCAGGCCACATCTCAGGCCCTTATCAAAATTGTCTCTCCTCCACGCCACCCCTCAGAGCTGCACCGCATCAGTGATTAAAGAGTCCTGATCCTGACGTCACCCACCAGGTCTCCCCTAATGTCACCACATTATATAGCATGAATTGCAGATATTTAACAAATACACAATTTTAAGTGCATAGTGCCAGTTTTATACTGTGATTAAAAAGAAGGTATTTAAATTCCTTCATTCACTGAATAACTGTAAAATGCAGAACACCACATTACACATTTTAAAGCTCTTCCCTAATACCTGCATTTTCACCTGGAGGTCCATGAGTGCTTAAGATCCCATCTAAATTGAACCAAATTAGGCCCAAATGGAACAGACGTTAGCAAAACATTGTTGTGACAGTCTTAAAGAACCTGTAGTGTTATGTTCTTACCTTAACTCTGTCATGTTAAAATAGTCCTTGACTGGTGAAGTTACACCAGTTCATTAGCGGAGCTGCAGAGCCACTTCCTTTGTCTTTTTTCCAAAATAAAAGCCTTCATGAGTTATCAAATATGAGTCCCGCCTCTGAAAAACTACCTGAAATATTGGACAAAACATGGCCAGTGTGTCCTTGTGTTACTCATGGTCCTAGCAGTAGCTAGCTAGTAGTAGGTTTACATGCCCTCAGCAAGATTTGATAAAACCACAATTCCTGTTAAGCTGTAAACAGAAAGAATTGTGGAGTCAATGAGGTTTCCTATGGGCTCCCCCCATTTTTTTTTGTTTTTTTTGTGGACAACAAGTTTCCTCTTTTCTGGCAGCCACTGGTTGTTATTACTTTTATGGTAATGTGAAAATCAATTGATTTGAGTTGAGGCTTGATTGTTGAAACTAAATTAGTCACAGTGAAAATCATTTCTGATCCTTTTGTTGTCAGTGTTCCATTGTTATGTGGTGGAAGTGCGGATTGATTTAAAGCCGTCACACATATATAAAAATGTCTCACTTGATGGCTCCTATGTACTGCAGAAAAAGACACATCTGAACCATCTTACATGTTTGGAAGTACTGTAAATGAGTATGTGTGATTTGTAGTAGATGTTTGGAAGTCTTGAAAATTATGTGCATTAATTAAAATTCAGCTAAGCCATGATGAGAGAGATTGAAAATCACTACAGATGAGTTAACAGTGATTTTCTTTCAGCCATAGCTATTAATTATTTATTAAATTAATGAATTAAAATAATGCCAAAATATTGGATTTCTTTATTTAAAAAATAAATAAATAAATTCTGCATTGCTTTCCAACATGGCAATGATAATACACACTCACACAGCCACACAAACCACATAGTCTACAATATCTTCACACAGCGGATGATGATGATACTAACCAAATATCAGAGCAATAATCCTGGCAGCTTTTTGGATGTAATGTCTCTGCCTTGTAATCCAATGGGAAACAAGATAAAGACAGATGATGTCACTCACAGGGTCAACAATGGCTTTCAGTGGCAGAAACAGCAGTGTTATGAAACACTGCGAGTAATGATGGATTCTGAGGAGCCGCTTACTCTGTTTGGTCCCCCGTCACTGATAAGAAGCTGGGGAAGAAAGGGGTGTTTGGACAAGGAAGCAATTGTCAATATCCTGGCATTGCTGCTCGTGATTGAGTCACCATGGTTACGGGTTTCAGAGTTGATGTGTACTTCACACCACGACACATTCGCACTACACACCTACTCTGGCTGTGATAATGTGTGTGTGTTGAGAAATGTCCAACAGGCTCTTGTTCTTCCTCCATAATCTCACCAGGCTAAGCAGCAGTTTCAGAGAAAGCTTTCTACTTGATATTTGGTGTTCCACAGCCTCAGTTTAATTGGCTGCCGTGAGTGTCATCTCAGTGTTTGTTTCCTGCATCTTGTATCGGCTAGATCCACAGCTGAACTGAGACCTGTTCCAACTAGCAAATATCCTGTGTTACGGCCAGCCATTTTGTTCTGAACCTGTTCTGTTCTGTCCTGTTCTGAATCTGTGACCTGCTGCCTTTCTTAGGATCTTTGACTAGGTGCTGATCAGCCAAAGCTGATTTCAATCCAGCTGTTCAGGGTGTGGTCTATTTAAGACCTGTTCCTAACAGAGTCTGCAGGAACCTGGCACAGAGTGCAGATTTGGTCTCCTCTCCATGCTCTGAGAAAGATTTCCCCGTGTTCTGGTTGTTTGGTTTGTCTTGTCACCCTTGATTTCACCACACCTGTAAGTAGCCATTTTTAAGACTGACGTAGTTAAATGAACTGCCTTTTCTCTAGGCACGTTTTTCTATAGTTTTTGGTTATGTTAAGAAGTTGGCTTTAGCAATTGTTTTTTTGTCGGTACAGGGTTCAGGTAGCTCTTGTAGAAAAGAGCTAGTATTTATAGCAGAAAAAAAATATCTGTGTTTCTGACTATAAACATGTGTTTACACTTCCTGCATCATATAAAGGGATGTAAACACCTGAATTATAACCTATTTGAGAGTTTAATCGCAAAGTTATCCAGTAAGCATTGTAAATCTGTATAAACCTTGGGAGTGATATTATCTAAAAGTTTCTGAGAAGTTGTTGTGAGGTTCAGAATTTGATAGTTCTGGCTGTTTCTCATCTTGGTAGTCCTGCCTCCACCGGCTAATCCAAAAAAGGGCAAAGATGTGGAATGTGGGTGGACCTGATGAAGTCTGGTTGTTTAAAGAAGCCACATGTGATGGCACCTATCTGTCAAAGTGGCCATGCTCTCAATTATGCGTGAGTTGAAAAATTATTATGGAGGCTTAGGGAGATTGCCTTGTTTTGTAGCCAGCCTTGAGTGGCCGTTCAAGGTACTGCTGTTTTTGGCACTTCCACGTTTGCTTCATTTCACAATCACAGAGGTTGCAATAAGTCACTCTTTGTCAGTTTGAAGAAAAACTTGCTGGACACATAAATCCTGGTAGATTGAAGTCTGTATGTATGTTTTCAACTAAAATATTCTTGGCATTTTTTTTTAATTAATTGAAAACCAGATCCCCTTAAGAATTGCCATGACATTTTGAAATTTAGGGTGAATCCTACTCACTTTCATGTAACACTCTATGAGGCAGACTTTTTAGTATTGGCTGAAGTATTTGAAAGATGTGCTACAGTTAAACATATGCTTATATTCAAGGTCCCCTGAGGATCCTGCTTTAAAGTATTGGCCACAAAGCAGATGGTCTGGAGTTATAAGATGTGTGAAAGCAATTAAAGATTAAATGATTACAGAGAATCTATTTTTCCAGTACAGATTTTCTCACCTTTTATCTAACAGATGGAGATATGGGAGGTTAAAAGGCAGAAGGGTTGGATTCAGTGTGCCCCAGAACTTTCTCATATCCATGTGAACATATGCACTGATGCTCATACAGGTTTTTGCAGACTACATATGGCATGTCTGCACAGACATATATGCGCCAGCACGTTCCAGTCTGTAACTACATATGGAGAACCTGTGTTTTCAGTCGCAGCCAAGATACAACTGATCTGCATATGTGAATAATTTAGCATAATAACTCATCTCTGTATCATCTTTCATCATACCTCAGGTGGCATCTGTGTCTCTCTGTCTGTCTCAGAAGCGCTCTAATAATAGCATTAAGCAGCTCTTGAAGAGGAGGAGCAAAGACACCTGGGGCCTTAAAGAATCCTGCTCAACGATAAAGTCAAGCCTAACGGCATCCCTGGGCAATAGTCATATTTGACAATGGTACTGTTTGATGCAATGTCTTTATAAAACGTGCCTTTGACTTAAATTAACACCTCAGGGCAGGGGGTTGAACATCAGGTGCATTCACAAATAGGCCCTCTGAGCACCACTATGGTCTGGCATCGATTTAACATTTTATTATTTCAGAGTGGTACCTGAAACTCCCTGGAATTCTCTCTTGTGCAGTGCTGCAGAAATGAGTCCTTACTGGAAATCTTTGGCTTCCTGGTCCCAGGTCCTTTGAAAGGGTTTTTAGTTAGATGCCTGAAATAAGCGTAAAGGATTTTCACACATTGTTCTATGACAAATGCATCACAAGTCCTAACAAGGCTAGAGAGAGGTAGAGACATCAAATGTCAGCACACTGAAGCTGTAGACTAATATTCCGCATTGACGGCCTTATTGTGTTTATACACTTCTCGTAAACAAATACAACTATAATTTTCAAACTTGTAAATTTTATTTTAAAAATTGAATTACAAGTTGGAAGGTTAGTGGTAGTGATGTTGTCGCTACAGTATGTGACGTTAATGCAAAATCCCATTGGCTTTGGAGATCATAACTTCCAGGGTTGACCAGCAAAAATCCCAGCAGCACTCCCATTTAGCCAGCATTTAGTGTTTACAACACAGCCAAACAACCTGACCTTTTAATAAAGTTACGCTTCTCTGATCATGCCATGAGCGACTGATTTCAATGTGAACACAGCATGCATAGTTTTCCAGTAGTTGGAGTACACCCTGTCACCTGAAATTTCATCCAACAGTTCGTGTTTGACGTTTTAACTCCTAATGCTGCATTCACATGAATTCAGGCAGATGGTCAATGGCATTGGTGAATAAAAGCAGCAATAAAAAGCAGAAAATACTGTCAAAAGCAACTGAGGATGGTAAATTGTAAAATATTTTAATGTTCCTCCAATGGAATGTACAAACAGATATTGTGTTGCTCCCTCACACAAGAAGGAAACATGGCTGGTCTGGAGTCAAAGAGGACAAAGCAAGTAATGGTCATACTATTTTGTTGTCAAGTTTTCAAGATTGCATACAAATTACAAATGTTTAAAGGTGGAAAGACATCATGTGTCATAACCCTCCATGAATCCATGTAGTGTTGAGTGTTTTGGTTTGGAGAGTAAGAGGCAAATTGACCAATCACGGTTTGATTTCAAGTAGTCGGACAAAAAAAAACATTGTAGGTCTTCGTGAAGTCCTAACATCGGTGAGACCGGTTGAGACTCAATCGCTCTCGAGAGACAGAGTTAAATGGCGGAAAACAAGAGTGACGTTGTGGCTAGCTTGATAGCATCGCCTTTTTCAAGGCGGCCTTTCACAGAAAAACTCAGCGACATCAAGATTCTGCAGCACACCTGCAAGTGACGGTCAGTTTGAAAACCTTTGGGGACACAAGTTGATCTTCAGCTAGATCAGGCAGAACAGGAAGATCCTGAAACGTCTCATCAATGTCGTCACATTTCTTGGAAAGAAAGAGCTGGCATTTCGAGGACATGATGAAAGTAAAGATTCCAAAAACAAGGGGGAACTACTTGGAGTTTTTGGTGGCGTATGAGAGCTGCTGTCATCTGGATTTTAACACTGTTTTCATCGGCACCTCCAGCAAAATTCAGAATGACCTGATTCAGCCTCCCACCTAATTGGCCTTGCCGCCTTTTCCACAGAGTCAGCCTAACGCACGAAACTCCTGGATGAAATATGCCAGCGAAGACTGCCCAGGGTGACTCCAACAGGGTGGAACTTTTCATCACGTTTGGTTTGCACTGTGTATGAGCGGAGAGAAGAACTCTTGGAGCTCTGTGAATTCATTGTTGACAACCACAATGATTTTGATGATGCTGTATACAGCGCTGATGGATACAGGGCACTGCTGACGGGCTTCGAGTTCTGCTTTCTCCTCACCACATTCAACTCAGTGTTCGCCTACTCCGACGTGCTCTTTGGGATCTTGCAAAATAAGCAGTATGACATGCAGTTCTGTTTGTCCAGCATCGATGACTTTTGCAGCACCACAGAGAGAGAAAAGGTTAAATTTGACTCCATCTATGAGGACACTGTGCGCAAAGTCGGGGGTCCCAGTGGGCGCAGAGCACGGAGAGTTGGAGAGGTTGGACCAGCAACTGCACAGTGAAATCCTGGACAACATTCTCACTCAGCTGAGCAACAGGTTCAAGGATCATGAAAAACTCACTCTTTGCCTCATACAGAGAAAACTTCCCAACTCTGAGTTTCAGAGCCTTGCTGAAAACTACAGGCGGCACTTTGACCTCCCCATCTCCTGACTAAACTAAACTAAACATCAGACCTGCTGCACTTTCTGACACTTAAAGAGCTGACTGAGAGCATGCCACAGCTGTATCACCTGACCATCCCCGTGTCCTCCTCCGTGGAGCGGTCTTTCTTGGGTCTGAAGCGCATCAAGCCGCACTCCAGGAATGTTACTGGACAGGATCGCCTGGGAGCTTTGGCACTGATGTCCATAGAGAAAGGACTGCCAAACTTTATGACGCTGCCATCGCCCACTTCTTAAAGAAAGACAGACGAATGGACTTTGTTTTATGTAAGGTAGGCCTATGTTAGCCACCTTGATTATTATTTCAAGGGATTAATATTACTGGCAAGTGGACATTCAGGAATTTGTAATTATTGTGGAGGTTGTCTGTAGAAATCCCAGCGCAAATTCTGTGATTTCATAGCACTGTCCACGGTGATGAAATGCACGTCGATGTCCGTGTCAGCAGCGTCACGGGATGACATTCTGGATGACCTCATTTTATATTTTCAGATTTAGATTTAGTCTTTAGAGTATGTTTGTTTAATTTCAACTATGTAGCCTCAATGGTCTCCAGTTTAGTTAATGTTGAGAATATCTCTTGTTCCGGACAATGTTATTGATGTTATGGTCTATTTGTTTACATCCTTGTCATCCTTAATTAAAGGATTGCAATTGTTAAACCCTTTCAATTCATCGTACGGCTGCTTTTTTCCGTAATGATTTCTTTTCTTGGTGTTGAAGGCCCAACTGTAGTGCTCACGGTTCGCCACTGACATACTGCATAGAATGCCTGGCATTTATTGTTGTCAATGATAACAGCAGACCTTGTATGAACAGTTTCTATGTACATAATCAGTTGTTAAACCTACTTGCTGGCTAATTGGCTGATTTTAAAATGTGCATTGTTGTTTTTTACAGAACTACTAATCATTTTATTTTCTGTTTTTGCACTTGGATAAAGCCCATTTCTGATACTTATGCATCTCATTACAAATGCCATCTTGCTACCGATGTAAACCTTTTCAGTACCTTCACGTTGCAGATAGCAGCAGTAAGTATAGGTAGAGGCTGTGGTTTTAATCACTAGACTATGTAAGCTACCAGCCAATGCTGAATGCTGCTCTGTGTCAATCACTAGAAGGTAAATGGGTAAAATAACTGGATCAATGAAGCAGTTTAAATCTAAAAAAAAAAAAAAAGTGTCTTTATTGTCCAGGCATTAGCAACACCCAACCATTTATTTACACCTGATGTTCCAATCACCCAGTCTCATCAATCCAGAGATATCCAGTTGTTTGCACTGGAGCACCATTTTTAATCACAGGCGATTAACTGGTCGATTTTAAACGCTGCTGTGACTTGAATCAATAAGAGGAATGTTGTGGTTTAGTGGGCTTAAGCTATGATGCAGACTCCGCAATGTCCCTTAATATGTTGCTCAAATCCCACATACATCATTGCTATCTGTGTGAGTGGAAGCAGCTGTTTTAATTGGGTGCTAAACTTTGTAAGCATTGTGCAATCTGTGTGGGCAAAAGGATCCAAGTTACAAACAATGATCAGCATTTTATCAGATTAATGTCAACGATGGAGGAAACAAAAGACAGTGCTCAGACAAACATATTGAAGTACATTGCTCTGTCCAATTGGCGAAGTCACTCAACCAGTTTTATTCAGGGATACAATGGTGATTGGCATGCCCCCAGGTCGGCCCCCTTACTGACAAAAAACATCCACTAAAAAAAAATGGAAAGTGTTGCAAGCGGACTCTGCGCACGCTTGTTTTTCTCCTCGCATTCTACAATATTGCTCCAGGGAGCAGAGATGCAGGATATAAAATAGCTTGCGAGTGCTTTCAAAGCGCTTGAAAAAACAATGCTTGTGCGGATGTTTGATTTGCACACGCACGATTTATGTCAGTGTTCTAATCCCATACTCACGCTACTAGCCTTATCAATAAGGCCCGGAGCCCCCCTTGACAATGACACTCTCCCTCTCCCCATTCAGACCTACATGCTACATTAACATAGCATCTTCAGACCTTCTGCGTTACATTAACGCACATTCTTTATTTATTTGGGACCACTTCATCCTGTTGTATATCTGCACATCTATAGTATTTATAGCATTCTGTGAATATAGTGTGAACTATACTGTCATATACTTGCACCTCAGCTTGCACTACAGCTCCTTTTTTTGTTTTTAGAAGATACTTTACTACTGTATTTATATTGTTTATATTTAACTTTTTTAAACTTTTTTTAATCTTCATATATATATATATATATATATATATATATATATATATATATATATATATATATATATATATATATATATATATATATATACTTTTACTTATTGTTTATTCTGCGCCAACTACACCAAGTCACATTCCTTATAAGTGCAAACCTACTTGGCAATAGACTAGACTAGACAACCTTTACATAAATAAGACTAGCTTTAAAACAGTCCCAATATTATCTAAATATAATAAGCTTCTTTATCGCTCTTCGCTGAGTTTTTACTTTAAAATTACAATATATATCTATGAAAGGGTCATGTAACAGACAGGCAACTCAAAAATATTCATAGCAGCAAGATGTTAAAGAGACAGGCTCCTTAAAATAAAAGTTAATATTTAATCAGGTTCGTCTTTCATTCCTGGTTCTTTGCAAGAGGAATGGAACTGACATAGAATTAATGCATTTGTGTCATGGGATAATTTATTATTTCATGGCTGGCTTTGACTTTAATTCTTGAGTTACAATAAAGAAAGGTTAAAGCAAATGGACTATATGGACTATATATATATATATATATATATATATATATATATATATATATATATATATATATATATATATATATATATATATATATATATAAATCCCCCTGATACCCCTGATCAATACCGTTTTCCTGACAAGGAAGTTCGCTTGTTTATCAGGCCAACCTCAGCATGCCTTCAACCTCACAGGAGTGCCCCACAATGAATATTAATTACAATAAATTATGAACGACAGAGGTTCTAAAAAGAGGAAAGGAGGAGCAGAGAAAATCCGAGTTAAGATGCGCAAAAGGGCCGCACAGGTGAGGAGTTATACCTCAGCGAGCCTTTGCATATGGATCGGTTGCTTAAGCTACCAAGCTAAAAACCGGAAGGGTCCAGTGGTAGGCCGGTCCAGAGGAAAAATTCCAGGGTCGACCCTGACCCAGTGTACAATCTCCACCCATACACAAGAAAGAGTCTAAGACACTGTATGGTTAGCTTGATATAGTTTTCAGGTGATTTAATGAAGGTAAAACACAGTGAATGGCCGTGCGTAATGGCACTGCTCTCTGACGCGACACTTCTCCGGGACTGGAGAAGCTGCTGCGGCTACAGGGATTTCATGAACTGAAAGAGAAGCTCTTCATTTATTGTTTAGATACAATAAGCATCACCCGCATATATAGACCAATGCAGGGTGAATATTTAGTTTAGTATTGAATGTAGTATGATCCGCGACACATTGTCAGCTTTGGGCACGTTACTCACACAGCAGACTGCGTACAGACAGACAGATGCATAATGAGATTATGGCGAAACTTTATGCCTGTTGTAGGCCTGCCACGGTTAAAAATTGAGGGAACTTTTTCGGGAGGATTTCAACACACATTCACCAGTGTATTTATCATGTCCTCATTGCTTAATATCGCTGCAACTAGATTGCGGGCAGCCTGACTCATTGTCTTTCGCTTTCACAGACTGTTACACAAGATGGCTGCAGGCACTGCCGCAAAGTCTGACGTCAGTGAAGTTTCATTCAATATATTCAAGGTTCACTCCATATATTCAAAGTTTCATTCAATATATTCAAAGGTTTAATTTCCTGAACGGCATGCCATAATAAATATATTTACATATCCTTGTTGGTCCACACAGATCTGATGGAACCATCCTCACATGAATCTATGACATTACAGCGCTAAGATCTGCCATCACTGAACTGCCCAGGAATCTGGTGACCTTAAGTCATTTGTGCTGTTTTATTTTTTGCTGTTGGTTTTCAAACCAGAAATGAACTTTTATTGACTTGCCAGAATGGACGCATGTTTGTTCTCAGTTTGTTTCCCACCAGTTGAGCTTCCACTAGAGCTCTTTTAATCACGTCATCTTGCTGCACCCTCTTTTTCTGCTTTTCTGACTGCAGAATTGGCACCACATACTGCTTATCTTGTGAACCAACTTCTAATATTTGCATAACGCTCTAAATCCATTCAAGAGCTTACAACTTAGAATTTAAAACTCCAGACATATACTTCCACTTACAGACATATATAAATGTGCATTTTCTCACTGAGATTGTGCGTTTTCATGATGGGATGGTATTTCCTGAGAGCAGCAAGGCTTAAACAGCACCTCCGGTATTGTAATTGGTAAGCGGCAGCTGAGTTGTGGCTGACTTCGTTTGGATGACAGCTGACAGTAAATCACTCGCTAAACTGGAAACACTGAAATGCCGATTTCTCACTAAATATGGAGCTAAGTGTTAGTCCTCATGAATGGTGACAGGTCCGTCTAACGAGAGCTCAGGCCACACTCCCGCTGCTCTGTTTGCATGAAGGTATAAAACGCCACCTTTCACAACTTTTACATTTCATAGCTGGTACCAAACAGTCTGCACTTCTTCAGCCTTTCACTTCTGTGGTGATAGTGTGTCTGTCTGTCACAAATGTTTACACCGCCTATTGTGGAAGACAGAATATCTAGCCTGTGTGCAGGCATGTCTCTGTGTTGTCGCTCTATGGTGGGAGCGTGTCTGTCATTACGAGGTGCACGGTGCCTGACGTAGGAACACCATCTGTTAAAAGAAGGGGAATTATGCTAATCGCTGACTGCTGCACAACAGGAATCTGGAAGAGAGTGGAGAGAGGTTGAGAGGCGATGGAGGGAGAAAGAACAGAGAGTGTTCAATGAAAGTGACAGTACAGAGAGATGAGGTGAACGGGGAGGGGGGGGATGAAAGAAGTGAGAGGGGAACAGAGAATTGGAATAGAGATGATGAGAGGAAAAAGAGAATCAAGCAGTGTTGTGCAACACATTTGGGGAAGTTTTCAGCCTGTTAACTTATGACATTATATGCTTTTAGATTATTCAGAATATCTTTTACCATCTGAAAGGCTTCAGTTACCTAAACACTATTTAAAGCTCTTCTGTTCCACTCCACAGTTCGTGCAAAGACGGCTGGTGCATCATGGTTGAATCCCACTAAATAATTGAAGAGAAAAAGTCTATGAATTCTTGAATACTATATGCTGCATTTAGCTTACATTATGAGGAGCAGATAAAGAAGCCTCGATGAGCTAAATATAGGAGATGATGAGGTGAATAAATTGTTGTCTGGCTTCAACAAACTTGGAACAAACTGTATAAACTTCCTGCTAGACTCAGCAGACACTGATTTGAAGTTGAGTGTGGTGGCTCTGGCCGTTGGAATCTTAGCAGTGACGCCTTTGACACTAGACAAACATGAGCAAACATGTTAATCGTGGGTTAGGCTGCATAACTTTAGGCCTTAATATAATCTGAACAGGTGAGTTGTATATGAATTCACCCTCAGTACAGTTGTCATGAACGGGGAAATTAGCTACAGAGACCAAAACTGTTTTTTGTACCAGGCTGTAAACATGTTTATTTCTGCTGTGAAGTTGGACATTTGAACATGGGGACTTATGGAGACTGACTCGTTCTGTAGCCAGCCTCAAGTGGCAGTTTGAGGAACTGCAGTTTTTGACATTTCCACATTGTCTCGTCATTATCTCCATTTCGCAATCACAGAGGTTGCCATTTGGTTTAGACATGTGCACATTTAACAAAATGCAAGCAGGCTGGTTGTGTGTCTTGCTTTTGCCCAGATGACCAAGAGTGCACACAGGTCACTGACTGGACATGACACACACTCAAACAGGGACGTTTGGACTATTTCCTGGGCAGGAATGCTGTAAATATCAGTGTCAGACTGGGAACATCACCCTGCCACCACCTCAAACCCCCTAAGAGGAAGTACACTGACTTGCAGTCAGGCACAATAACTTTAGTCACCGGCATAGTCCAGGTACACTCAAAGGTAACAGGACAGTAAATTCACATGGATCTTAAGAACACAGGATTTAATGAGCAGGTACACTGAGCTGAAACCAACAGCACATTAACAAAATATACTGCTCTCAAACATAAATAAGTTTCAGCTTCCCCTAATATTCATGAAAAAACAATTAAAGGCAAGCTTTGGTGTCACATATGGCAAACACAGCAAGACGTTGTAAGGCTAAATGAATCATATAACAGTTTTAATTTATGCATGGCAGTTTCCCCGTGGCTTGGCTTTGTATCAGCAAAGCACTTTAATGTTTGTTTTAACCAAAATATTTGCAATTGTGGCAAAGTTCATTAGTAATTTCAACTCTTCTCTTCTTTCTGTGTTGATTTCATGTCATTTCCTGCTTGACCGTTGGCATCATGAACAGATCCGCTTGAAGGGGTATGGGGAGGTGACAATAGTCGGTACCACTTCCTGCATGTCTAACCGCATAGATAGCAAGTGACAATTTTGCGACTGTGCGTTCTTAATAAAGAGAAGCTGTCAATGAGAGCACAGAGCAAATGTCAGAGTTGCCTCACTACTACCAAAATTCAATTATATTGCAGACTATATATATATATAACCAGAGTCAGTCTTCCAAATGTAAGTACATAAAACGGGTTATATATGTTATGTCCAGAGATTTCACATACACACACTTATTATTTAGCACAACAGGCATGTGACGAATGAATGAAACCCACTGTACTAACCTTTTCTGTAGACAGCCATGTCCAAATAATCTCATTAGTTCCAGTGACATAAGGTACTGTTGGTGCAGCATTTTTTAGTGCTGAACTCCAAATGTCAAGCACTGAACTTTCCTTATAGCAAAGTCATTTATGATGTCTTTAGACTCCAGTTTCTGGGCAAGTTGACGCTCTATGGAGAACATTGCCAAAACGTTTAACCTCTCCCAGGACATGTTAGAGCACAAGTAGTTTTTATTATCTTTATTTTACCAAAGGCGTGTTCGCCTCCAGACACAGGAAGAGATTGGAAAATGTACAGCAGGATGCACAGTTCTTCATAGAGGCTCTGTATTTTCATTCTGTGTATGGCATTTAGCAGCCCAGGGATCATCTTCAAAGGCTGTGCAGTGAATTTGGTCTTCACATAAATATGTGTGATCGTTCACACGTATTTTAGTTTTGTGCACAACTAACTGATGTTGATCTCTTAGAATATTTCTGCATTTCCATCGGGTAGTGTCACAGACCAACCCTAACCCTTTTCTTTGCATTATCTGACTCGCAAATAATATATAACGTTTTCACAAGTATGTTATTGACAAATGATTCAAGCTAAATTATTAAATATAGACCCAGGGCTTGGACCCAGTATAGCATGGGCATCTGCTTCCCTGAATGCACATCTCACATCTTTATAATGGTTTGACTTTTAAATGTTTAAAACTTAGAATTCCCTTGCTTGTATAGTAGTGTTCTTCTCTTTGTTTGCTAGCGTGTTGCTGCAGCCACCTGTATATCAGTAGAATAGTTCATGTGGGTCTTCATATATGTGTGTGCGAGAAAAAATGAAAAAGATAACCACTCATAGATCATTGTTAAATAAAAATGCCAAATATTTGCATATACTGGATTTCTCCAATTAATATAAATAAAGTCTACAGCTATGCTAACAGCTCTGCACCATGGTGCTTTGAGGTAAATGCTAACATCAGCCTGCTAACATGCTCACAACAACAATGCGAACCTGCTGTAATTAAGAAGATAATATCCACAGTTTTCCCCAACTTGATTTAGAATGTCAGCATGCCAACATTACCCAATTAGCAGTAAACACTAGCATGACTGAGGCTGATGGGAATGTCATCAGTTGTGCAGGTATATGGGGTGCCATTTGTAAAGCGTCTTGCTCTGAAAATAACAGCAACATTTTGTCACATTTAGCTAAAAACAATGTTTGAAAAACTGGTTTGAATTTTTGAGAGCCACTTTTTTGCACATTTAGAACAATATTTGTGAACTTAGATATATTTTAAATATTTAAATCCAAATGTTAAATGTAAAATTTAAATGCTAAATCTAAATGTTAAATATAAATCTAAATGATAAATGATAATGATTTTTAAATGATAATCCAATTAAATGATAATCCATGTCCAAGAGACCATTTCCGTGGATAAAATGGGTTTTATTCGTTATTTGCCACTATAAACATGCTCTGACCTCCTCGAGCTTTTATTTTGGCACTTCCGGTTACCGTCATTTAAATTTGCATTTTAGCTAAATTTAGTTTCACCCGAAACATTTAGCTCCAACATTTAGATTTAAATTTATATTTAACATTTAGATTCATATTTAACATTTAGCTTCAACATTTAGATTTATATTTAACATTTATATTTAACATTTAGATTTATATTTAACATTTATATTTATATTTAGCATTTAGATTTTACATTTAACATTTGGATTTAAATATTTAAAATATATCTAAGTTCACAAATATTGTTCTAAATGTGCAAAAAAGTGGCTCTCAAAAATTCAAACCAGTTCTTCAAACATTGTTTTTAGCTAAATGTGACAAAATGTTGCTGTTATTTTCAGAGCAAGACGCTTTACAAATGGCACCCCATATACCTGCACAACTGATGACATTCCCATCAGCCTCAGTCATGCTAGTGTTTACTGCTAATTGGGTAATGTTGGCATGCTGACATTCTAAATCAAGTTGGGGAAAACTGTGGATATTATCTTCTTAATTACAGCAGGTTCGCATTGTTGTTGTGAGCATGTTAGCAGGCTGATGTTAGCATTTACCTCAAAGCACCAATATCTCACAAGTTCAAAATATTGTTCTAAATGTGCAAAAAAGTGACTCTCAAAAATTCAAACCAGTTTTTTAAACATTGTTTTTAGCTAAATGTGACAAAATGTTGCTGTTATTTTCAGAGCGAGACACTTTACAAACGGCACCCCATACAGGTACTTCATATGTATGTAGTTACAGACTGGACCATGTTGACACGCATGGGTTTTGCATCGGTGCGTGTGTGAATACGGGCACACTGAATCCATCCCTTTTGTCTTGTTAACATCACATAGTGTGACATAAAAGAGATAAACAACACACTCATTTGATTGAGTGAGTGATTAAAGCTCAAAGAATCAATAACTAATTGTGCTCACACTGTAAGCAAGTGCATGCTATGCCCGGCTAGTTCAGTCAAACTCAGAGTGATCTGTTTTCGTGTTTACTCTATGACAATAGACAGTTCAGCAATATGGACTATGGTCTTAAAGGAATTATTTGACTCATGACTCATGTCATGGAAGCAGACAGTGCTCCCTGGCCCAGCAGAGTTTTTGAGTGAAGCAGGTCAGACCCACAGCTGTTTAATTTACTTCTCTCTCAAATAAAAGAAGTTGAAGACAACTCTTCCTTTAATGTTCTTCCTCAAAACAACAAACACGACAATAGTTCCATCTGTTAAAAGGTGAGACAACCTGTACTGGAAAAAAAATGATTCTCTGTAGTTATGATTGCTTTTACACATCTACTAACTCCAGACCATCTGCTTTGTGACCAGTGTAAGGCACATTAACTAAATGTTAACATGTTTGCAATGCCAAAGTGAGCATACTGATGTGTAGAACGCATACGTTTTACCATATCAATTATCTTAGTGAAGCTTCACTTTCAGCCCTTTGGTGAAGCTGCAGAAAAAATATTTTAAAAAAAATGTCTGCAGCTGCTGACCAACAGGGTCAACTAGAGGCAAAGAAAAAATGTTCAACCTAAAGGTCACATTGCCGTCAGTCTCAGTGTGGATGTCAAACTGAATACTGACAGCAGCAGAAACACTTACCTGTCTCACATCCTAGCAAATACCATCCGACATCAGAGGCTGAAATATACACAGCTTTTCATGCTAAATGATGGGATCCCTAAATTAACTGTTTCAACACAATGAATCAGCCCAGTGGTATTAGCTTGGGTTTGGTACCCACATTAGCTTACAGTTCCGCTTCATGATTGCGGAAGATACTGGCACGTTTTCCCTAAATAACCTCAGGAAGGTGGGTGGCTATAGTAGATTTTGAAAGTGATGTGGAAAGCATCACCATGGTTCTCTAGCATTGCTTTGAAACCCCATTGGAAACCCAGACTTTACTTTATTTAAGTTTAAACATGTTTAACCTCCAATACAATAAAATGCTGAAATTATGCAGAACTCCCAGCTCTCCAGGGAAACACAACACAACATCCTTTCCATTGGAAATAATACAAAAAACAGACAGCGCTGGTCCCTGTGGATAGCAGGCCTTTGTGTGGAATGGAAGGAGGAAGAAGAGACGGAGCGTGAGGAGAGGGGAGAATGCAGGAGAGAAAGGAGAGGTGGGGAAGACAAGATGGAAAAACAAATGGCAGGGGTTAAATTGGAGGGTTTGCTGCATGTTGGGGAGTCAGAGAAGATGGACAGAGCTACTGAAGGACAAAATGGCAGGGGTTTTATTTTTATAACATTAAAGGGGCCATGAAGAAAAGGGAAAAACTGACTGATTGCATGATGGGAAAGCAGGGACCCATTTAGTAGGAAAATGGCGAGGATAAGCCAGAAGACCGAGTAAAGCTACCGTACATATTCATTCCTTTATTTCTGAAGAACCCTTGTCTCATTTTGTGAGACTTACCACTGAAGAAATTTCACTTCATACTTAAATTGTTCAGAGCAGCAGGGAGGCAATGTCTTCATTCATTAATAGCTGTTCAGTTCTACTATTTCTCCTTTCATTTCTTCTTTTATCTGCAAAGTGAATGATGAAATTAGGATCTTAACATGGACTGTAATATGAGTGAGTTATTTCGAAGCAGAAAATGCATTATCTTTGATACTTTTGACATCAGTGGGGATGTCATTATCTCAGTTAATTTAAAGGTTTACCCACCCATCTGTGTGTCTCCATTAATGTCAGGCTCACTCTGACATTAATTATTTTCTATAGTGAATTGTATTAAATGACAATGTAAAAACAATGTGACAGAATGAAAAGGGTCTCTTACAGTGATGAACCTGAGGAGAATCATCACCTGAATTTGCAGCTCCCCTTGGCCTCGTAGAGCTTGTGATTTACAGCTCATTGTCTGGCTGCAACTTCATTGTTTTCATTCACTCCCACCACAAAAAAGAAACCTCTGGATTAAATGGTTGAAGCGTGCTGTGAAATGGATCACTCATAGTAACAAATCCACAGATCACTATCACCTAGCACAGGATTTTTGTCTTGCGGCCTACAAATTCGTGTTTTGGCATTTATACCTATTGAAAACACCAGTTGAAAACATTGCCATATGCACCATATGAGTGTAGCTGAGTTTGCACTGATGCTGTTGATTTCATTGTGAAACTATGAAAATGCCAAATAGGTTTTGGCTTGTAAAATAGTTTCAACACTAAATCACAGGACTATATTATAAAAAAAATCTCCTAGTGTCAAGGCCACTGAGAATCAACACTCAAGTCCACGGCTATTTGGGGGTTTCCGCCATTTCAGCTCATTAGTGTTCCAGTATGGTTGAGTCAGTAGAGTTGAGTCAGAGTGGTGTAACCAATCCCCTGATATAAAACTGTGGGCAGGAACTCCCAGTATACCACACATAAAATGATGGAGGGTAAAAGTAAATATCAAGCTTCTTCATGCTCGACTCTTTTCAGAGAACACAAGTCAATAATAGACTTGTATTAGTTAGCTGTCAGAATTGTGTTTGGTAGGTTAAACAAGTGACCAGTGAGGGTCCTGAAGTGTCTGATAATGAAGATGCCGTAATAAGATGGTGGGCAAGCACAATAAAAGTCTGTCCAAATTTTCTGTGTTGTGGCCAGCAGATTCATCCCAAAACAACCGGAGGAGCAACAGCAAACTTTCTGTGGCACAGCCTCAGCCATTTCCCCATAACTATACATTAACACACACACACACACACACACACACACACACACACACACACACACACACACACACACACGCACACACACATCTATTTCTCTGTAACTATACATAGAATGATAGCTGCCAGTCATGTAAGAGCTGACATAAACTCCCAATCTAATTTTCTCATTAGTCCATTTGATCATTTCCCTCTGCGTATCCGGGATCAGGTTGTGGTGGCAGCAGGTTAAGCGGGGCATTCCAAATGTCCCTCCTCCCAGTAAAGTTGTCCAGCTCCTCCTGGGGGATCCTAAGGCCGCTTGAGATATGTAATAACCCCAATGAGTTGACATGCCCAGAAAACAGAAGGTGCCCAGGAGACGTCCTGTTAAGATGCCAGAAGCACCGCAGCTGGCTCCATTTGGGGTGAAGGTGTAGGTACTCTAAACTCTCTTCAGATGTCCAAGCTCCTCTTCCTGTCTCTATGGCTGAGCTCAGCCACCCTATAGAGGAAACTGGTTTTGGCCACTTGAATTCAGTAATCTCATTCTTTGGGTCACTACACACAGTTCATGGCCAGGGGTAAGGGTTGGAACGTAGATCCACTAGTAAATTGAGAGTTTTGCCGGCTCACCTCTCTCATAACCAGAACAGTCTAGTATAATGTCCATATTACTGTGGACAAATGTGGACGTACTTAGACACCTTGCTTGGGCGACCAATTCATTCTTAGAGAGCAATGCGCTGTTTTCCAGCAGAGAACCATGGCCCCTCACTCCGACTGCTTCACACTTAGCTGACAACACCCCCAGTGTGTCGTGAAGGGCACCGTCTGCACCAACACCAACAGAATAACATCATCAGCAAAAAGTAGTGTCTTCGAATGCAAAACTGTGTCTGCTTGGGTTGTGAAACATCCACAGGCATTAGCACCACTTTATATAGCAACACATTTGTTTAACAAAAAAAAAGGAGACAAGAAATATGGACCAAATGGAAAGAGGGAAAGATAGAGGAAATAGGACAGAGGGAAACCGTGACTAAGAAAGCGAGAAACCCAGAGACAGGTGGGGGGATGCGTAGAGAAAGAGACAGAGACAGACGGATAGCAGAAGGATGGCGACTCGCTGTGTTTCAAGGTTGGTTTCATTTGCCGGTTGTGTTCGCCACCAGATGGACCAATACGGCGTTTAGAGCAGCCTGTGTGTGTGTGTGTGCATGCATGTGCATATGCCTTTAATGCGCCTGACTGCATGCTTGCTTATGTGCAAAGGTGTGAGTGTATGTGTGTGTTTGCTGCCACATTGCCGGCAGTTACCGTTCAGTAGTGAGTCCTGGTGGAGCCGTAACTCTGGAAACTGGCCTCTCAACAAAACAATAATCATTTGTATAAGCTGCTCTATGTGTGCCAACCTGTGTGTGTGTATGTATCTAAATGTATACACTGCACTTTATTGTGGGTGAGTGTGTGTGTCTGTAGTTGCGTTTTACATCATCATTTATCCCACTTTTGTTTTTGTGTTTTCCATTGGTATTTAAATCCTTTTCTGTGTGCGTGTATGTGTGTTTCACTTATATAGCATCTGCTTTCCTCCGAAGGCCACAGTACTGGAGCATTTGTCTTTAAAATGGAGACAAGCGATTTGCTCTCTTGTAAACTGTACAAAACAACTCCCTTTTTTTCCACCAGCGGGGAAAATGTCAGATCCTTGAGAAGTGGGCTTAGTAATAAATCATGTGGTCTTAAAGTCTGCAAAGTCAACTAGAATATTCTGAATTGCATACATGTATCATCTAGTGTATGGTGTATCCTTAAGGTTGTGACATTTTGGCTTCAAAATATCACATCCAGCACTGATCCGGAGTGAGGAGAGTGAGAGGGGATGAGCGCGCGCATGGAAAGGCTTTGTCCATCCATAAAGGTGGCCATCTGTGTCCTGGTCATGCCCTGTGCTCCCATGAAAATCATAACAGTGTTCATTTTTTTAGCTCGGTCACCTCAGCTCTGTGACCTTCAACTACCTCATTCAGCTAGAGAGAGTAGAAATGAAATGTCCCGATTTCAGGAAAATGTATTGACTAACGTCATATGTCGGAAGAACTTTATTATGACCTGCTCTGATAAAGTTCTTTGTATACCAACTTACAAAAATATTGTGTACTTTAAGCTCTGTGGACTTTTTCTTACAGTAAAAAATAATAACCTTGTTTATGCACACTGGCCTGACAGTATTGTGCCTAAAATAATATTAAGACCAGCAAACCAGACAGACATAATACCATTCAAATACAGTAAAAAGGAATGACTAGAACAGTGATGCAAACAAACTGTGGGCTTATATGAGTTCATGGGAAGTAATTCAATGGTGCATTCATTTTTCAAGATTTATAGAAGATTTCTATAAAGACGAGTAGTCTCAAGACCACTGTTTCTTCTTTTTACTATTTCTCAGGTGTCGGTCTCGTCTCAGAATCTTCAGAGTCTTGTCTTGGTCCTGGAAAAAGAGGACTCTGCATATTATTTCAAGACAGGTCAAGACCACAATTACGGGTCTGCCATGTAACACTCACTGTGAGGGCTGGGACCATGCATCACTCAAAGCAATTTGGAAAAATATTAGCTAAATATTAGCTATCTAAGTAAGCAATATACTGTCTGGTCTTGTTCTTGCACTCAGTCTTGCCCTACCTTGGTCTGAAAGTCTTGGTCTTGGTCTTGTCTCTGTCTCAATACGTCTTGGTCATGTTTTGGTCTCCATTAAGGTTGTCTTGATTACAACACTGAAGAATAGGGAACAAATTGAAACCCACTACACTGCAGTCTGGTGTATCGGTGTATACACTGGACCCTTGTATGAAGTGACTGTATCCTCACTGCAAATCATTATTATGAAGGCCACATCTTTCACTTATGCACTCTCTCTCTCTCTCTCTCTCTCTCTCTCTCTCTCTCTCTCTCTCTCTCTCTCTGGTCCTCCATCATTATCTCCTTGCAGTTTCCATGCAGGACTTCAGTTTTATTGACTGTCTACTGTAGTTAGTGTGACTGGGTTTTTCAGTCGTTCATCTTCAGCATGTTTCATCAGATCATGCTTTTAGTTCAGTCAATACTGTACTGCTTCTACTGATTATGTAACAGCTTGCCTCATGTGAGTTTTGAGTTTCAAACTTACTTTTGTCAGGTAATGTTTACAACCACATTGACAGTGTATTTGACGTTCACATCAGCTGAATTGATGATGCCAGAAATGTGTCTACTATTAAAATGTTGGTTAAAAACAACGTGGCATTTGGTCTTCGCAATGTGAAATGATGCTCTTTTCAGAAGTGGTCAATCAAGACTCATGGAGATGGCAGGTGTGAACTGGCATACTCAGATCTGTCTGCTTATGGTCGGATCACCCAAGACTCTAACAATTTGTGAATGCAGCGTGAGAGCTCCAAGTGACAGCAATAATGTGCCTGAACACAGCAGCAAACACACTGACAGAGGCCTGCAGCATTTCTGAATGTCAAGAAACCAACTTTTATTAACTGATATGTAGATGTTAAAATTGTCTGAGCCACTCTTAAACACTTTGAGTTTGTGTTGTTGATTTCCAGGTGTCTTTTCAGTGTCTCGCAATAACTTTACTTTGTCTGCCCTTAATAACTTTGAATTGGAATTGACTTCCCTCAGCCTCCACTGCCCCAGAGGCACATCTACACAGTCTCCAGAGATGTCAAGACTCAGACTGGCAGTAATGAGGTTTTGTACCCCTCCTAGCCACTGTCAGCTTTACATCACCCTCTGGCACATTTTCTCTCAACCTTCGTGTTATTGGAAATTTTTCATTGACTTGTTGTTTTCATTCCAGAGATTAAACAAACATTTAATTTTTTTGATCACTTTTGTGGTCAAAACCAAAATTAACCATGTGCTTGCATCGTTCACGGCTCTCTTTTTCTGTCTATACTATACTTTAATATATTAAATGTTAAGAGACAGCAGACAGTTTGCACTTTATCAAGTGGAAATTTAGATGCAGCAGCTTTATCTAGAAACTTTTTGAAGCTTTTGGACTACAAATTGATATTGATGGTTTTATTTTTGCACTGCTCTGACACACTGCCTATGGGTAAACAAAATCATATTTAAAGTTTTGAGTTTTGAGTATCAAGCCATATTCCCTGCAAGCTTGAAAGGTGTCTATAAAGCCTCTGTCTTTTGAATCATCACCCCCTTCGATACGCTTGAAACGTGGCTGTAAAAGCTTTGTTTGCCCCTTTGCAGAGAACAGTAGGTGTAGTTAGCTTGGATTCGTGGCTTTTACAATGGACTCCAGCAGTGGCATCATTTCACAGTGAACAAAGAAAGTTTGTAAGCATCTTTGCTGTCCATCTGCATGTTGGCATGTTGTGCCAAAAAATCACTTATGTGATGTCCAAAATGTGTGATTTTTTTCATAGATTTTTGATGATGTATCCCTACACTAAACCAGTTATGGTGCCATTGCGAGCAGTTACATTTTGTATTATGTACTTGGAGTACTCGAGATCTCGAGTTTCAAAGTCGAGATCTCGACTTTTTTTTCCATGATGACAGGTGAGGCTCTGCCTCCCCTGCCTCTCCTGACTGCACTTCACTTCACCAAGTTGATGGTAGAAGCATAAAAAATGAGCAAGCGTTAGGATTTGTGTGACTTTGAGAAGGGCCTAATTAGCCTAGTCTGCAGTGGTCAATACCACAGACACGGTCATGACTGGCCAAGGATCATTAATACATGTGTGGAGTGAAGGCTTGCCCGTGTGGTCTGATCCAACGGTCGAGCTACTGTTGCTCATACTGCTCAAAACGTTAATACTGGTTTTGATAGAAATGTGTCAAGACACAAAAATACATTGCAGTTTATTGTGCATGGGGCTGTGCAGCCACAGATCAGTCAACCTACCCATGCTGACCCCTGTTCACTGCCAGAAGTGGAAACAACGGACTGGACCAGAATCAGACCACCTAAATCAGAACTGGATTATGGAGCAATGGAAGAAGGTGGCCTTGTTTTATCAGTCATGTTGTGTGTGTGTCATGTGTGTCAATCAGCTGAGAAACACATGGCACCGGTATGCACTAAGGGGAAAAAAAGGCAAGCCAGTGGAGGCAGTGTGATGCTTTGGGCAATGTTCTGCTAGGAAACCTTGGGATCTGCCATTCATGTAGATGTTACTTTGACACATACTTCCGACCTAAGCAATGTTGCATACCAGGAATACCCTAGGAAACTGTATTCCCTGATGGCAGTGGCCTCTTTCCCCAGTATAATGAATAGAAAAGAATAGAATAGATACTTTATTGGTCCTTTGAGAGGATTTTTTTTTAATTAATTAATTTTTTTACATATATAAGCCCAAAATACAACCATACACACAGAGGGCTCATAGATATGAAAAAGCGGAGAGATGGTGGATGGAGTACATGGAGCCATGTGACAGCACCCTGCCAGCAGTTAGGGATTTAGTCCCACCTTGACAGTGCCCAGGATGTGAAATCGCATGTATTCAGCTACCAGTACACCTTCCATACTTAAGTCCATGCTGGACTTGCAGGACACCCTGCAATTCCCAAGCCAAATCCCTATGGACTAAGCCCTGCCCCCAGTCCAATTGAGCATCTGTGGGAATTGCTGGACAAACAAGTCTCCATGTCGGACTTCCAGAAAAAGGATCTGCTGCTAACGTCCTGGTGCCAGACACCACCTTTAGTGGCCTAGTGTCCAGAGTCAGTGTAGAGTCCATGCCTCGACAGGTCACGGCTGTTTGGATGGCAAAACATGGACACAATAGTTGGCAGGTGGTTATAATGTTATAGCTGATATATGCACCTCTGTTCGCATTCTGAAACATAGCCTATCTAATAAATAGTGGATAAAGCAACCATCACATTACCCATTGTTTTATGGGTTTCTAAAGATCAACCATATCTGGATAAGAGCCAGAGGACACGATTTGTCATTCACAAGGTAGCCTACTCTAAAGCATACTCTGCTTTACCGTCTATTTTACTCTAAATGGAACCATGATTTATAATATGAACATCATGCTGTGTGGAAGAAGACTTGAAACTAGAAACCCCATGAGAAAACTGGGTAAGGAACTAATACCGTACATACACTAATATACAGCTTTCTTTTTGCAACCAGAGGAGGAATTCTGTTTTTTAGGGATTGGCTCAGTCCAATGTCAAGTAAAACAGAAGCTTGGAGAGGTGCAGGGGATTAGCAATAAATCTTGCCTAGAGTTGATAGCTGACAGGTCTGAGAATGTCTACACTCAATACAACTAAAATATGCATTAAACAAAACATAAAAGCATGCAATAAAATAGTCATGCTCTTTAATAAAACATGCACTATTAAATGTTTACAGCAATAAGGCAAAAGCACACCTGCCTTTATTCCTGCCATGTGACAGAATGACTGGAAGTGGGCTGGGATATATAATATAATATAATATATAATAAAATATAATAATAACAGCCGTAATGAGAGGGTGTGGAACAGATGTGGTAGTCAGGTGATCTGGGAGATAACTGGAAGAATGGGTTAGCTGGAGGGCAGGTGAGAGTGGCAGGTTGTGAAATGTGTGTGGATGTGAGCCAGGTAGAGAAAAGAAATCTACTTCTTTAGGCCTGCATGAGATATATTTGTCATATAGATACCACCAAGAGGCTGACGCAAAAAAGGGTCTGAAGAGTGGGGCGGGGTGATGTAACTCAAAATAGTTATAATTTCATATCCAGAACAACCATAGACATTTTCAGTCAGATAAGAAATTCAGTGTAAGCTTCTCTCAGAGTGTTATTTATGTTGAAAGGATGTGTCTGAAACTTTCTCAGAGTTGGCTGTGTATTTGTGTATCGCTTCAAGTTAACTGAAGTTATAAAGCTCCACAGTGTTGTAAGTGATGCAATTCTGAATAAAATCAATCATCCTGATGCCACCTAGTCGGTAAAAATAAGGCCCAGGAATGAAAATAACCACAATTTTCCTATAAACAACTATGCCTGATAGAAAAATTGAGGAGGAATTTGGTGTAGATAAAAGAAACGAATAGTAGTGAAGAAGGCAGAGAGAAGAATATATGAAAAGAATGGTATCTGCAGCACTTCTATGAAATATTTATATATAATGAAACTAACAAAATCAAAAGAAAGATAAAGCAGAATACAGATACATAAAAAAAAACAGCAGCAGGGAGAAAAACCATAGAGAAAAGTGGAAATCAAAAGTGGAGCAGAAGTTACTTTGTGAAATGCCTGGAGGAGAGAAAATGTCAAAGACAACAAATCACCTCCATCAGCCTGCCTCCCGTGTGTCTGAGAGTGTGTGCGTGTGTGTGTGTGTGTGTGTGTGTGTGTGAGAGAGAGAGAGAGAGAGAGAGAGAGAGAGAGAGAGAGAGAGAGAGAGAGAGAGAGAGCACACTATGTGACAATAGCTGTGTTTCCATCCATCTGTTTCTGTGCACACTTAATTTTTACAAGTGAAAGCACTCAAACTATCTATAAAGATTTACACTTGACTGGGGTGAAAAAGTTGATGTAATCATGCGAATAAATCACAATCTCTGCAGTGATGATGACAATGTAACATTAATTAAACTGATATATACGCACACACACATTCTGAAAATCAGGATTCTGCTCTGGTGATCCAATCTTCCCTTGAATCCAGATAAAAGGCTGGATTTGGGTATTTCAAAAGTTAAGGCAGATATCTGGATACTAAAATTTCACCTCAGAGGTGGATTTCACTTAGATTGACAAGGTCTCAGCTCCACTTCTCCTAGATATTGTTACTCATGCTGCACATTGAAACACTTTCCAAGAATTTTCGAAGTATATTTTCACACTTCTGATTAAAGGAAATTTGACTTCAGTTAGAAGCTTAAAAATGCACTTTTAAAATGTTTTAAAATAGCTTGGATGTGATTTTAAAACATGCAGCAACGTATGTCAGTAAGTGTCTGTATCCAAGCTGATTATTTTACTTCATCAATCAGATGCTATTTAGCTCTAAATGACCATAAATATGTCCAATGAGAGCATTCTGTATAAGGGAGACAGATTAGGATGAAAAAATGTGTCTAATTGTGTCACTGACCAAGTTATATACCATAAAGTAATGCAATTACAATTTCAAACAGTTTCAAGCACTGTATCAATGCAATTAAAGCGTTTCCAAGGATTTCCAGCACTTACATGGACCTGGTTGTTCTTAATAGCTGAGTGGTCCATGGCTGTGAGTGGACCCTGAAAGTAGAAGACAGAGGAGGTGTATGAGTATATCTTTGTTCATGTACACAAAAGAAAGACATCATCACCATCATTACTGTAGCATTCTGACATTTGTACCGTGTAACGTTACGCTGCCAAAGTACTGCAGCAGTCTGGTCTGTACACATGCAGCCTATGATGTAATGCTAATGAACTCTGAACAGGTTGCTGTTAGTTTAAAGAGTTATAGTATGATGTACGTCCAACTAGTTTCCTTTTAAGTTAAACCACAGACGGCAAAATTCATCAACAAAGCCAGCTACCTCGCTAGCCTGCTAGCTGCTTAACACACAAGTCAATGGATCTGAGTTAGCTACCAATAGCACGGTCACATCTCAATTAGAGATCGCAACGGCCTGGTTTTAATTAGATGACAATTCAAGAAGTTGACTTGCATGATATGTTGGTTGGCGTTCGTATGGTCTTAAAACCACTACACATTAGACAACGGTAAACTTACACTTTTGACGTAAAGTCGAGATCACGGTGATCCACCGTGCCAGTTTTTTGAAATACTCAGATAAAGTCAGCACGATCCCCTTAATTCATGACTTCATTATCCAGATCATTCTGATCCAGATTACAAGTTTTGAAATACTGGGCCCAGGAGACACAGCATTAATCTGCATAACTACGCTGCTCTACACACAGCTCTACATCGCCATGTCTCCTGATGGCAAAAAGATGCAATAACTGCATTTTAGACATAAAGTTATGAATGGCAGAGATCAACCAGGACAAAACCAAAGTTTTAATTATTAGTACTGAAGCACAGAGAGAGAGATGCTAAATATGAAACTACAAGCACTGAATTTAAAACCTTGCCAACAAGTACAAAACCTGCGATCTTAGCTTTGAACCCCATATTAAAAGTATAACTAAAACAGCTTTTTTTCATCCTAAAAACATCAAAGTACAAGCATATCTCTCTCAAACCAATACAATGACATTAATGTATGCTTTTCTAGCTCAACCACATTTATTAAGACCAGAAAGAAAGCATATATTACCCCCATTTTAAAGTCTCTGCGTTGGCTGCCTGTGTGCTCCAGAATCGATTTTAAGATTCTTTTACTGGTTTATAAATCTCTTAATGGTCTCAGGCCCACCTATTACTTTTAATCTATGAACCCCTGAGGACCCTCAGATCTTCTGGGAATGATCTTTCAATGATACCAGTCAGAATGAAAACACATTTTATTGCGCGAAACACGCTGTGTATATGTTTTGTATAAAAAGTGCTCTACAAATAAAGTGATTCATTTTCAGTTTCATGAGGAAACTGGGTGATAAAACAATTGAGGTATGGTTTTGTCTATTCTTCAGCAATGTTATATCACACGCAACTGAATAATTGATGCCACCCACTGTTTGTCTTGATCAGCCTAGTAAGAATGGATTGAAATAGATTTTTGCACCCACAATTCAGTTTTTGATAGGCTACGTTTGGATGGAAAATCAGCTTAAAAGCTGAAAAACCTTCTGAGAAGGGATGGATCATTGCTGTCAACAGGTTTTCATTTGTTAGTTTAAGAATGGTATCATATATTTTGCCACCTGCTCTGACCAGTTGAGTTAACTAATGATTGAACTAATGATTTTTTTATTTATGTTTTGATTGAGTTAATAATTGACATACTGATGTCAAAAGGTGGGTAAAACTGTCCAGAAATGAACAAACGAAATACCCCAGATATGACAGCTTGCTCTGGAGCCAGGGTCTGCACAGTAGGTATTGGTATCCCGCCTGTACATTTACTGATCGTCTTGACAGCTCATATTTAGGGTTGAACAGAAGTTTATCATGTCAGTCTGGGAAATTACCATGCCAGCTCAGCAGCTAAAGGGGATCAATTTAGAAGATATCTGATGGGAGGCTCTCAACAAACTGCTACGACTGCAAGGCGACAGTCAGATGACTAACAGGGCAATAGTCAAGCTAGCATGGCTATTAACAAGATCATTTCCTCAAGTGTTTGATTGAAATTGGTTGACCGCTATTGGCTGTGCAAGATGTAATTACAGTTTTATCTTATATACCAAACTCACTAGCGGTGGGTTTCACTGTGTTTTATTAAAACAAGGTTACACATTTCAGGAGGAAGTAATTATGGAAAATGATGTTCGTTATCTGAGCATGCTTCAGCAGAAAATGAACAAAACTTGTAGAAGAGTTGTGACAGACACATTAAATAATTTAAATTAAATAATTATTTAACTGTAATAATGGATTTGGGAATTGATTTTCATTAATGTGATCCGTAAATGTGGTCTACAAAATCTGAATCTGATCTTTTGTGTTTCCACTGTGCTTCCATCTCCAGTTTTCTATCTGTGAGTGTGAATGTTCTCAATAATAATGGCCTCTCTCATACTGTATCTCTGAATATGTGTCATACATTGTCCCTTTGTTTACACTTTATACAGGCATGTATGTTCTAACCTTATGCCTGTGTAAGCATGTGAGTATCTTCCTCCTCTGCTGCAGCTTGTATTCCTCTGCATATGTGTGTACATTCCTCTATTATTCAGTGTGTGTGTGTGTGTGTGTGTGTGTGTGTGTGTTTACACTCCGTCTCCCCAGTTGAGCCAGCAGCTAACACTCTGGGTTAAAGATCCCTGGCTCGTAGGATCGATCCGTCCCTCAGCCTCTATCGGCCTGCCTTTAATACTTAATGAGAAAAGGTGTTTGATGAATGTGAGCAACCCTGCTCCCTCTGTGATCTATTAACACTGCTTTACATTCATCTATAGGGCTTTGACACACACACACACACACACACCTTCACTTGGCTCTGTGTGATATCTGGTGGATTATGTAGGTCTGACTAGCAATGAGGGCCTCTGTTTGTGGATCGACGGTCTCATCTTCTAGAACTGCATGAAAGCAAAATGTTCTCTCAACATTTAGTCTAGCTGTTGGCACTTTGGCATTTTAAAACCAGATGTACCAGATTTGCACAACAACATCTTCCAAAACAGTCTGAGTCTGTGAGGGTCTTGTGGTTCTTGCATAAAAATACACCCCCAAAAAAAGCATAACTATAGCTATGTAGAAGAAATCAGGGTTAAACAACTTCCACCAATTTAAGGCCCACCAACAAACCACACAAGTTACTTCTGGTCAAATGGATATTTAATCACTTCATGGCTTATCTTCATGAGGCCAGACTCTATCAACATTGTTTAGGTTTTTGGGGGAACACCAAGACCTTGAGTAGGTCACTTTGACCTGGCACTGCTTGTGAAGGGTTTTTTCCATAAAGGTCATAACAATCCAAATGTTGCTGGGGAATTTGTTTGTACTGTTTATTATTAGAAAGTCACATCCGTCCAGATGTTCATGTACTCTAGTTCAGAACAGGACAGGGCAGGTCATATGAGGACAAATGAGCATGAGAAGTGAAGTCATCAAAATTAGCCTATATTTTTGTCAGGAGCCTGACACATGATCAGCTGATCAACAGCTCTACACTGGCTGTGCTATTGTTTTCTTACAGGGGCGGACAGTGGTGATTCCGAAATAGAAACACCACCCTCCTCAGGGCGCAGTGCTTGGCAACAATTGCGATAGGTGCGCCGTGCCTCAGATTTATTTCAACTCTGAACTTCACTACTGCTGACAACCAACGGAAATACAGCTGCATGTGTACATATGTATACATGATGGCGTAATAAGACACATGCGACCGGGGACGGATGGAGAGTGATGAAAGAAATGTATGCAGTCAGAAGTGTCAACTAACAGCTTTGCCAATAGACATATAATTTAAGGACTTGCTAAATCCAATGCTAGTTAGTTAGCTTAGCTTAACAACAAATCCCACCGTGTTTTTGCACAGAAATTCACATTTGTATTTGGTCAAGAAGAATGTACTCTTCATAATCAGGCTGCACATTCCCTCTTTTGACACTTTTGACTGCGTCCTACCTTGCAGCAAGCTCAGAACAAATCTCTTCTCATGTAAAGGCAGCATTAAATTATTGCAAACTCCAAACACCAGACAAAATGATAAAGCGATGCAGGTCTCTGTCTCTAGGCAACCCCCCCTAAATCACACAGGGTGTTCAATTATTTTCTATTCTTTTGACCAAACAAACAAAAGTCAAACAGGCATCGTCAATGGAAGTTGGCCTTGGCCTGGAACGCAAGAGCGACTGAAGGACAGAAAGCCAGAGTGGGTTAATGATGGATGTGGGGATGCACAGAAATGGAGGCGATTGAACCTCATAAGAGAGGTGGGAGACAGCTCCAAATGACTGACAGAAACAATAGACAGCGCATGCCCATAGTTTTCCGTGAGCTATTTTGAAGCTCAGAATGGATCATAGTAGACCTAAACCAAGTCGAATGACACCCCAGTTCTCAAACAAACCATCTATAGCAGCACCTACATGTAGATACTGCATGTAGATGGAGATACACGGGGTCTGACTAATACCTGAAAAACATTTAGTCACAGCAGTAGATTCCTATATGTAATAGAACCCAGCAAGTAGCCCACACCTTAGTAACGACCTAGCAAGGAAGACACATTATAGTCCTGTCAAAGCTTATGGAGATCGTGGTGTGGTGTCTAGGCTGGGGGTTGGGCCTTAGGTGCCTCGTTACAGGGATGGGTGTGGTGCTGTGGAGCTCTCTGCACACACCTGAAGCGGGTCATCGTCTCGAGCAGTATTTAGAGGCTGGCCTCCTGTATGCTGCTGCCAGATTGTCACCACATCTTGGTAGACCAGCCAGGCTCCTAGAGAAATTGTTATTTGTGTGTTTTCCTGAGTATTTATCTATATCCTCTGTCTGTAGACTCCAGCACTTCGCGATCCAGCTACCGCACCCCTCGATGCCTTCCACCTCCTTTGTTCCCGGCTCTATCCCGCTGCCTCCGCTGCCTTCCTGGCGTCCGTGACGCCTCCCCACCTTTTTCCTTTTTCTAATAAACGGCTGTTTATTTGACGACTCAGCTCCTCTGCATTTTTGGGTCCACTTCCGGCAAGCCCTCACACGTGGAGTTTCCCAAACTGAATAAATACGAACATATAAACACTAAACTTCTTTGCTAGTTTAGTCTTGCAGTACCTTAGATATCTGCTGAAAAAGAGATTTTTCCATGGACAGATTGGCCTCCTAACTTCACATTTATTTTGAAGCTGGCGCTGTATCAGCACCTCGCCGGCACAGCTGATGGAGGATGTTCCAAACATTTCCAGTAACTCCACAGTGTTGTGAAGTCCAAAAGTGAAAATGTACTGAAGAAAATGAACATGTTTTTATCTAATGAAATATTCAGTCCATGTGCTGTCCATTTAGTCCACCCTCAGTCTTTATAAATATTATCTCTGTGCACACTGAACTGTTTGATCTCCGACATGCTGCACACAAACGAGGTACACACCTGTATTAACGAGGTACACACCTGTATTAACGAGGTACACACCTGTATTAACAAGGTACACACCTGTATTAACGAGGTACACACCTGTATTAACGAGGCGGTCTAACAGCTCAATAACACAGAATAATCATTAAGGAAAGATGACATTTTAAATTCAGATGTATTACTTTAATAAAGACTTCCAGTGGATTTATTCATATTTGTTTACATGATATATATTTTCAGGATGTAACAACGTGGATGTAACAACGTGGAGATGACGGAGTAATATTTTTTGTGATGAGTCAGGTGTGTGGTCATGCTGATTTGAGCACATTCTAAACGTCTAGTTGACCAATCAGATTGCTCGGTTGGACCTACTTGTTGTATAATTCTGCATAACTTTAAGCCTTAATATAATCTGAACAGGTGAGTTGTATATAAATTCACCCTCAGTACAGTTGTCATGAACGGGGAAATTAGCTGCATAGATCAAAAGTGTTTTTTGTACGAGGCTGTAAACATGTTTATTTCTGCTGTGAAGTTGGACATTTGAACATGGGGACTTATGGAGGTTAACTTATTCTGTAGCCAACCTCAAGCAGCCACTCTAGGAGTTTCAGTTTTTGGTACGTCCTTCATTTCCCAACCACAGAGGTTGGTTCTTGGCCCAAATAAGTGTGCTTTGAATCTGCCATCCTTTTTGTTTCCGCTCCACTGAGCTGTAATGTGCTCATTACTGCCCCTTTAAGGCCGGGAGGCAGAAAACACCTAGTTGGTGTCATGCAGTAGTTTGTCTTCCTACCTCTTTAGCCACAGCAGAAAATAGTGAGCCCGTCATTTTGGCTATTTTTAATCTCACATTGTAATAACTTAGATAACTTGCTGTAACTGGATAGTACAGTAAACGGGCTGTGTGTATTTTTTTATTCTGATGTTGTTATTTTATCAAAATTCTGACAACTTCTGCCTTGAACTGAAAAGCTATGTTTAACTTTGAGCTATAACCGGAGGAAAAAATGTCAGCGAAAGGAAGAAAGAAGCCACAGAGACTTTAGCTGCTTCATTCAAACACTTCAATATAATCTTCAAATATAAATGACCTGATGAAAATGATATTTGGTACAACCAAGAATAAACAGTCATTGAATGGTTGCTATGTTCATTTTAGTCCTTACAGAATTCTTGCGATCTCTGTCAAATGTAAAGAGAGCTCAAAAATCTGTTGTCGATTATAGTTTGGTACTCCACACTTCTCTTTCACCTATACGGCATTAGTGTTTCATGTTTACTTTGAGGTCACATTGCAATTCCCCACCTCACTATAAGAAGCCAGTCACAGAAACATGTATTAAAAGAAGAAGCCCCAGACTGAGTTAACCAGGGTCCATCTGTGCCCTTCTAAGACAATTCATGCTTCATTTCTTCTGTGTTCAGAATAAAAGGGCAGAACAGAACTGAGAGAAAAAATGGCACTGAAATGAAATTTAAATTCAGAACACGACATTCATTTCTCTGAGGGTCTCTAAACTAACAAAGAAGACTGTTCTGATTAACAGCACTTTCTCTTTTGGAAGACTTGCACTTGGTGTTGTATTTTAGAATTGATTTTACAATGATAGTATAATCATGATGATGATCTTTTGTTATTATCACTGAAATGCAGTGCTATGGTATAACCGTGAGGCCTGGGCCTCGGGTTATAGTGGCCCAACCAGCAAATCCCACACAGTGTTAATGATTTAGAAGCTAGTTACACGGAATAATTAAAGCCAGAACACAACAGGTAAAGTATCAGACTATAGTCCATGAATCCACCTGGATAGTCTCAGTTTCAGAGTCACTTCAGACTGACTGTGGAGGTTTGACCAATCTAATTGTCTGATTGACTTTCCATTCATTCAGTCTGCTCTCTACATCAGAGGTGTCAAGCCCATTGTAGTTCATTGGTTCTATGAAGCCCAAGTCGATGTCAAGCAGTATGTGTTAGTAAATCCACTGACTGCATAATAACCTATTAACAACACATCAAAATGTGCCCCTTTTTTTAATGTAAAGAAGTGATTAACCAATCATTTACACCAGATGAACAGCCTGAGCAGGCGTGAAAGTGGAGAGAATGGGAATAAAATGCAGCGAATGGCCACGGGTTGGAATTGAACCTGAACCGCAGTAGGACTTAGCCTCGGTACAATAAGAGTAGATCATTTTAACACTGTGCACCTTCAAAGAGGCTCTGAAGATCTGAAAAGACATCATGTCTCAGCACATTGGAAACTGGTGCAAATGAAAGAAAATGAATAGAGAGGAGAGTGAATTATTTAAAAGACAGGAAAATGAAGAGATACTGTCAGACAGAGAATAATGAATTGTCCAAAAGTTTCCAAGTTTGAATTCAGCCTCAAACTTACAGTGTAGTTCCCTTTATTTTGGCATATGTCATTAATCAGTACAGCTTGACATGCACGGAACATATGCTGCAATGCTCACATGTTGGATTAATGCAAACATAATTCTAAAAACAATTATGAAGTGACAGTTGAATCTGTGCCATTTTCCATTTTCTAAAATAACTCTTGAGTAATTCATATTGAATCATAACTTATTAATCAACACAACCCTTTTTTAAATTTGCTTTTATCCAGGCAAGTTTATTTCTCTTGCAGTAACATCCTGGATCACAGTCACAGTCAGAGACAGTTGTCCGCTGGAGATGGTTAAGTTTCATACATGTCTCGTATCCATGGGGACGCGGAACGCAAACCCCTGTCTCTGACTGCAGTCCCTTAGTTTTCATACATCTGATATTTTCATATCCGTTCTTCACTTTTGACTACTGCAAGGATTCATACTGACCCGGTCCTTGGCTGTCTCAGTTTATCATTCCACTGCTCTCTCTGTATTTCAGCACACAGCAGAATGAATCCCCTCTTCAGCAGATGTCCAGGCTGTCATGGTTCATTTTATCATAATTGGTAGTTCCACCTCTGGGAAAGGGGGAGATGTAGAGGAAGGGGATGAGGGCAGAAAAGCAGACTGGGGAGATGGGGAGGGGTTAGACAGGAGAGGATGAGGAGAGGAAGGGAAGGATGGATGAGCAGAGAAACGAGTAGGGAGGGAGCAGAGGGGAGGAGGTAGGTAGGTGGGTGGAGGAGGGTAAGATTGTGTGATGGAGGATGAGAGAGAGAGAAAGGAACCTTCAGCCGACATTTTAGCAGGGTTGACCTGGCGTTTAGATGGTTCAGGTCTCAGAGCAGATGGTTTAAAGGCTCACTGTGGGTCTCGCATTAGTGAGCAAAATGTGGCACACTGAGACTGGACACACTGCAAACTTTCCTCTGCCAGTAAACTGTACCATGAGCTATGAGATACTGGATTAAGTAGGTGGACACAACAGTGACCATTGCTTCTACAGGTGTCAAAATGTCTCCTCTGCAGACATTTGATCACTCAGATATACAAATACATTCATACAAAACACCAAAGAAAGCCGGCTGCTGTATGAAGTTCATCATATATGACAAAAACAATGTTGAGTGTTTCAAAACAATGAACATGCTCAAATCTGTCTGACAGCACACCTGACATTACTGATAACAGATCACTGACTGCATTGTCACATCCAGAAAATATAAATTAAAATGTAAATAATATAAGTACACCAGAAGTCAACTTTTAATAAAGAAGTAGTATTTCTTTACTGAATAATTCGGGTGTATTCTTTGTGTGCAGCACGTTAGAGATCAAACAGTGATATAAAACATGTTGTTTATGTAGGACTAAAGTCTAAATAATATGAACTGAAGCTGTAAAATCTTAGAAATATCTTTTTTTTAGCAGATATCTTAGTTACTACAAGACTGAACTAGCAAGGCAGCTTAGTGTTTAAATTTCATTTTTAAACTCCATGAACATTAGTTGTTTGACAGTAGAAATCATTGCTTGGTCATTACTAAGGCTCAGACTTCTTGCTGGAGTAGTAGTGCGTTCCAATACATATAGTGTACTGCTGTGAATGATTGTTTGACCTGTATATCTCCATGGAAACAGAGTTTGAGTAAAAATTTTCTGAAAATATGAAGACTTTTTTATTTCATGTAGGTTGGTAACTGTTGTATAAACACAATATTACATTTACATTACACCAATAATGATGTTAAAGCACCTTTTCATGTCATATTGCTTCAATCATGCAACTCCTCTTGTTTTTCCAAATTAAATTCTGGGAGTAAAACTAAACATTTTTTCAGTTTTCTGCACTTGTACTTTTACTTTCTAACTAGCTATGAGGCTATTTTCAGACAAGTGTTGGCAGTGCGTGAAAATAAGGCATTGCCCTTATTCATTTTAATAAGACCACTGTATTGAAACTTTAAGTGTCCACACAGAAAACAGCAAAAAATCTCGGCCTTGGCTCAACTGTTGCGACATCAGAATGTGATGTCATGCTCCGGCACACTTCACTGGCTAATCAAATATGAGTAGGCAGAAATTCCCTGAAGATCTGAGAACTGTTGTCACCATGGTCATTTTTATACTGAGTGGTTGCTGAATATCAGTAAGGCAGGCTTCATGCATTATGAGCGGGCAAGAGACAGACAGCAAGACTTGCTGAGCCTGTGATGGACAATGAGTAATAACCCTTTTTCCCAGAGTATTTGAGTTTACACTCTGTCTTAGTTTACAGTATATGTTAACATAAATGACCTGAAACCAACATCAAGATGTCAGACCCAGCTAGAAGAAAGTGACGTCATGGGAAATAAGTCAAACTGACTGGGGATTAGGTTAGTTTACATCCTTTCTTTGGCATCTGCAACACATGGCACTTACAGTATGCTGTATCCCGCAAGTAGCTCGTATAACTCTAAGTGTTCATTAAATAACATATTCTCTTTGACGTGAGAGCAAATCATCCCTCTAGAGGACAGCTCACAGTAGCAACATCAAGGACCATGATGTTACATCCTACACTTAGACTTTAATGTATACACCTCCTGAAAGCTTTACACATGAACATTATATACACATGAATAGTCATCGTGCTTGTACGTGTGTATAAATAATAGTGATCTTTATTTATGGAGCACTTTTCAAAATGCGTGTCATAAATTACATTAAAAAAAAAAAAAAAAAAAAAAATCAAATTACAGACAATTCAGTCCAAGCAGAAACAAAGAAGAAGAACACTTTTAAGGACAAATTAAAATGATTAAAACTGGTTCTCAAAGAAGGTTTTTGGTCTTAAATGACTTTCGGTGCTGGAATAGACAAGGACCTTTGGTCAAGGATCTACAAAGTCGGTTATATAACAGGGCCACTTTCCATATTAAATATTATTATATATTAAGGGCCTCTTACAAAACATGCACTGAACCAATCAGATGAACAAACCATGAAATGCCATCAGGAGAAGTGAAACTTCTACAGAAATACAATTATTTAAAGACATTACTTCTGTTTGTTTGTTGATGCCAACAGGCATTACAGACCTTTTCGATATGTAATGAAATAAAGTAACTAGTAAAACACCACAAGCTGATTTTTTTGCTGACACTGTTGCAGCAGTAAGAATGGCCCTTGTCAGGGGTTATTGGGGCATCTTTGGGGTATTACGATGTTTATGAGCTGTAGTCATCCCCTCCTTCTTATACCATCTCCCTCTATAACTCTACCGGCTGCAGCAGATGGCCGCCCACCAGCTGAGTTCTGCTCAAGGTTTCTGCCTGTTGAAAGGAGGTTTTTCCTTGCCCCTTTTGCCAAGTGCTTGCCCATGGTGGTGATTGTTGGGTCTCTGTAAATGGAATAAGAGACCTACTCTATATGAAAAGTGTCATGAGATACCTTTTGTTTGATTTGGTGCTATATAAAGACAACTAAATGCATTGTTATGATGTCCATTGTTGTACCAGATCATCTCCTGTGTTTGTACTAATGTATTTAATTGTCTGAGAAGTCTGCACCCCAACTTTTGACAGATGGGACAAAAATAATTCCCTGGTTTTGTAAATGTGCTCAGCTTGACTTGACACGAGTGGAGTCCATACTTTAGAGGCCTTAAGCAAAGACAGACCGAGTCAGTGATGTGTGGAAAAGGAGAGAGAGGAAACAGTGGGCAGCATGATGACTGGCCAGAGAGAAATGGTCCGATCCCACGACAGATGGTTGTAAAGCCTCTCGGGATGTCACATTATCAACAAGAATCTGCGGCGGCTCTCAAATCAAAATGCAACTACTCACCAGAGTGTGCTTCACTGCTGGTTTTTATCACAGCAGCTGCTAATTATCTGAATCAAAAGCTCGTATTTTATAACACCAAGGAACCTGAACAGAACCCGTCAGAAATTCAAAGCATTTCATGCTGAGCAAAATGGAGAGAAATGACTCCTTTGTCTGTCTTCAGGTTTTGGAGAAGGAATAAAGATCATAACACCAGACTCCTATAGAATATAGTCCTCTAGATTTATTAATCAATTCATTAATTTTGTAATTCATGTAGTTTGTCCTCAATATGAATACATAATAAGGCAAATTAATAAATCCTAGATAAATGAATAATGCAATACATATATAATTAAATGTAACTATAAATATATAAATTTGTCAATATTGTTCAATAAATAATACATTTTTACAATTTTCAGAGGACTGTGGTTGTTTACCTCAGGGCCCATTTTTATATATGTTGACTCATTCAAGTATTCATATTTACATTTTACATATATTTATTGTATATAATTTATTTTTCATTTAGAAAATACATACAATCCACATAAATTAACTTAACATGTCATACTCACAAATAGTCAATCAGTAATACAAACCAAATGCCAAACCAATATGTAGCCTAATAATACATAAGCCTCAACTAATAAGACACTCACACATGCACATGTGAATACAAATATTGAAACATTTCGCTGTCATGGAGTTCGCTCCACCCTTTATAAAGTCTTCATAGCGCAGATATAAATATTACACAAGAAGACAGATTTTTGACAGGGATCATTTTGGCAAGTCACAATAGCTGTTATCTCAGAATGTGTGGGAAGAGTTCTGTGTTCTGAAACGTCAGATTGTGAAGCTGATTATGAAACGCTCCGGGGCACTTTGTGCTGCAGTGACAGCTAAGGTTATTATGGTAGACTGAAACTTAAACCAAGGTGAAAAATGAGGCCCGGTGACAGTTCAATCAGTTCTTCATTCATGAATGTTTCCATCAATGAGACTCCACAGTAAAGTCACCGGGCTGCCAGAAAGATAAATACATAAATAAATAATCATAAATTACCGTCTCTGCACAGTTTTAGGGAGACTTTGCTAAAGTGCCCTTCAGCTTTATTCCTCTGACCAAGAACACATTTCCTGTGTTATTTTCAAGGTAGTTTCACAGTGGAATTTCCTGGCTTTTGCTGCCTAAGAACACTGTTTTCCCAATCTTTGCTCCTCACCGAAAAGAGCACAGCTTCATTGTTAACAACCTGGATGTTGGGTTTCTATCAAAGGAAACCAAGAGGAACAGCGAGGCAAACGATCTGACGTCTGTACATCCAGCTCTCTGTGGATACACTGCTGAGCACACAGAATAAATTAAAACTACAACAGCAACTCCAAATGCAAGACATCCACCAAGTCCATAACCACCACCAGAAGTTAATTTGACAACAGGAAGTTGTTATGGAATTTTCTCTTTTTAGGTTACACGAGGCCACGTGTGAGCCTTGTGATCCACGACAGTATTAACTGTTTGTCTTATGACTAGGTGCCACCACAGTGAGATATGGTGGCACCTAGTCATAAGACAAACAGTTAATACTGTCGTGGATCACAAGGCTCACACGTGGCCTCGTGACATCAGAGGCTCCTGAACACTTTCTTCCCTCCTGACCTCACCATTGACCTTTGACTTCAGCAATTTCTCCACAACAGAAGTGTCTGTGTCTATTCTTCTTCTTTTTCTTCTTCTATGTTATCGGTCATGGAATCTACTTTTGTTGAAGGCTTACGTAATATCATATTTATCCTTTTACATTTTACACACAGAGGGAGCATCAAACATCATCATCCTCTGTGGCTTGTTTGAGCAACCAGAGGCTGAGGCAGGACTCACAAGACGCCCCAACCAGTGACTGGTTAAATTGTTAAATGAGAACCAAGGGCTCATTCATATGTTGAATGTACAATAAACAAACCTGTTTCTGTGAGAGTCAGTGTAAGATGAGATTTATTTTTCACAACCTTTGTTCAGATGAAATGTCCTCACTTCAGAGGGAGGAATGTAAGGCAAGATTTATTTTGTAGATTACCTGTATTTTTGTGTAGCTTATTGACAGGATAATTAAATTAATGGTAACGACTCTATTTCTTAATTTAGAAAGATGGTGTACCTTACCCATAATGTGCTTTTTCTCAAAAAAGGGCTCAAAAATAATTTCATTCAGTAACAGTAAAGTTTATAGTTAATGCCAAGACTAATTGGCTTTACATCAGTAGTGTGGCAAGACCTACCACATTAAGCAAATCTGCAGTAATCAAAGCACCAATCTGGAGATGGATATGATTACATTTCCAAATCACTGATTATGCCTTGGAGTACAGTAAAATTAATTACCATGAAACATGAAAGATTTGGCACAGTTGTCATTGTGCAATAAGGACGCAGTGAGAGAGGCTACCAAAAGATCAAGATCAAATACTCTAAAAGAGTTACAGGTTCTGTAAGACTGGAGGAAGTGTTCATCCAACATCTGAGTGTTTCCCCAATCACGGTTCTGTGGGAGAGTGACAAGAAGAAAGCCACTGTTAAAACAACTAGCGTAAAAGTTCACCAGGAGTTTGCTGGAAGGCAGGGACAGATCTAGTTAAGATCAAGTTAAGCTTTTTTGGCCATCAAACAAAATATTGCCTTGAGCCAAATGCTGAAAATCTTTAAAAGTGCTCCATGTTCTCTGCAGCAGGTCCTCTGAGGTTTGGTAAGATGAATGAATGCAGCAAAATAAAGAGAAGTCCTGTCAGAAAACCAAAAGCAGTCGGCAACACATCTGGGAATCGGGGGACAATATGTTTTCCAACAGGAAACAACCGAAAACAACCAAAAGCTACACAGAAATCACTTGAGAATGACAAAGGTCCTGTGTGGCCAAGTCAGAGTCCTGAAGTCAACTCAAGTAAGAATTTGTGGCTCGGCTTGAAAAAAGCTCTTTAGCCACTCACAAAATCCTTGAAACCTGACTGAGCCAGAGCAGTTTTTCAGAGAATGGGGAAGAGTTCCAGTTTCCAGAAGCCCAAAGGCTTATCTGATCAAGGCCTATCGACACAAAGTCAAGGCTGTGATTGCAAGATTGCAAAATCACTGACAGTACATTTCTATTCTTGTGGGGAAAAAAGGCCAATGTGTAGAAAGTTGTCTGCAGTTTGACATGAAATGATATTTTTCTGTTAATAGTAGATAGTTTGTGATTTAATGTTGTAAGACAATGAAGCTTTAAAACTTTCAAGGTGGTGAATACATTTAATAGGCACAATTTTATTGCTCATAACTTGGAGACAGCAGGCTGCTAAAGTGTCTTATTGGCTGCATTACCTGATTATTTTCAGTTAGTTTGACATTAAGTGCATTCTTTCTTTTTTTTTCCACTTGGGGGTAAAAACAACTGACAGACAGCTCTTATATACCTTTTAAAGTTCTCAGAGTTTCAAAGTTCTTTCAAAGAGGTAGCAAACTCTAGCAAAAGAAGCATTCATTCGGAATCACGTTTCTGGCCACCTCATGAATGTAAGTCCAATATGTGCTCTCCTTTTGACTGTGTTTGGGTCTTTACTGCCTCTGGAGAGAAATATTTGGGTTATTAGCTGCTACAGTATATGCTCGATAAAGCTCACCATGCTAGTCACAAAACTTTTGCCACTCTGTTGTTTGGTGCCGAGCATGTATACAGTATCATGAAGTTTATTAGAGCATTTATTTTCTGAGACTAGCTGCTGGAAACAGGGTTGATGAGCCATCCAAAAAAAATGTGTTGTAAAACCAAAGTAGTGAACTGCAGATTTGGGGGACGTTTCTCTGTGAGATTTCCTAAACTGTTTTTGACACTTTCCCCAGCCAGTAATTAGAAACACTTTATTGTTTGTACATTCTTGGTCTATATCAGCTAGGGAGGCCGTGATTCAGAAGGTTTAGTGCGGGGTTCACTCTGAGATTTCAGTCACCCTAAACAAAGTTTAATTAAAACACAGCCACTGCAACCACACACACTGCTCATATTGAAGGAGGATGTAGAAGGCTGTGGTACCTCTGTTAAGACGTCTGAAGCTGCAGTCACACCAGAGGAGCAGGTAGCATGTCAGCTGATGAGTAAGATGGTCCTAAAGAAGCAGAGGTTGCTCAAAAACATTTATGTAACACCCCTGTCTGCTACGCCATTGGTGTGTGAATGGGTGAATGAGATATGTACTGTAAAAGCACTTTGAGTGGTCGGAAGACTAGAAAGGCGCTATATAAGTACAGTCCATTTACCATTCCCTGCCAAGAAATTGCTGAGGTCAAAGGTCAATGGTGAGGTCAGGAGTTCAGAAAGTGTTCAGGAGCCTCTGATGTCTTATGCTGTATTATTTATTGACGCTTGGCCAAGGAGAATTACAGACACTCTCAAAGTTCATCAGAAGTGCTTGAGTCGGTCTCACATTCTGACAAACTCGTGATGGTGGATAAACTTTAAACCCAAAGATAACACCCCAAATACTATACACCCCAGAATTAGTCAAAGAGAATGTCTTTACTCTTGGAGGTTGCTGTCAGCATATTCTAGTCTGGTGACACAGATGTCTGTTTATGCAGATTGTAACAGCAACAACAAGCTATCTATTATGTCTAGGAAGGCAGCAACAGGTCTCTTCGACCCCGGTCACCACAGTGTTGAGATATGGTGGCACCCAGTCAAAGACAAACAATTAATACTGCAGAGGACCTCAAGGCCCACACGTGACCTCAAGTAACCTAAGGATAGAAAATTCCATAACAATTGTCTAGTATGGCTGCAATCAGCTCCAGTGGCTGGGGTAAAAGTGGGTGGGTAAAGACTCATACTATTAGTCTAGACCCAGCATGTGCAAATGTACCAGTCACCTGCTTGATTGATTTACTGAGCTTTTAGAAATTACTTCAGTGCTTCGTTGAATAATTGACCTGGTTCGATGAACGTTAGTCCATTCGGTTGGTTAGCAAGCTGAATAGTAGATGTGTCTGGCTTTAAAGTGCTCAGACAGAGATTCTTATTGAATATGTTAATAAGGACTGCAGCCAGTGTACCTGTGTTTTATTGTGAATTCTAACAGGACTTCTCCTTTGTGAAGAAAAAAACCCAGCGTCTCAGCTGCAGTGTGATGAATGCTGTTCTTTTAATCACACCTTTCAAAATGTCACTGCATGACTTATCCAAGAGTCATTTTCTACACTTTTCTATCAGACTCTCACAATAGTAGCCTAATTCCTCTTGTATTTGCCTCCCTGACAATTTATTACCTTTGTATTAGACCACCCACATTCACCAGCAGTCCATGTGTTAATAGCTGAATTTCCTTGCTATACAATCAAACCACAGGTCTTACAATCAGGACGGAAAAGTTTTGTTCTCTTGGCAGTTGTGAGAGATTTGTGGTAGATGTGCAACAGGTGCCATATATTTGGCTAAACCATGAAACACTTTATGATTACTATGGTTTGTGGAGGATAAAGTGATATGTCAGGGTTAGCACTTTGGAGAACACGAGTGTGAAACGTTATGAGAGAATGAGAGTCTTTGCCTTTTTTTCCCCAATGAAACTATGAAACAAATGTTCTATAAATCCCCTGAATGAACGGAACGAGTGGTTTTGGATTCAAACAGGCTTTTGTATGTATTTTGACTCCTGTATCAAATAATGGAGATACACACACAAACAAAGGCGCGTCAGTCATACAGTCTCACAGCTTGAAGCTTCTTCATGATAATACATTTGGACAAAAACCAGAACAATATTTGTCTGTGAGTTTTAAACAGAATCAGGTTCACTGCCAAGAACTCAAAATGAATTTGCCTTTGTATTCTGGTGCATAATAATAAGCACTGTAGGAGAAAAAAAAGAAAAAAAGAAAAGGAAGCATGCCATCACACTTCTAACAATTTTGAACTGCATAATGCACCATTAAATGGGGAGTCAATGTCAGTCACTTCACATTGCTTTCCTCTGCTGTGCATTTATACGATGTTACAGATTAGAGAATGGCACCTGTGCTCTCCACTCCGATTTCTTGCTTTACACAGTAGTTTCTTGTCAGCAGTGGAGCTCATTAACAGGACACTGTTAAATTCCAGGTAGGACTCTGTGTCAGACATGGTTCACCCTGACATTTACAGTAAGCGTTGAAACTTAGGTCACATTTTGAGGAAATGCAGATTTATTAGCTAAATCCATTTTACTAAGGTGAGTCCAAAGACAGGTGCATGAACTCTTCATCAATCTGTTTGACTTGATTGGACTGATTTAGTGGCATAGTTTATCAGGTTTCATAATTTACATGTAGCTACATTACGGCACTGTTCTAAAGAGCACCGCAGTTTCCATTTAGTACCATTTACTGGCCAGTTTTACTAGTATGTAGGATCCATGCTGTAAACATGACATGTGTTATCCATGTTCTTCTTCCTTCTCAATACTCTAAACTCTTCATGTAATTAATGTATATGCTATTGTAGAAAGCGACATCCAACTTTGAAGCAAGTGTCGTAAGTCATTTTTGCTCCATGCTAGTGGTGAGGGACTGTTTTTGTTAAAACCTGCGCTTTATGTTTGTTAAAATAAGAATTCATTGTTTTACTCTGTGATCAACATGTGTATGTACCTGTCTGAAAAATCCATAATGCAATAAAAAAAAGCTAGCACGTAGCAAATCCGAAGTGCTAGAAAAGTGATGGAAAATTGCTTATATTTAGTCTAGACAGGCTGCCATAAAATAAATAGGCTACATACAGTATATATACTATTGACTTTATCATCTCTCCCCCTCTTGTGAAGCCAAACAAAAGCTCTTAGAAACACATATGGATTCCTCACAGCAGCCAAAGACCATAATTAGTGTAATTAAAGTTTAATGGACATGGCTTTCTTGGAGGGGCAGGTGCTCAAAAGACATGTTCTTCCTTTTTAGTGTGAAATCTAATCAAATCCCAATGACTGAACAACAATAAAAATGTTAGAAATACAAAATATGACTTGGTGAACGCGCACTTTGTCCTCGTGGTTGGGTTGACGAAGTTCTGCAGCCTCAACAAGTGCCTGTAAATAGCAACCAATATGGAAAAATGATTCTGTCTTTATTCAAGAGCGTAGATTTTCAGTTTGAGAGCACGATTTATCCTTCTTGTGCTCAGACTTATTCTCCTCGTGCTCACGTTTTGTGCTCACATTTCTTCTTCTTGGACACAAACATTTCGCTTGTACTCAAATATGTCCTGTGTGCCAGATCTAAAGTCCACACGCTCAGGTCTAAAGTCTACGCGTTCAGATCTAAAGTCTACACGCTCAGATCTCAAGTCTACACACTCAGATCTAAAGTCTACGCATTCAGATCTAAAGTCTACGCTGTCAAATCTAAAGTCTGCACTTTCAGATCTAAAGTCTGCACTCTCAGATCTAAAGTCTGCGCTCAGATCTAAAGTCTGCGCTCAGATCTAAAGTCTACACGCTCAGATCTCAAGTCTACACACTCAGATCTAAAGTCTACGCATTCAGATCTAAAGTCTACGCTCTCAAATCTAAAGTCTGCACTTTCAGATCTAAAGTCTGCACTCTCAGATCTAAAGTCTGCGCTCAGATCTAAAGTCTGCGCTCAGATCTAAAGTCTGCGCTCAGATCTAAAGTCTGCACTCTCAGATCTAAAGTCTGCGCTCTCAGATCTAAAGTCTGCGCTCTCAGATCTAAAGTCTGCGCTCTCAGATCTAAAGTCTGCACTCTCAGATCTAAAGTCTGCGCTCAGATCTAAAGTCTGCGCTCAGATCTAAAGTCTGCGCTCAGATCTAAAGTCTGCGCTCTCAGATCTAAAGTCTGCACTCTCAGATCTAAAGTCTGCGCTCAGATCTAAAGTCTGCGCTCAGATCTAAAGTCTACACGCTCAGATCTCAAGTCTACACACTCAGATCTAAAGTCTGCGCTCTCAGATCTAAAGTCTGCGCTCTCAGATCTAAAGTCTGCGCTCTCAGATCTAAAGTCTGCGCTCAGATCTAAAGTCTGCGCTCAGATCTAAAGTCTGCGCTCAGATCTAAAGTCTGCGCTCTCAGATCTAAAGTCTGCGTTCAGATCTAAAGTCTGCGCTCAGATGTAAAGTCTGCACTCAGATCTAAAGTCTGCACTCTCAGATCTAAAGTCTACGCGTTCAGATCTAAAGTCTGCGCTCAGATCTAAAGTCTACGCGTTCAGATCTAAAGTCTGCGCTCAGATCTAAAGTCTGCACTCTCAGATCTAAAGTCTACGCGTTCAGATCTAAAGTCTGCGCTCAGATCTAAAGTCTACGCGTTCAGATCTAAAGTCTACGCGTTCAGATCTAAAGTCTGCGCTCAGAAGTCTAATGTGCTCACACTCAGAACAAGCACGTCCTCTCAGGTTGAGGCGTCTGCTCAGGCTGAACGATGTCACTCCCTGTGCTTAAAACAGTGTGTTTCAGCCAATAAGGAGACAGCTAGAGTGTGGATCAATCTTGGGTGTGTTCCTTCGCCCTTTTTGAGCGCTCCGTAGGGGCGGGTATATGGTCTGATTGTAAAACTGCTTCTCTCTTAAAATACACCAATTTACCCTGTTAGCCAGCTGTTGATTTCTCTCAAACCGACAATCTACACTTTTGAATAAAGATAGGACAATTCTTCCATAAACCAACGTATCTATAGTGTTTAGGAGTCCATTGATTTCTATCGAAGCTATGTGGACTGCAAAGTATTCTTCAGTTACCTAAATTTGTTCACCACATCATTCGTCTTGCATTTGAGCACATTTGCTTACATTTGATATATTCCTTGAAGTTGCATCTGCATTGTCTAACATTTTACATTTAGCTTACACTTTGCATTTGGTTCATTTGATTAAATGTATTTGCTTCCATCTACTAATCTATTTGCGTCATTTCTTTTCACTTCACATTCGCCTATTTTCATTCAGCACTATTCTTGTCCAAATTTCGTCCAGTACATATGCCACATGTCTAAACGATGATATATTGAGATTAATCAGAATTCGTGGTGTGCTGCCTGCTCTTTCTGTGCTCCATATGATCGAGTCTAAAACTATCTTTTTGTGACAGCTGTGGACAAAAAAAAAAGAACAAGGGAGGGGAAAGAGCTGAATTTCTGGGTGAATGAAGAGACAGCAGCCACCGTTCCTCTCCTATATCACTCAACACAAGAGTCTAGTCTATGTGGAGTTTAGTCCCAGAGGGATGCATTATAGGGCAGCAGGCCTGAAACCTGTTTGTGAGCGACCTTGAATGCAGGGCTGGGGGGAAGGGCAATCTGATTGGCCACCCCGTGTGCCCCCCCATTGGTCACTGACTCATGGTAATGTCAATCATTGTGTAAAGCTCTTTACCAACGCTGCATGTTAAAACAGAAGCAAAGCTGAAACTTTCTGTGACTAGACTGTGTTAAGAACTCATGAAGGCTTTTATTTTGGAAAAAAAAAGTCAAAGGAAGTGGCTCTGCTAATGAACTTGTGTAACTTCACCAGTCAAGGATTATTTTGTAACATGATGCTCCGAGGTGCACCGAGTTAAGGTAAGAACATAACACTACAGGTTCTTTAAGACTGTCACAACAGTGTTTTGCCAACTTCTGTTTCATTTGGGCCTAATTTGGTTCAGTTTGCATGGAAAAGTGATCTTAAACACTGCAGGTGTGTTTTACTTTAGTGAGCTCTCCATCCGGATAAACGGAAACATCTCTCCACTACTTCAGTAACGTTAGCATCTGTCATGTGTTTTGCGTTTTGCAACATGAATTAACATCAGAGTATCATCATTGTTGCGACTGTGCTGTTGGTACAGTACAGAGAACATGTTGCTTTCATTGTTTCTTTGTTTGTGGACATGTTTTCAGTGTAGACTACAGTATGAAACGAAGGCAGGGAGATATCTTCAATTTCTTCACTAAGAAGAAAATTATCAGGGTCTCACTGATTACTGTACAAAAGCACAACTTTAAAGCTTTATTCAGAGATTTCAATGAAACTCGATCAGATTATATACACAGTATATTTGCTGCTTTTCCCTCTGCTGTCCTCTAGCTGCTTAGCTTAACTCTCTGAGATTTACAGAGTATCCTAATGGACAAATAGCTTTAGCCTAAAGACTTGATCAAGTATCTAATTACCCTACACTACTAAAGTAATTTGTGGACTTTCCTGATGGAAAGATTGCTATTTAGCCAACCACTAACTAAGGTTAGCTCAGTCAGCCGTGTAGCTAACAGGACTGACATGATGCCAGGAACCAAACCTGGTAAGAAAACCTTGAAAATTTGTTTAGGAAGTTGTGTTCGATCCTGGGTCTGGCCCTGATCGCTGGTTCAGCTCATAGTGCTAGTTGCAATGCAACACATACTTGCAATTGACTACTGTAAACTAAGGGTCGACATTAGCGTTGTTTAGGTGTATCGGCATCGGCCGATACACATGGCCGATACGGCCGATACGCATCCAGCGTCATTTACAGACAGGCGTTCAAGGGCAGCTCTGTGAAGACCCGCTATGCACGCTGCTGCAGCCCCCGCAGCATAGTATGCACATGGCATTGCACTGCATACAGTAGCATGCGTGTGCCTGAAAGTCATTAAGTGAGTCGAAAAAAACGGGAATGCTGTTTAAGTGCGTCGCATTTAAACTGCCAACCTAAACTAGGGAGCTGTAACACTAAGAGTAGGCTATGATGCAATCACCCGCAGTTTAAAGTTCAAATGAAGTCGGTGTTATCAGTCACTGTCAATTCGGCGTTTGCAGGAGTTAAACCGGCGAACACCGGTGAAGCAGCCCAGTGTGTGTGTGTGTGAGTGAGTGAGTGTGCACGCACGTGAGGGAGAGACAGATGGAGCGAGAAAAAGAGATCAGCGCGGAGCGGAACAGTTGCTGTAATCAGATAACTGCACAACGAACCCAACAGTCCAGGACCTAATGAAACGTTTTGGGGTTTCGAGAAGAGGCTTGCTAAGCCATAGACTACTTTAGCTTACGTACGGGAATATTTTTCAACACATGGGGTAGCGCCGTGTCAGTGCATGTCGACACCGCGGGAGCAATAATGGCATGCGAGTGATTATCACTGAATAAACTTCTAAATCCCTCCTAAACGTAACTCGCCACGCATATTGTGTGCAATATAAGGGTACACTTCGTTAGAGTTAGAGGTGGCGTGGGATTTGATATTAACTAAGACAATGTCGAAATGGATAAAGTTTGATGCGTCAAACCTAAAGGGAGATTGTTGTGATTTGTCCCGCCCCTCTCCCCTCTTCCTGAAACAAAGCAGGGGGCAAGCAGCGAAGTTTTGTTTCTCCACAACTAAAACAAATTATGGTGTGCCCATTTTTTATTTTTTTAAAAAGTGACAAATCTACAATTCATTCACTCACTTTGCAATACGGATGATGATCAAGTCAGGCTATTTACTGTCACTGCCTGCTTCAAAGGCAATGGTATATCAAGTACAATATAGGCCTACAGTTGTAAAATAGGCCTAAACATTTACTCTAAATAATCTTTGTGTCATCCCCAACATTTCTCAAATGTGCAGTCAAGCTCTGTTGCCACTGTCAAGCCACAGTCCTTTGAATGTGTCAAGCCAAACTAATATATATTTTTTAAATAAATAAAAATGAATAAAAGCACCAAAGTATGTGGGCTATTCCTTTTTAAGTGGATATAATACTGTATAAGCATTAAGCAGACACAAAAAAAAAAAAAAATGCTCAATGGGCTTCAGACATGATTGTCATTTTCCTGTTATTCATGTTATTATAAATAAATGGCTATTTATTTTTAACTTGAGACCTGGAATATTTGTCATTTTTTAAACTTTTTTTAACCCATATCGGTATCGGAAATCGGGTATCGGAAATCGGGTATCGGCCATGGGCCATGGGGAAAAAATCGGTATCGCATCGGCCATCAAAAAACCCGTATCGGTCGATCCCTACTGTAAACACAATTAATATCCACAACCCAAGTCCACCTCAAAGCATGGAAGAGTAGGAAGTAAATACTGGACAACATAAATGCTTGAAAACAAACGGGTCAAACTCATGCTCACGTCACGTCACACTTCAGAACTGCTGGTTCACAGGCTGGCTGATTTAGAAAACAAAATAAGATTAGTCCTGTGTAAAACTGTTTTTTTTTAATAATCAGGACATACAGAGAATATTCCTCATACTGTATCCCGGGTCCAAACAGCATTACACATAAAATATAAAATATAAAAATGTCTGTTATGTTCTGTTTAATGTTTAACTAACCATTTCTTTTCCTTTTTACCCCTCTCCTTATCCCTCTCCCTCGCTGTTCTTTCCGCCTCAGTGACCACTGTTTACCTTCATAAATGATTAATGATTGTTCACGAAAGCCCCTGAAAAAAACACACACAAAAAAAAAACAACTGCTAATACATGTCATGTTTGACTCGTATCATTTGAACCGCATGAATGATTCATCAGTGGAACGCTTAATGCTCGTTGGGGTATGTGAAAAGAAAAGTGATCTTCAGTCTGTTAACTTACTCCACCATGAGCTCCAGGTTACATTTCACGTGTTGTCTGAAATGTCAGTGGTTTGAATGAATGTCTGTGTACGTATTCTTGTGTCTGTGAGTGAATTCCTCGCCTGGTGGACATAAATGCAGCATCCCTGCAGCATCCTCGGGGCTAGAATTCTTTGTCACATGAAATGTTATTTTTGTTTTTTCCTTTTCCATGTACACAGTGTCAAAATGTCAGGATTTGGGATGCATGTCATTTTGTTTGCATTTCATCCCCCTTCTTTCTCCCTGCAGTTCATGTTTATGTGTCTTTATTTGATAGTGCCAATATTCCCAGTTTGATGAAGGGATCTGTCATGAATAATTAATGACGGTATCTAGTTGCCATAGCCCAATGCACACTTTGAGTCATAGCTAATGGCACCAGAATAAGAAGGAGAAAACTTTAAATTCAGACCAGAGAAATTAGCTTTTGATTACGAAATAAGTCTGTATACAAAAATGAGTAGTTCAGTAGTTCCACCTCCTCTGAAGCATTTAATTTGTTCTCCAATGCAGATGCAGGAATCACTTATTTATGTGCTAGTTCCTACTTGAAGTTATTAAGAGAGCTTATTTTTGTTTTGTTTTTCCTCAATTAAATGTTATTTTTTGTCTGTTGTATTAATTATTTTAAAAATTAATATCAACTGGCTTGGTTTGAACACAAGGTTGAAGGGAGAAGCCACCCATGCTCTGAGGAATTTGTCATAATAATATCTGATATTTATAGATTTTTTGTTATTGCTTTGTAAAAACTGACATTGAACCTTGTTAGTTGAGTTGAATCCAAGATGTCTGTCTTCTCTCCGGACTTTAGATTTCAAAACCTGTGTACCTCCGTCTTTACTAATATTTAATGTTAATAACAAACCAACCAAAGTCAGAGTTTGGTGTTACTTTCTATCATTCAATGTGTTTGGGATAGTTGGCATTCAGCACATTACACCAAAATGATTGGCTCAACATAATCACATTTAAAGTTAACTGAACTGGTACTTTGTTCAGTGTTATAACTAATGAAGACATTTTGCATGAAATACAAAAAAAAAATAAACAATAAAAACAACTTTCAAATTAAGTTCAGACAACTTTTGAGTTATACAGACAACTTCTTCCAGTAATGCTTATTTTTTCCACCTCCCTCAGCACGTGATCCCTCTTGCACTGCTGCCCAATTATTACACATTATTGTAATCATAATAATAATAATAATTACATTATGTAATAATTAGTTGCTGTTCGATTGATGGATTTGCCCTCTGTGGTACTTGATTTGGACTAAACAGCTCAGTCATAGAGTAGAGTCTGAAGTGTGGAGGTTATAGAACTTGTTGTTTCTGTTCCGACAGTTTGTTCATTTGCAGCAACAGATGAAAAAAGACAGCTCCACCTCCTTTGAATATTGCCAGGAAAATGCAAAACCCGGTGTGCAGGAGCTTGACAATGTGTTGAAATAACATTTACAAAAAGTAATGTGCAAGGGGAGTCAGTGCTAATGACAGCAAGCTAGGCTAATTGGCTTTCAGAAACTTTGTATGAAGCGTTACCCCATAAAACAAGTGAATCAAAGTGGAAAAAATAGAGAAGATCGAGTATCGAAGAATTGTCTTGTATTGATCATAGAATATACAGTATGATCTTCAGTCAGCACCATATCTCAGGAACACCAGCTCTCTGATATCAGTCAGTCGCTATCATGGGAAATGCATACCTAGAGACGTGAAGCTCAGAATCCTATTCTACAAGTGTCCAAAGCTGCTTCAAGTCCACTGTTACACGTCATTTGTTTGGTATTTGTAGGCTATAGTACAATACAATTTTAAATATGTTCTCAGCTCATTGAGTTCTTTATGAGTTTAAAAGAAAATCAAGAATCAATGTTCATCTCGTTGTCTCGACTCGACTTCTACCGGCTTCTTAATCACAACTCCTAATCACCTGATAATGTGAAATTAATGAACCTCTGCAAATGTGTGTGGGTATAAGTATCATGTGCATTTGTGTCTTTGTCTGTTATGTTCTATTTCGCCTAATCTCCTGGTAATATTAGAATACTGAACCTCTGAAAGCAGCAGCACTGCTCTGTAATGTGTGTGTGTGCGTAGATACATCTATATGGGTGTGAGTGTAAATACAGCAGTAATTTCCTGGGTCTGTGTCAGAAGGTTAATGATGCATGGAGTCATTAATCAAAGCACAATGAGGTGCTGTTGCAACAAGACTTGACAGTTATGTATGGCATGTGTGTGTGGGTGTGTATTTTCATCCAATTAAAGACAATACCTTGTACAGTAGGACTTCAGTGTGTCATTCTGTGCTTGTTGTTGTTTTTGAAGTAGATTGGTGGAGATGTAGCAGTTCCCTCTCTTTAGAAAGGCTGAAGTTCCCTTGAGCAATGTGCCTAACAAGGGCGATCACTCTTAACATCCTTACCAAACAACTGCATGTGTGAAACAACAATTTTGTGAAAAAAATGAATTTCCTCCAAGGGGAGTAATTCCTCTTCCTCAGTTAAGTCTCCACAAGACCGACTTCTTGCAGGATCTGTGGACCTCCTTGCTCTCACTGAGACTTGGATGACGCTAGAGAACCCTTCCACCCTCTCACCTGCTGACACCACCTCTTCATGCCCTACTCTAGCTTCCTTTTCACACATCTCCCCTAATGAGGTACTAACCATGGTTACCTCTCACCGCCCACCCATCTGCCCCCTTGATCCTATTAACTCTCAGCTTCTTCAGCCTGGTGCTCCTGAGCTCCTTCCTTTCTTCACCCATCTCAGTGTGTCCAGTAGAGGAACAACTGGTTGCTGTCATCACACAGCTGGCGTGCAGCTTTAAAGAAACCAACACTCATCCTATCTGATGTGAAGTATTACAGACCCGTCTCCTTCTATTTCTTTCTAAAATGCCTTTCAACAATGGCCACTCAATTGAATTAAGATCATCGCCAGATCCTTCTCTCTATCCTCCAAGAACTGGGAGTATAGGGTATTCTAATGGGGTGCAGATGACATTCAGTGGATTATCTCAGAAAAACCACGATATTGGGTTTGAATTGGTTACGCTCTGGCATTTATTATGAAATTAGTTGTGTATTCCTGTCATGAATGGAAATAATCTTACACCCCTACAGACCTAAATTCAAATTTCTCTCTCAAACTAAGATTAGTTTCCTTGCCTTGTTATATCATCGTAGAGCTCTTGCATGATCGAAATAAGTGCTGTGAAAATATCCTGTAAAATTACTGTTTTTATAAAAGAAGCTTGGTCTGGTGGCTTTAAAGAGACCATAGAAACCAGTTTCAGTTCCTCGTCAGAAAGGAACTGACTGACTGACTGCAAAGTAGAGCGGTGACTGGTGGTGGCTTTAATATACGTTTTGCCGTTCCCCGTCCACAGCAGTACATTAGCTCACGAGGGGGCTGTCAATCAACACATAATCTGCCCACACAGTCTTGAGAAATGGTCTGAACACCAAACAGAGCTCTTCCTAAACCAGGTTTTGTAATTATAAGGCTTTATTTTTCTCAAATGTTGTGGATGCTTGATGAGATTACTGCCATTTGCAATGTACGTTTTTATGATTTCAAGACACATTTACAAGGCTTCAAGATTTACAGAGGAGGTCAGGCCATTAGCTTTATGAAGGCTCAAATGCGCAGTATACAGAAGATGGGGAACCTATAAACCATTCGCACGAGTGTGTGTTGGTATGTGCAGGCACATATGGCTCATTATTAATGCATGTGTGTGTTTCCATGGAAAAAGGCCAGTCTTCATGCTGCATACAGCATTCCTGTGTGTTCTGTTCCTTGCCCATGCGAGTGCTCATCTTCTATTGCGCTTTACAATATGGTGATAAATATGTATGACATGCGTGTGTGTGTGTGTGCGATGGTGTGTGAATGTGATTGTTGTATTACTCTAAAGTGGCTCATTTGAGGTGTGAGTGGTGAGTGAAGGCATTCCGATGTGAAACCAACACAGCGTGGACGGAATACAGTCGACTTCTGCATACAAACGATGCAGAGCATGTCCTGTAAATACACATCAGCACGTATAGATGCCTTTGTATCATACATACTGCAGATTTCTCCACAGGTCAGTATGTGAGTTCACTGTGAGTCTGTCAGTCCATCAATGTGACTACCAAAGCGCTGTGCTGCTGATGAGGGCTTTCTATACATGCAGGGTGAATAATTCCTACTTAGCTGGCTACACGCTGCGCCCACCGGGTCGTGAAAGTCACTTTGTGTCACAGTAATTGGCGGGGCGATCCACCGCATGGTGATTAGGCAGCTCACCGTTGCTAAAGACGTCTGTGTATCCAAGAGAAATCACAAAGGCGGCAGCTGCGGTGGAAGAAGGTGTCCCACCAGTTGAACACATATTGTTATAGAACATACTCAGTGTAGGCATATTCATATAAAAACAGTACATTTGGTGACGCAGTAAATCTCAGTTCACACATTTACTGTTAAGTCGTGTAGGTGTCTGAGCAGAGGAGGAAACGGTGAGAATTTACTGAGGGAACTCTTCTCTTTCTCTTCCATAGGCTCATGAATGTGAGAACATATTTTTACCAAGGGGTGCTGCCATGGAAACGTTTGCGTACACATACACCCACACCTGTATCACAAACTACTGACAGATGTTATGTAGTTAATTTTCTTGGTTAAATTGGAAAAAATATTACAGCACTGTAGCGCAGTGGCTCAGAGGGCCCTTATCCCACCAGGCAAGGCTGCCGCATGTTACAGGTGTGCTGGCAGAGTTGATCATAGCCGTTCTAGACATCCCACCCGAAGCACCACACTGCGTTTCAGAAGCTTGTTGTGGCATCCGTCAAAAATAGATCCACGACGTCGAACAGCACAGAGCAGATCGAGCTGGCTGGAGGTGAAACAGAAAAAAACAAAGAGAATCCCGGCAACTTTCAAAATAAAGCACCCTGTGCCCACTATTTATCTCCATCTCACCTGAAACATTTCAGATGGGGTATGAGCGTGTGGAGAATGGACCCAAAACACCGTCAAGGCCACAGCGTCACAGAGCCGTGCCCAGTGGGATCCAGAGGTAAGGAAACGGTCTGCAACAACTGACCACATGATGAGCCACACACAAAGCATGAAGCACTACAGTACAAACAAATGCAAACTTTATTACCTTTATACTAAACTATACCCATTGCATAATGTGATACTTCAGTAACAGCCTAACAGTAAAAGCTGCTTAAGTGTTCTTGGTGCTGAAAACGTCTCCACAGTCATTTAAATAAAAGTCCAGACACAAATCAACTATTTGAGCTTGCTGTGTCTCAAAAATCATTGGTGCTTCAGAACTCTGAGGTCAGCATTATTCTTTAAATTCAATCCATTGTTTGAATAGCATGGGCGAACCAGTTCACATGCAGCATCTTAAATTAAGAAAGACGAGACAGCTGTATGAAAAACTGCTGAACGTCAGACTGCTGCTAACCAGAGGTGGACAGAATACACAACTTCACTACTTGAGTAAAAGTACAGATACTCCTTGTCAAATATTACTCCAATACAAGTAAAAGTAGCTTAGTCAAAATGTTACTTAAGTAAAGCACTAAAGTATTTGCTTAAAAAAATTACTTAAGTAAAAATATTTCAGGAAATACAGGAAAGGAAAGTAGCTTCAATGTCATCATACAATACACTGATGCGATTCTGCTACAGACGTTTATAGCTCAAAAAAGAACAAATAAAGGCATGAAGCCTCCAAACACAGACTGTATTCATCAACAAATGACATTTCTACATATTGTAGTTACATTTGAATGCATATATTGCATCACAGACAAAAATGAGCCAGATAACCCATATCAAAGACAGCCACACCTCACTAACTCTCTCTCTCTATTGTATGGCATAACGTAGTACGGGTACGGTAATAGCTCAAAAGCAGTAAGTAACGAGAGCATCAATATTTGTCCTTCAAATGTAATGGAGTGAAAGTTAAAAATACTCAAGTAAAGTACAGATTTAGAAAAACTGTACTTCAGTACAGTACTCAAGTAAATTTACTTACTGTCCACTACTGCTGCTAACACTTGAAGCTACTACTAGATGGCCTTCCACTTCCATGGCTAGGTTGTATTTCAACAGTAAATTGCACCTAAATATTATAAGTGAAGATTACTTTCATTATTATGTTGTCTAGCAATAAATGGTAATAGTGTGTAAAATGACATTAGACTAAACTCGTCGCATTTTGTTCGTTTTTAATCTTTGAACACCATAAGTGACTGCATTTGGTATAGTTGAAATATGAATATATAATGCAAAAAACACACTGACACACACACACAGCCCCAAGCCTGGTGGTTATCAAAAGGTCTGTCACTGAAGGTGTGCACAGTGACTTTACAAGTGCAGTGATGAGCAGCAGTGATCTGATGTGTCAGCAAGAAGATGCCACCTGCTTGTTAGTCAATCTGCAAGAAGCATAGGCAACACACACACACACACACACACACACACACACACACACACACACACACACACACACACACACACACACACACACACACACAAAGATAAAAAAGACTAAAGTTTAGTGTTATTCCTTTTCTTGCCAGGATCGAGAGAAATAAAACAGGCACATCTGAAATACTTTTAGTTTGGGCCCATGAATATATTTTTCGAAAAAGTCCAACTACACTTAATTATGTCAAGAGTTTATCGCCTTGGTGCAGAATTTAGCAGAGTGACGTAAAAAACAGTTCGTAAACCTGCTGGTTCTGGAACGGAGATACCAGTAGCGCCTACCAGAGAGGAGGAAGGCAAACAGTCTGAGTAACCTGGGTGAGAGCTGTCCTCGACAATATTGTGCCCTCTGCAGGCACTGCTTACTCTGACCTCAATGGTGGGGTGAGGTGAACCTGTGATGCTCTGGGCAGTTTTCACCACCATCTGCAGTGCTTTCTAGTCTGAGGCGGAGTCATATCAGACTGTGATAAAGCTGGTTAGAATGCTCTCAATGGTGCAGGAGTAGATGTTCAGTGGAATCAAGTGAGCCCTCTTAACCAGGGTTTAAGGTATTAAGGGTCCAAGAAAGGTCTTCAGAGATGTGGACACAGAAACTTGAAGCTGGAAACAAGTTCATCCTCTGTTCTGTTGATACGAACCTGTGACCACAATGATCTCTTTGGTCTTATTGCTTTTGATGGCCAGGTTGTTATTGATGCACCAGGGGCCTCATGTATGACTACTTGCGTGGATTTCCTACTAAAACTTGGCGTACGCCAAAACCCGGAAACTGTCGTACGCACAAAAAAATTCAGATGTATCAAAGTGTGCGTACGCATGGACTCAAGCACGTTTATTTTGTACATTCCATCCGACATTTTACACCCGCTTTTACTGACAAGAGTACTGTACTAAACACAGGGAGACAATCAGGGGCTTGTTAGAAAGCTCTACAGCTCTAATTTCACAAGCGGAAAATAAAGAAATAAAGAAAACCGAAAACATGCTATTTGAATGCGCACATCCCCAAATATGCTTTGGCACACTGGCACGGCTTCTGGGTAAGTAAAGAGTTTATTCATTCAATTGTCCCGTATGTAAACCAGCGTTACATACAGGGCAATTAAACAAATAGAAGCCACCCATCGCGCACCGTGCCAGCCTCCAGCCTGTTCCCAACCATGCTGTTAGTCATAATGAATGAGTCGTGCGTTTAACCAGGCCACCTTGCCACGATGTTAGTTAGCTGCATTTGCGCATCACATATGATTTGAACATTGATGGAATAAAAATGTTTCCTACTTAGATAAACAGCTCCCGCTGGAATGCCCCTGTTGCCAGGAACCCCAGCGTAGTCAGCACAACCCCAAGCTACTCGCCGGCCCCCGTTGCGCTCTCAGACCGGCCGCAGCTCTGCGCACAGCTCCAGTAACACTGGCCTTGGTAACCGAAATCGGCTTACGAGCCAATTATCATGGTTTGCAAGTAAATCCTTGCATTCCTTAAATCGCTCACGTTTGCACGATCCTCTAACAATGCTAACGCTGCCTTTGTTAATATCATTTTCTTCATCACATTACGCATGCTTTTATAACCACCTATATAATTGCAAACACGTGGGTGTGTTAATTGTTCATAAGTGTGTCTCTGATGTGCACATCAATCTGATGAATACTTGTTTTCACATTATTAACAGTTTCCCAGCGTCACCTCTGTCACGACCCGGCTCTAGAGCCATGACAAACACACAAGGGAGATGCGGTTTGATGCAAAAATGAAAGTGATTTATTATAAATAACTAAACAACAAACATTTTTTACCAAAAATAAACCAAAGAAACAATGGGGTGTGTCAATCAGTCAATCAGTGGTGAAGGTGCTTGTATGCATGAATGAGAATGTGTGAAGGTGCGATGTTGTGTGCCATGAGAACAAAGAAAACCAAAAACCATGAGGCAGCCTGGAGAGGTGGGTGGAGCCTGCCAGAGAGAGAGAGGAAAAGAGTTAGTGGGTGGAGCTTTATACTCTCCCTAACTGGGGCCCAGAGGTTTCCACCAATCAGCTGGTTAGTGGAGTACACCCTCAATTACCCAGGGAACCGTCACACCCCCCCCCCATAAGAACGGGGTCCCAAAAGGATTCCCGTGAAAAATATATCGAGTGTAGAAACAAACAAAGAGCAGTCAAAACCAACACTAAGCTGGAGCTCCAGACAATGTGCCTCCCATCACATTGTCAGTTCCCTTAACGTCCATTTGACAATAGGGAGTAGAACGAGTACCTGGTCTCCAGGACTAAACCCGCTACGCTCAGTATGGCGATCATACCAGGATTTCCTTTTGTCCTGAGCAGACCCAACTCTCTCTTCAGCCAAGTTTTTGGGTGGAGGAAGAAAACCTAAACACCCAATCAAATGTTGAAATGGCTGACCAGTCGCAGGAATGGGACACAGTGGTACCGGTATTAATGTCTGGTTTGGCTTGTCCGTCAGCTGGCATGTATGGCATGTTTTAATAAACGCGGATACATCTCTCTTCATCCGAGGCCAAAAGAAATGTCTCAAGACACGATCATATGTTCTTTTTACCCCAGCATGTCCAGCTTCATCATGTGCTACTTTTAACACCGAGTGACGGAGTTTAGTTGGCAAAACTATCTGAAAAACAGGAACCCCAACGAACACTTCACTGTGCTGCAACCACTTCCTCACCAGCAGTGAGTCCTGAAGGAAATAACCACAAGCGCCGTCCTGCACCTCACTCTCAGACCGAACCTGCTCCATCAGCCCCTTGAGAGAGGAATCGGCTTGCTGCTCTGCCACCAGATCACTGCGGGATATTGACAGAGGAAAATCAGACAAGGGTAACGAAAATTTTTGACAACCATTTTCCTTATCTGACTGTGTTGCAGACTCAGTTTTTAACGCAGCCATGGCGCGCGTTACAGCACAGGCTGTGAAAGCCTCAGGAAAATCAGTTTCACTCTCATTGGGTTCCACTCGCACCCGCGGCACCGGTGAGACCACGACAGGCGGAGTTACATCTGCCCACACACGAGCACCTACCAAGTCGTTACCCAGGATAACCGAGATGCCCTGGATCGGCAACGCAGGGCGCACAGCCAACTTAGCCTCCCCCTGAAACAAGTCACAGTCAAGTATCACCTTGTGCAATGGAACAAACAATACATTTAAATCCATCCCACGAACAGGAACTGAACTGCCAGTTTCCGACTCCTTAGACAACGGCAAAACTCCAGCCTGAATGAAAGAGTCAAGAGCACCTGTGTCTCTTAAAATCATCACAGGCACCTTTTCTGCACTTCCTATCATAGACACAAAACCTTTCAAAATAAAGGGCCGGTACCGATCCAAATATGCAGTCCCAGAGTCTTTGGTCTGTAACATAGGATCTTTAACTGGAGAGGTGACAAAGGAAACAGGTGCAGCCAAACCTACCCCTTTTGCTTGGGCTTCAACAGTTGAATTTGTAGGCCTCTGTTTTAATAAATGGCAATCTGCCTTCCAATGTCCTTGTTTATGACAGTAATTGCAAACTCTTCCTTGTTCACGCAATCCACTATTACGTCTACCTCCCATTGTAAAAGTGTTAACCTGCCGGGTAATAGATCCAACACCACCGACAGCACCACCTTCACCAATATCATATGCAGATCTCCACTCTAGTCTATGCGTCAACACATATTCGTCAGCCAATGCAGCTGCTTCACCTGCATTTTTTGCCTTCTGTTCACTGATATATGTTGCCACTTGCACAGGAATAGAGCTCTTGAACTGTTCAAGCACCATGAGTTCACATAAACTTTCAAAGTCGTTCACGTCCGATGTAGAACACCAGCGAGTGAAATGTAAATTCAGGTCTCGTACAAACTCAAGATGACTCTGATTTTCTCCTTTCTTCCATGTTCGAAACCGTTGCCTATATGCCTCCGGAACCAGCTCATAAGCTCTTAACACAGCTGACTTCACTGCAGAGTAACTTTTACTTTCAGTATCATTTAATGCAGCGTAAGCTTCCTGCGCCCTGCCAGTCAGCACACACTGGAGCATAAGTGTGCATGCCGACTCCGGCCAATTGCGCACTTCAGCCACTCGTTCAAACAATGAGAAAAACGACTCGGGATCCTTCTCTGAAAACTTCGGCAAAAGCTGCAAGTTTCCCAAAACGTCAAAGTCATCAGAAGAATTCCTATTGGTATCACCAGCTGACAGTTTTCCCTCTTTAACCAATGTCAACCGAGCGTGCTCCATATCTAATTTGGCCTGCTCTGTCTGCTGTCGCATTCTCTCTTTTTCCAGTTCTGCATTCAACTTAAATTTATCATGTTCTAATTGAAGCATTAACAATTCTTTTTGCTGCTCAAACGTTAAACCTGATGTCAACGTGGTAACAGGTGAAGCTACTGGTGGAGGTAAAACCTTGTTTTCAAATAAATTTGACTTCAAAATAGCCTTCACTCTCTCTTTAAGACGTTTGTCTCCAACATCAATATCATAGTGCTCTGCTATTTTCAGCAGTTGTTCTTTGGTGCACAAATCTAAAAGCTCCTCTGAAGGAGAATCAAAAAACTCCTCAATATTCATGTCAACTTGTGTGTGAAACTCAATGCAAACTATAAGTGTAGTCTATTTTGATATACAATTTGAACTGAACAGGAAGCGAGTGTGCCCCACTAATTGCTTCAACCACAAACTAAGCTAAGCTCAACCCTAGTCTTCATGCAGTTACTGGTGGTGGGTAGTTATGCACTGACGCCCAATGGCCAGGGAAGGCAACCAGAACCTGGCGACCCACCCTAAACCATGGATGTGCTCCCGAGACAAAATGCTCTAACCACGGTCACCGCAACACTAACAAAACAAGACGAAACCTAAAGAGGTAACGCCGCTGAGCCTGACAGGGGAACACCCGATCACATCAATTAAATATATCCACTAGACCACACTTACCTTACATTGATTTCCAGTTCAAACACACAAGGAAACACCAAACCTCTCACTGCCTACAAAGCAAATTTTAGCCACAAACAAACCATTACCGCAACTCCCAAACAAACATGCATAATTCCCACTATCAAATACAAGAGAAACTACACATGCAGAACACCATAGGGAATCCCCAGGGAAACCCTCACAAAGACAAATGACGTTGTAGGACCACAACTTCATTCAAACAATTGGTCCTGTACCAAAATGTGCTATCAAGCTAACAGGCCTACCCCTGCAAAAAGACCAAAGTAGCACTAAATACTTAAAAACGCCATAACAAAAGAGATCACCAAGATGGACGAGCCCCCAATGTTGTCACGACCCGGCTCTAGAGCCATGACAAACACACAAGGGAGATGCGGTTTGATGCAAAAATGAAAGTGATTTATTATAAATAACTAAACAACAAACATTTTTTACCAAAAATAAACCAAAGAAACAATGGGGTGTGTCAATCAGTCAATCAGTGGTGAAGGTGCTTGTATGCATGAATGAGAATGTGTGAAGGTGCGATGTTGTGTGCCATGAGAACAAAGAAAACCAAAAACCATGAGGCAGCCTGGAGAGGTGGGTGGAGCCTGCCAGAGAGAGAGAGGAAAAGAGTTAGTGGGTGGAGCTTTATACTCTCCCTAACTGGGGCCCAGAGGTTTCCACCAATCAGCTGGTTAGTGGAGTACACCCTCAATTACCCAGGGAACCGTCACAACCTCTAAGTGTCGCCAAAGGAACAATAGCTGTAGAAACGTGCGTACGCCAGCTATGAAATTGGCGTGGGGCACGCACATTTCTACGATAATTTCACGTTTGATACATCTGAACGTGAGCGTGGAAAAGGACGTACGCCACTTTTTTGTGCGTACGCAAGCTTTGTACATGAGGCCCCTGGTCATTAGGTGCTGAACTTCCTCCCAGGACTGAACAGTTATGATTAGGGATGGGAATCGAGAACTTGTTGAGAACCAGTTCCATGTGTTTCAGTTCCATGGAATCATTTGGCAGTTTATCTAACGATTCTCTTATCGATTCCAGAAAGCACGAATTACGTCGCGTAACTTCCGCAAGAAGTTACGTATGCTCGATTCCAGCAAGCACGACTAATTATGGCACGTAACTTATGCAAGTTTCGCACGTGCAGTGCAATCAGTAGTAAACAATGGCACCCACTCGGTTCAAATGCTCCAAAGTTCTGCTGCATTTCACCAAAACAGATGTTAACAGGGCGACTTGCAATCATTGCAAAGTGGAGATAACAGCGTCGGGAGGGAACACGACGAACATGCAGAAACATTTGCACACACAACATGCAATATTTTAAAATAAATGTCGTGTTTTTGACACGCTTCAGACTGGAGATGAATCTCAACCTAGCAGCAGCGGCAGCAGCTATGACCACCTCTGCGGTTACTACGGAATGTACGGAAGGTAAATAACACACTGCCTACCATGTTAGCGCCATGTGCTGCTTTATAAAACATGTTATAACAGTTACATTAAACCAATGTCTTCTGCATTACATTTAGAAGATGATCATGACGAGAGAGAGAGTCTGGCTGGCTCAGAGGCTGGCAGCTGTACTAGTACTCGCTCCAGTTCACTACCTCCTCTAGATGATGCTGATCAAACAGTTTGTTCTCCTTTTTTTCCCAAATGAGAATCAATAAAGAATCGAATCGTTACGCAGAATTGATAATGGAATTGGAATCGTAAAAATCTTATCAATTCCCATCACTAGTTATGATGGTAATTTCCGATGTTTCTAGGTTTGCTCAAAAGAGTTGTGCATGCCCGATCCTTGCCTGTGTGCAAGTGCCACTTCAGGTTTATCAGAGTGCTTCTGTTTCAGATGTCTTGAGATTTTTACAAAAGGCTTCTCACAGAAAAGGCAGTAATTCTTCGTATCATAGATTCACTGATGTTCATTGTTTGATGAAATTTCGACTTGAATATCAGGTTCATGAAGGTTTTTATCATTGACAATGTGAGCAATTGCCTTTGCAAGGTTTTTCAGGGTGTTTTTCTCCAGATTACTTTCTTTACTACTACTTGTTATTTTGCTTCTTCATCTGACATTTCAAGGAAGAGGGATCTCTGTTGCTCCGTGGCCTACAATGAAACACATAGCATAGCTTGTTAGTTACTTTGCAAATAATAATATAATTGTGAAATTTGATACTAGCTTATCATAGGCATTTTTCACCAACTCATTATGTAATTACAATTCTAATTACCATCGTATACAAAGACAGTTCTTCTTTATTTAGAGAAGATGAGTCCATCATTTTGATTCTTTGTCTTTTCGATGGTGGTTTTCCTTGGATTATCTCATTTTCTGTGGCTTTTTCTGCTTGTTGTTATTCGTCTGACATTTCCAGGAAAAGGGACATCTGTTGCTCAGTTGTCTGAAACAGAGAAGCATCAGTTATTTCTTATTATGAAAATAATAATAGAATTATCATTTTGCATTTTTCACCACCTCTTAATATGTGATTAAAACCCACATTACCATTTTAAACACAGGTGGTTTCAGATCAGGGCCAGTAATCTCTGGCTGATCACAGGCAATACTTTCTGTTATATCCTTCTCATCTGGTGTTTTCTGTGTGCGTTCTGTCCTGTGACAGACACAGCATGAGTCCACATATGAAGTGCCTGCTGTGGTATATCTTTTACTGACAATTCCTGTTATGTTTATCTTTCCCATGCCTCTTTCTGTTTTCTAGTAATTTTAGAATGAATAAACAATATGCTATTAAAATCCATAACAATAGTTAGTGAATGTGTTTTATCAAGTCAAATCAAATCAGAATTTATTTGTATAGCCCAAAGTCACAAAATAATTTGCCTCTGAGGGCTTTACTACTTATCTGACACCCTCTGTCCTTAGACCCTCGGTTCGAGTGAGGAAAAACTTGCCCACAAAAAACCTTTAACAGGGAAAAAATGTGGAAGAAACCTCAGGGAGAGCCACAGAGGAGGGATCCCTCTCCCAGGACGGACAGACGTGCAATGGATGTCACGTGTACAGGACAAATTAACACAAACATATTGTACAATTACAATGACTGACAAAATGACAATGAATCACAATGAATGATAAAATGATTACAGTAGCAGTGGAACCTGTGATAGAGAGACACAGATGCACAGCAGCAGCAAATCATTAACTAACTATAAACTGTAATGGAGTGTTTTCAGTAAGGTAGCTGTGACTGCATCTTCAACCGATACCGTGGGGGGGGGTTGCCCCGAACCCAGAATGGTAGTTTGTTCCACAGAAGAGGAGCCTGATAGCTGAAAGCTCTGGCTCCCAATCTACTTTTGGAGACTATAGGAACCACAAGGAACCCAGCATCCTGAGAGTGCAGTGTTCTAGAGGGGTAGTAAGGTACTATGAGCTCTTTTAGATATGATGGTGCCTGACCATGAAGAGCTTTGTAAGTAAGGAGAAGAATTTTAAATTCTATTCTAGATTTAATAGGTAGCCAATGCAAGGAAGCCAAAATGGGAGAGATGTGATCTCTAATCTTGGTTCCTGTCAGGACGCGTGCAGCAGCATTCTGAATTAACTGTAAAGTCCTAAGAGACTTATTAGAGCAGCCTGATAACAAAGAGTTACAATAGTCCAGCCTTGAAGTTACAAATGTGTGGACTAGTTTTTCTGCATCCGCTTGAGAGACAATGCGTCTGATTTTAGCGATGTTACGTAAGTAGAAGAATGCAGTCCTCGAAATTTGTTTAATGTGGACGTTAAAGGACAAATCCTGATCAAAAACAACTCCAAGATTCTTTACAGTGGAGCTGGAGGCCAGGGTGATTCCGTCTAAAGTAACTAAGTCTCTAGAAAGAGAGTTTCTGAGGTGCTTGGGTCCAATTACAAGAACTTCAGTTTTGTCTGAATTAAACATCAAAAAATTGTGGGTCATCCAATTTTTTATATCCTTAAGACATACTTGGAGTTTAGTTAACTGATTGGTTGCATCAGGCTTGATCGATAAATATAATTGGGTGTCGTCAGCATAACAATGAAAATTGATAGAGTGATTCCTAATAATGTTCCCTAAAGGAACCATATATAAACTGAATAGAAGTGCTATGATGCGCTCCTGACTGAAAATCCTCAAATAGACTATTGTTATAGAGAAAGTCACACAGTTGATTAGCTACAGCTTTCTCAAGTATCTTAGACACAAAGGGAAGGTTTGATATCGGACTGTAGTTGGCTAAGACCTCTGGGTCTAGAGTGGGCTTTTTAAGAAGAGGTTTAATTACAGCTACCTTAAAGGACTGTGGTACATATCCTGATAATAAAGACAGATTCATCGTATCCAGTAATGAATGACTAACAAGAGGTAAAACATCCTTGATAACAGTACATGCAGCCAGGTTACTTATGGGTAAAAGTTAAACGTAAAAGTAGGTAAAAGTTTATCTATTCTTGTTTATCTACTATTAGTATTTATAAATGACAGTCCACTGTTCATAAGGTACACATGCATAGGTTTGTGTCTGTGTGTGTGTGTGTGTGTGTGTGTGCAGAGGCTTGTATCCATGTCTTCCCGCTCTTATTGAACACAGGCTAAAGGTCTTTTGTCTGGCTGCAGACATTTCCTCAGTGCATTTTGTCATTCTCCCTGACGCTCTGTGCTACGGGTTATGTTTGGACAGGTTAATTGGTCGAGATTGATTTTTCATCCTCTAGGGTAATAACACACACACACACACATATAGATCTTCACAGACATTAATCTTCTGGTTACAAATGCTAATAGCATTGCTGATATCCATGTCTATCGGTTATTTAGCTTCATACTTGTCATGAAAACACACACTCAGAGGTGTGAATGGCCTTGTTTGTTGTCTTTTGATTGTCACGTTGGCGACCTCTTATTTGGAGGAAGTCGATGTTTGGAGACAGATTTTCAATAACATCTCTTCATATTTTTTTTTCACTGTCAATACTGATCATGTAAATATATTTACCCTCTACAGTGCATTAAATATAAACAGCTAGGAGACAAATGCAGGGTTATGGGGAAGCAGAATGATGATTTTGTCTTTTTCTGTGGGTACAGTAGGTGGCGCTATAATCATCCAGGCTACAGGTATAAGGATAGGAAGCTGTTGACATCAGGTGTTGTTTGACCCCGGAATGGCAAACCGTTTTTGACCACTAGGGCGCAAAGTTTAAAAGCTTAGCGTTTGGTTTAATGAATGGACTTACAATACTGTTATATGTTACAACTAACCCTAACCCCAGCCAGAAAAAATGGAAAATTTAGCATGTCAAATAAGTTGATCCTGGGTCAAACCCTTAGTAGCTTAGTAATGGACGAAGCTTTTAACAGGTCAAATTAATGTAAAGTGCTGATGACTGATGACCACCTGAATGAAAAGAGCCGGTACATATATACAGTGTGTGGTTATTCATTTATTTCAACATTTACTTTCTATATCATGTTTCTAGAGTAGCCCAGAATGGATAAACTAAGCACTGGTTCTAGATTTTTGTTTCATAGTTTCTTCTTCATGCTGGGAAGAAGCAGGTGAGGCAAGAAAACCGCACCACTAAGTTACTCTTTAATTGTGCTACCACTGATACTTTTGTAGTAAGTAAAAAAAAAATCGGCATGTAATTTAGAGTGACTTCAAACATCTGTGTGGGTGTTTATGACCAGAAATTTACATCTGATGTGTCTTAAAGCAGTAGATTGTGTCAGCAAGCTGCTTTTAACAGACTTTTAAAAACAATGGTAAAGGCAGCAGATGGAAAGCTCTGCTGAAATGAAGGAAACGTTGTTTGCAGCAGAATGTAATTTCTCGGAAACAGCCGAGAAAGCAGGGCCAAATAAATATATTTCTTTATAAGAGCATAATAAGACAGTGGAGCAGTCAGCTATTTGATCTTTCGGTTCAGTTGCTGAGCAGGATTTGAAGCTGCCGCTGGAGGCTTGGCTACATTAAAGTGGAACTGTGTACCCATGCTTGTAATTTAGTTTGAGTCTGGGAATACTGCTGCGGAATAAAGAGAGTAAAAATATTATCTTTTTTTTTTTTTGTCCCATTTCCCTGTGTATTATTCATGTTTTCGCTGTATCCTCGCTCTCTCACCCCTAGATCTCTGAAATCTTTTCTTCTCTTTCCATCTGCCAGTTTCTATCATCTCACTCTTCTCTCTCTCTTGTCTCTGTGTCCATCTGTCCCTTCTTCCTCGTCTTCCATCATTGTTTTTTTTCTCTCTATTTTTGCTCCATATCTTATCTTCCCTCCTTCCTGAAAACATCTTTTATTAAAATGAGATTTCATGAGAAAATGATTAGCGTTATCAGCCATAAAGTAATATTCACATCACTGTAACAATGTGTCTTTTCATTTATTAAATGTCCTGTGCAGAAAGATGAAATCATGTAGATTCACAAAACAGATGGGAGGCTCAATCAAACAAAAGTCTTTTTCACAAAAAGACAATTTGTGGATACTTACAGTCTAACGATTGACACATCTCGTCAATCCTCTTAAGGTCATGTGTTTTGTTTTCTGTTTTATTGTGAAACTTTATGATTTCTGTTTTATTGTGAAACTTACCCTTCCTCTCGTTTCAGACCGCCTCACTTCCTGCCCTGTGTTTTTCCCTCCAGTTTTGATTGTCTGCCTCGCCCTCATTAGATTCACCTGTGTCTTGTTACCACTCCCCTCTCTTGTGTATTTAGTCTGTGTTTCTCCTCCTCTCTGTGTTAGTTCATTCTGTACCCCAGTGCCTTACGTCCCAGCCCTGTGAGTTTACTAGTGATCGGATTTTCCTGGTTCGTATTTTGCCTGTTTATTGACCTCTGCCTTTGCCTCGCCCATTTTGGGTTTGTTTTCCTGAGCTGACTGATTACCATGTACCGAACCTTTCTTCTGACCAGTAAACGGATTGCGTTTTAACCCTGAACTGCTTTCGAGTCGTGCTTTTGAGTCCAAGCTTTTGTGGAGTACCAGTCATAACAACGATTACATTTTCTTTCTCATAAAACATCTGCAAATGTTATTTCTAAATTGTGCAACCATTCTTGGAAACTTGCAGTCCACTTCTTTACTGACGTCGTTGGAATGCTGACATTTCCTTTGTGCAAGTGGCAGAATGGAAAAGTAACACGGCAGGGACCCACTCAATAAAGTCTAATGCGAAAGCATTAAATAGGACCAAGGATCCACCTGTGGATGCTTTATACTCAACTTGATCTAGATGTGAAAAGTGTGTATGAAGGTGTAGTACCAGCAGGAAATGACAATGGCAGAAGCAACAGACAAACATACTGTAATACAACTCAAGACTAACTCCGGAACTCTAGCGTTTCAGAAGTGGAGCGCCTTGGCCCCTCAGCCTTTGTTAATTTGCTTTTTTTTTCTGGTTTATGTGCTTCTAAACATGTAAATATGCTATGTAGTTACTTTGTCTCGCTTTTGGATGTTTTTATGACTGGCAGTTTGCATGGAGGTGTTTTATTTTGAAAATCAACTGGATTCTAGATGCTGTTTCTGTGTCTGGCTTCCGGCCAGCTCGAGTCAAAAACAGAGGAGCCTTGTATTCCCAGAGGAGCCATGCAGAGGCCTGCTTCTGGGACGTTTTTGTATTTAAAGCACAGTTCTTTATGCTGTGTATGCGTTTTCAAATTGGCAAGTGTGTTTCTCAGAAAGCTCCCATATGGAGTTTTGGACAACTAGTACCATTATAGAGAAATGCACTAGGACACACATGCATGGGGCTGAAGCAATACAAACCCCTGGCAAATGGTTTCACGGTATTTCACTGTTATACAAGTGGCATACATAAATACACTGCAAATCTGTAGAAATGGTGGGGATGGCCTTTTGGCCATTCCAGATGGATACTTTGAGTTCTCTTTCAGTCATGATTCCTGTAAAAAAAAAAAAAAAAGTTTAATTGGTGAAGCTGTAGGAGGCTTGTATAGCTTGCCTCTGTGTTCTTTTGTGACTTTGTTTGAGTCTCTACAGCACATACTGATCAGTACCAATCACATTATGACAGAAATGCCAGGTATTCTGGAATTTACCTTTCAGTTGCAGTGCCTTCAGCTCTCTTGCCCACTTTTCCCTCACCTGTCCACTAGAGGTCCTCGGTGTGTTTCTCTGCCTGGTACACCTGTAATTCATCACCTTGTCAGCCAGTGTTCTCTGCTGCCTGTCTCACCAGCTGTGACTCATTAATAATTACTTTCTTTGTGTCTGCAGTCACTGTTTTACCGGGATCAGTTTCACATGGCTTAAACAGTCTTTGTGTTGTTGCTATTCTTGTTCTTGCCTACAGTATATCCTACCTCGGTGTTGTCCATGTGTTACTTTCAGGATGATGAAACAACCTGCTTCTGATTAATTTATGTGAGGCGCAAGGTATCCTTAGTCTGTAAAAGGGGAAAACCTAAGTTGCTCTGTTGCTTTATGACAATTTAGCATTCTCACTAAAATTATTGATGCCAGATTAGCTGACAAACTAATATTGTCAAACAACACCCTGACGCAGTCCAAAACAATACCTGACATAACAATGTGTGGTAGAACAGTTGATACTGTGTTGAATGTTGCAGGCAGACCAGAGTTTAGAAATAGTGTCAGACTTTCAGCAACTGTGAGAACTTAATTAGACAGGAAATTGAGAAAAATGGAAAGCTGAAGGAGGTGCTACAACAAAACAAAGAAGTTAACTTTATTAGACACTGTTGATGGTTTGTTCAACACATACAAGTTTCTATTATTTGGGTTGTGCAGAAAAGGAAGCCTGGCTTGTCTTGAACAGCATATTTTGTATTTGGTTTTTTAGTACACCTGATCAGCTCAGAAGGTGCTTCCACTGACGCTGTATGTGAACACACTGGCCAGACAACTTTGAAAAGAACAGACAAAACAAAGTGTGAGAAAGGAAAGGGAGGTATAAGGTGACAGAAAGGATGAGCTGCAGGAAGGAAGAAGAAAGAGGTGCCAAAGAGAACTTTGAGAGAAGAGGCATGACAGGAGGTGCTTCCACTGAGTTCTTCCCCTTTTCTTGAAGGTGCTAGGAGTGAGTAAGTGAAGTCTTTGGGTGAAATAAAATCCTCCAGAATGATGACCTGTTAGTTTAGTGCGTGTTGGGTGGCTTCTCATTTTTCTGTTTTAGGCCACCTCTGTCTGTCCTACTGCCTGTGGCCCAGAAATCGTAACAGGATCTTGAACGTGTCAAATTTCCAAAAGTGTTTTGTTTGTATTTATAAACCGTAACATCATGACATGGGATACAATGAATGACAGCAAGTTTGGTCATGCTTAAATTGTCAATACAATGTGCAAACTGCTGCTAACAATATATCAACAAGAGCATTTTCTTGCATTCAGCATCAATTTGCTCAATTTCATGTTGTCATATAGTGGTAAGTTGCCCGTTATGTAGTCTGCAAACTTCATTGCAAAGGTATAGTTCTGTGACAATTGGGGTCTGTAGGCTACATTTGAGATCAGTTTCATGTTGTCATTTATTACAGGGATTGAAAATGAAATGCTCACTCTTATCAGGCTGAGGGCTGAAAATGAACTGTTTGCAAGGCACATAGGACAGTGGAGGGAGTGGCTACATGCCATCCATGAGGCCATCGCTGGAAGTCCCCACCAAACATCATTGACTCAGCAGAAACCTTGGCAAACATGGATGCTGTGACCTCTTGCAGTAAGTAAACACGCAGTGAGGCTGCCTGGCCTACACATATCTGGTCTCCCATCCTGCAAATAAAGAAGGTGCTTCCGGGTGCGGTAATTAAATTTTGTCCAAAATCATAACAGCTCAAGATCCTTCTCATACAGAGCAGGTCTAGAACACCATCCGTTATAATAGTATTAACAAAGATCCAACAATTCCCACCATGGGCAGGCGCTTGGTGACATTGCCAACAAGAAACTCCTTTGTAATAGGCAGAAGTCTTGAACACAACCCGGCTTCACATAACTGTGAATTAAAGGATAGCTTTGATTAAACTAGAGTTGCCCTGTTGCAACAGGGAAACGACAAACTGATTGAGGTGCTACGAGGCAGACGCATCCCAGAAGCGTCTCTGCGCTCGGCTACACATTGAATAGGCATCTGTTGTATTTTTGACACTTGGCGCGAGCAGCACACATCAGTTTACACAGACCTCCTCGATCAGGTAAAAGCGAGGCACAGAAAAAGCAAAGCTGGTTGATTTTCAAAATAAAATACCCCATGCAAACTGCATTAAAAACAAACAAAAAAAGAAACTAATTAACTATGTAACATATTCACACATGTAGAAGCATATTTAGAAGAACATACACCGGGAAAATTGCCAAATCTGAGCACGTAAACAAATTCTGAAGTCGAGTGAAGGACGGACCGAACACGCAATGCTCACACGACACACCGCAGACAGGCCTGGTGGGGTTTTGGTGTTACTCATTACATCTTTCGACACCATTGCATAAAGTCCTAGGCTCACAAAATAAACCATAGTGTAGGTACAAAAAAAGTCTTAAGTATTATTTTTCTATATTTTATTTGAATATATCTTTGTATGTTATATTTCTCATATCACAATTTTAATTGTGCATTATTCTTATTTTGGCGTTTACTTAAACTTATTTTACCAACTCACCTCCTTCTCTTTTCTCTAAACACACATCTACACCTGCATCTCTCACTGCACACACACCTGCTTGCCTTGCCTCCTGCTGTCTTCACAGCTGCAGGTGAGCCCCGTGTGGAGAAGGCTTGTTGGTAATAACGTAGCCAACCAGAACCAACGTGGTACCAAATGACGTCAGCACCAACCAGCTGTGTTCACTGTTGTGGTCCGTGCTTGGAAAATAAACACTGTATCAACACCTCTCTCTATGTTATAACTTTTGTACTTTACCATCAAATACATAATTAACAGATGTCATACATGAACACGCGGCATTGATTCTATTGACAGTCCTAGATTGGGGAATGGCCTCATTGTCTTGATGTGCAATGTCACTGATGATGTCTTTTTCCAGACTGATGCGTTTCACCATCTCCAGACCAGTCTGTGTACTCTTTAAAACAGTTCCTGTAGAGGTGCTGTATCTTTTGCACTTTATTATTTTTTTTTCTCCTGCTGTACCTTTCCACTCTCAGCATCCTGCCTGTTGTTTCTGTATTTATCCTGCTCTGCATCCCTCTGCATTTTCTACCCACTTCCATTTCCCTCACCGCTCCTACACCGGCTGGTACACTTGGACCTCTCCTGGACTTTGACTTGCATTTCAAGCCACACACAGTTGTCTGTTTAACTCTGAGGCTGGCTGAAGTGAGCGGAATGTTATTTTACTGACACACTCTCTACATTCTCATCTGAATGAAGCCATATATTTGCAGGCAGCAAACACAAAATGGTCGCCATGAAATGGCAGCAGGGGGACAAAGTGACATGCTGATTTAAAGTACAGGATTCTATTGTGGCTTTATACTGTTTTTTTTATGTAGACATGTTGAATCACTTGTGAGGCCTGGACTTTGGTAAGTAAGTTGTGTATCCCAGCTTGTTAAAAGTGAGAACAGGAAGGAACATCTTCCAAAAATATGAAATGCTTCAAAAAAGTGCATTATTCTGTCTCAAAATATGCCACAACGGCATGAGACACAGGGCTATGACGCTGTATGTGAACACACTGGTCAGACGTCTTTAAAAAGAACAGACAAAACAAAGTGTGAGACAGGAAAGGGAAGTATAAGGTGACAGAAGGGATGAGCTGCAGGAAGAATGAAGGAAGAGGTGCGAAAGAGAAACAGTCACTTTGGAGAAGAAGTATGACAGGTTTTTTTTTTTTTTTTTTTACGAGAAAGATGGGTACATGGGTTAAGAGAATACACTTTAGTCACCCACAATGAAATTTCCAATTATATTAGAAGTTTGCAAAGTGATGCATGAAATATTATGGTTGGTATGGTTATGCCTGAAAATAGACCTTGCTTCATGTGACACAGTACAGAAACTTTCAGTTTATTTTCTGTTGGAAAAAAACTATGACTGAAAAAGTTTTGTCAGTTGTCTCGGATGTCAACAGTGTGGTCCCAGAGGAGAAACCGGGCAAATCTGCTGGTGAGGACCATGTGATAAGGAGCTTTGTGATGTTGTGATTACTCAGAGGAAGAACAGATATAGTCGGCCTAACCATGCTACAGTAGTGCTAGTCAGTTACAATAGCCTCCTTACTGCAAAACCCCACCAGGCACATCTCTGCACATCATGGCAGTAACGCTTTTTTGGTCCGTCCTCCACCCAACTTTAAACCCCACCAAGAGTGTTTAAGAAGCAAAGCATTGTACCCACCAAGACTTTGTAAACTTACGCAGATTTGGTCGTTTTTGATTCGTGCTTCTAAATATGTAAATATGCTTAGCAAATTAAGTTGTTTCTAGTGTAACCGTTGGCATATGGTGTTTTATTTTGAGTCTTTATGCCGTTTCTGACTTCCTGCCAGCTCGAGCTGATTTGTGCAGATCATCTAAAATAGAATGGTTGCGTACTCTCTGTAGAGCCGAGACCAGATTCTGAAAAGAAACCATGACGATTCCAGGGTATTGCGATCTTGACGGCCTCACAGTCAATGTACAACAACCTGTACAGCTGCTTCTATCTCATCAATGCTTGCTGCATTTTTATGACCATGTTTTTCACTAGTTTATATCCTCAGATGTATCCAACCATGGAAATGAGATTCCCATCCTTAATCCTTGTATATAAATCACTAAACAAGTCACAAGTTTTGTAGAAATTGAAGGTACAGTGTTCTGCTTCACGAATGACTGAGAACCACCAGCATATAATTTTAGTTTAGTTCAGCTACAGTGATTTCTGTCATTTTAGGTAGGCATCACTGATCAGAAATGGCATTTATAAGTCTTTAAGATTTAAACTGCCATCTGTGCCTCCGAAACAGATATATGTAGACAGCAAAAATAAACCATATGGCCCAAAACACAGCCTGAATCACCGTTCTGGAAGTAATCATTCTCATGCTCAAGCACTTAGACGTGTTGATCAGAATAATTTGATTAGGAATAATTTTTGCGCGGTCCATCGCCCACCTGCAAATTTGTGTGAGTGTTTATTGCTAGTGTGCTACTGGATTGGCATTACCACACCCACCATCATGCCTGTCCTCCCATTGGGATGCATTGTGAGTTACCAAGATATTAAAATGGCCACAGCTGAGGAAATAACTTCAGTGTGCCACAGAAAAAAAAACAAAGAAAAAAAAGAGAAGTTCATTCTGTTCCACAACCTGCCGCAACATAAAAACAGAGCCACCTTGTTTCTTGTCTTAACCTCGCCTTCTGAAAGCCAAAACATGAGAGAGGGAGGCTGAAAACAAGAGCACGAGTTTTATGGACAGTGGTTTACTGACAGAGACACATTGGACAGTCCCCTCCACAGCTAGGAGCCGACAGTTCCAACACCTTACCTTCGAGCTGACAAATTGCCTCTTTCTTCCATCACATGAACATCACAGTGCAAGAACAAGTCAGGTACTGAACCGGGGAAGGTGAAAGAGAAAAGAGGCTGCAAATTAGACAGACATAAAGGAACTGAGATTTTCCATCCCGGCAGCTTTCCACGTTGTGCAGTTTCAGTATCATATTCATCATATTCTGTCTGTCTTCTGCATTTTTTTTTTTTTTTATCAGCACACTCCTGTACTTTGTTATGGAGATCTAGCAAGTGAGAATGACAATAACGACAACTACAAGTCCTGTAAAAAAAAAAAGGAAAAAAAAGTCAAAAGTCAAAGATGGTGGTTTTATGAGGAGAGTTTCTCATATTTACACACACAAAATCTGACTCGTTGCATGTCTGTGTCTGTCTGCTTCTTTCTTCCACTCACTGCATGGTGGTAAAGATGGAGAAATGAAGAGGCAGACAGATGAAGGGAGCGAAAGTGAGTCTGGTCAGGGCAAATGGGGAAAGCAAATTTTGGAGGGAATAAGGTTGAAAGCTTTTGACAGAGACACATTGACCAGTCTGGTCCCAACTCAGCCTTCATACTTCTCCCTCTGTTTCTCCCTCTCTCTGACTTCAACACTACTTTTCTCTTTTGATAAATGGCTTATTCTCTGCCTCAGTGACTGAAGATGCAGTGCCGTGTGTCTCACTGTGTATTTGTGCAATTATGTGCAAAAATATGCATTTAAACAGACCGTGGCGTGTTTCAGGATGTCTAGACGTCTGGACCTGCATCTGACAGATAATTATGTCGGTGCTCAGCAGTGAGTGTGTGTGTTTTTGTGTCTGCAAAAGCAGAACGGACAAATGACCCAGGCTGCATCCCACTGTGTGTGTGTGTGTGTGTGTGTGTGTGTGTGTGTGTGTGTGTGTGTGGACTGATGCTCATGCTTTATCTATCTGTACATGGTCTTACAGATGACAGTGAGAAGTAGGTGTTGTGTTTCACTGCAGACAGAGGAGTGGGATGTGAAGGCTGACTAAAGTCTGGAAAACATACATACTCCATTGCTTCTTCATTTTCAGCATAGTGGACAAAGTCTGCTTTCCTGAGGGTGTCAAATCATTAGTTCTTTTCTTTAGACTTAGGGAATTGTACTGTTTTAAGATTTTAAGATCTATTGCCTTTAACAATCGACCACTTCATCCTCTTGGATCACCTTAGGCATGTTGTTGACATTCAGAGACAAGCCTCTGTCAGAATCAATAGTGTCCCTCTGCGCCCATCTCCTAAGGAGTACCACAGGTACCACATTAGGCCCCTTATGCTTCCTTTGCAATCTATTTGCAAAAAAAACCCTAACCCCCTAAGCTTTGTTTTACAGATAACACAAAGCTGTACCTCCCACTGAAGCTTTATGATCCATGCAGTGTTAACCCCTTTTTAAACTGCATGAAGGATGTAAAATCTTGCATGGCAAAATTTTCCTTTCAGCTAAACCAGAATAAAACTGAGACTAAGTAGAAATAAGTGAAACTTTACATCCCACGCAAAAATAAATAATTAATTATAATCTTAGATCACTTAAATGTTATGTATATACACACTTGTTTTGACATGATTATTTTGACATGCTGCTCTGTTTTTGTTTTATTCCTTTAACAAACATTAGAAAAAGTATAACAATCAACATAAAATTACAATTTTACAATTACAAAATACTACTAAATTATTAAATAATTATTATGGTTTTTATTCTTTCTTTGAAACATTTCACCCCTAATTGGAGATGCTGTTAGAGACAAAGAGTTAGTAAGAGACACATTTCAGCAGTAGCAAGAATGTCAATAATAAGGAGAAAGGAAAAAAAAAAAGAATTGCTGGAACAACAGATGAAGTTCTTAAGGAGTTCTTAAGTTCCTAATTGTGTCTTCACTTCAGTTCTAATCATACATGTAGCTCACATGACTCTCAGGAGGCTCAGAAGTACACTGTTGTCTTTTTTTTTTCTTCTTTTTTTTTTTTTTTTACTGGAACTGTACATACGGATGGGTGACACATGAAAAACATGAATAAGATGCTTCCACACAGATGTACTGTATGGTACAATTAAGCAATTAGAATTAAATCATGCTCTGTGTATAAATACTGAGTGGACCCATTTGATCCTGATTTTGTATCAAGAGGAAAGAATGTTGTTCAACAATACAAATGTGTCAGGTATCTCGTCTTGCATTATTTAGTGTCTCTGCTGCAGTTTGTTAACTTAAAAAAAAAAAAAAAACAGTGTCCACTGACTTTATCTGTTGTTCCAACAAACCACCATCACATTCAGGCTGCTATCAGCAGTTTAACTGCATTTCTTTTTTTGCTGGAGTTCCAGACATTGATTATAGTGCTGCTGTTTGCATTTTTCAGGAGTTGGGAGACAAAAAAATTCAATCTGCAAATATGATTGCAGAAACAAATAAGAAAAGTTGAACTTTTTCTGTGAAACAGTTTCTATATGCACATTTGTCTTAGCACATAATATAAAGTTTGATACGTGAATGCTGATGCTTTCTTTCTGCTTTCTAGCCAGAGGAACATGTAGGATGTATTTACTTGCAACATCCCCCTCTGTTCTATTGATTTTCTGCTATTGATCACATGTCTCACGCATGCATTTTATTACGCTGGAGGTCATGGGGGTCTCAGTAAATTACTTGAACTTTGAATAAAGCATTGTGGCATTTCATTGAGCGTCTTGTTTCTGATCTCATCGCTTCCTACTCCATACACCCACACATGGAGACTGATGACAGGGGGAGATATCTCCTATCGTTATCATGGATGGTGGTATTGGTTGGGCTGAATTAAACAAAGCACAGATGCTTTTAGTGCAACCAAGCAACGTCCGTGGCTGTGAAGTGACGTCAGTGTGGAAGTGCCAAAAACTGCGGTTCTTCAGACGGACACTTATGGAGACTGAGTAATTCTGTAGCCAGGCATAAGTCCCTATGTTAAAAAATGTTCTAATGTCCAACTTCACAGCAGAATTTTGCAGAATTTAGAGCACCCAGTTTGTTTGAGCACCTAGGCATCAGTCAGCATGCCTCAGCTATGCCCATGATCCACACAGCCACCACACAGAGCTTCACAAGGGCTCTTTAGATATCTGCACAGGCTCAGTCCTTGCTGCAGAAGCCCAGGGTTCAATTTTGACCTGTGCTTCTTTCTCGCATGTCATTCCCCGTCTCTCTCTCTCTCTCTCTCTCTCTCTCTCTCTCTCTCCCTGCATTCCTGTCACTCTTCAGCTATCTCTATCAAAATAAAAGCTTAAAAAGGCTAAAAAAAAATGATCTTAAAAAACACTGCACAAACCTATGCGACATTCATATGTACAGTATACTGTCTATGAGTGCAATGTGCAGCAGCAGCACTGGCAGATCAGAGGGAGAGCTGAAAAGAGTACTCCATCAATTTAACATTACACTTCTATAATAATGTTAGACTCATAGTGGACTTCAATGTGACAGAACTAGAGATGTATTTTTTTTGTTCCATCTATACTTCCTCCGTGACAAAAACTGCACTGCTCACAATAAAACTTCACTGCAGACTGCTCAGTTTAAAGATCTGGCTGTTTTTTTTTTTTTTTTCTGCTAGCAGTAGTCTGGAGCCTTCTGACGCTGACTCAGGTGACATCACTTCAGGGAGTTTATCAGCCTTCATGCAGCTCCTTCTGGAGACACAAATGGCTCTTTCCATAGAGGCAGTAGTTCTTCACAACAATGAACAAACCTTCAATGTAAAATCAGAGTTTTACTTTAAATAACAACCCAAATTGAAAGCATGTGTTGGATAGGTGACACAAGCGGAAAGCGGCGTGTCACATGAGAATATAGCAGTGCGGCTCAAGCTAAAGCTTCTTTTGTGGCCTGGTCCAGAGGTATGAGGGCACAACATAAGGATAAGAGATTTGTTTCTGCCTCGGTACCACAACCAACAAGCTAGGACCTGAAATTAATGCGAAAGTGAAAAATTTATTGCTACACAGTGTGTGTTATTTACAACCGTTGTTCAGGGTGAACCAAAGGCCAAAATAAGTGTTCTGCAACTAACATTACCTGGGCTAAACAAAACAAGGTAAATATACAGAAAGAGTGGTTTTAACAATATCCCACCCACATAAGTGCACAGTGCAATCGGGTATAATTGTTCATGTACAATTGTTTTTTTTTATAGAAAAATATAGTGGAACATAACTGAAGGGATAAAGATAGATGAAAGATATGAATGAAAAACAAACAGCTCACTTCCTCTGGTCTGAGATTTGAGTTGCACATCAACAACGATATTGTTGTGCACTCTAACACCTTGACAGCAAGTAAACGAGGGCCACGATGAAATATGCACAGGAATTATTTATTTAGAGTAAGCATTGTATTATTATGAACAAAACAAATGCCCTTAATTAATTTCAACTGTTTTTTTTTTCAATTATTATTTTGGATAAATGAGTCAGACACCAACTGGAAAACACACATTGTGCATTGTTAATACTTCTGGCACAAAAGGCTCAATAGCACTTCAGATAGCCCTTCAAGCAAATGATCATGCAACTTTCAAATCAATTAATCGTGTTAAATGTTGCAATTGTTTTGAAACTGGTCCAGTGTGAAACTTTGTGTCAAAGTGTGTTTGCAGTTATCAGGATTATTTCTATTATTATTTTTATTCAGACAATTCAAAAAGTCCTTAAGGTACAATATATATTAATTGATTGTTTATCTGCAGTTGTAGCAGATAAACAATAAATAAAGATACTGTAAATAGATGCTGTCACAGAGCATCCACCGCGCCCAAACTTCCATAGCCTGAAGGGAACAAAACCCTCACTCCCATTTCCCTGTTTAGTAGTCTTGGCAGGATCTTCGTATAGATGTAAACCTCGGTTTCTCTCTTGCTTTTGGCATCCACTTTGCCTTTTCCTCCTTCAAGGTAGGTACTCCACAGGGGTGTCAGTGAGGATGTTGGTATATCTTTTTTTCTCTCCTGTCTCTGCTCTTTTCTGGGTCCAGCCTTGGGGAAAAGCTGGAGCAGCTCGACATGGTTCTCAAGTAGGAAAGAAACTTTTGAGTCAGGGGACTGGTGTACTTAACCAAGTGCTTTAGTCTCCTGACCTACTGCATGAACTGATGCAGCCAGTGGGCCCATCGCGGACAGTAGATCTTGTGGGGAAACGACAAACTGGGTTAGTTGACCACTAAAGCCATGGGGACTGATGTCCCTCTCTCAAATGTGAGCACGCCAGCCTCCTTCCTTCCTCAGCTGGCCATTATTTTGTCGGGTACTTGGACAGTGACGGTGCTGGTCTCATGCACATGCTGCACGTGCTATGCTGCTATGGTTTTTACACAACATCAGCCTTAGCACTAAAGCCTGACATGCTCTAACTGTTTAAATAAACTGTCACAATTATATAAACGTACCTCAGGAGGACTCATAATAAATATGTGTAGCCTTTAGCAGATTATCTCTGAGCCTCGCCTCTTGCTCCTCAGAGAACACCATATTGTAACCTGGAGCTAGCATGAAAAATGAAACCTTGGGTACAGTTGAATATTCAATTTACATTAAGGTTCCTAATTGAGTGAAATAACCTAGAAGTATTAATGTAGTATTAATGATAAGAGCTGTTTGAATTATCAAACTGTTAAGGAAAGGAGGTTCAATGCTTCCTTTATTATCTTTCTTGTCAATAACATTCGCCGTCACATGATGATGTAGTCTAGTGTAAGTGCAGTCGGATTCTCTGAACACCGCGTTCATCTTCTCCTAATTCCTCATGAATTCTCCTTCATATCTTTCCTTGACCTCGTGACAGTTTTTAAAGGAAAAGGAAAGGAGAAAAGGAAAAGTGATTAGGAAAGAATTTAGGAGCTATTTTCTTTTTGACTATTTGGCCGTACCCCTTCACTGATACTTACAGTTAAGTCTAACAGATAATACATATATTTACAATCTTCAACAAATAAACATTTCCTTAAAAACAGAAAACGCTTCTGTCTTATACCTTTTACTCACAAACTGAAAAACGAAACTGTTTGGCTGTCAATTTAAAACTGATCTGATCTGTCTGATTTTTGGATGTTGACTTAGTGTTACGACCCAGCACAAGGGGAGGAAGTAACATAAAAAACAGATTTACTTGGTATAAACAAAGAGATTGATTTAATGAAACTCAGATTCATTGTAACATAAAGGAGGCGAGGTACTGAGGGAAACAAAGGGTGAGCGGATGTTTTGATCAAAAGAACAAATAAATATAATCCCTCATGTGGACATTACGGCATGTTTATGATTTTCATACAAAAGAAAATTACCATGTTCAGTAAGTACAGCTTAAATAGGAACATAGGGCACATTATGTAATTATGTGAATTATTCAGCCATTGTTAACAGCTCCATTCATTTAAATTTTAGGCATAGTAAATATTATGTTATTCTGTGGACGATCATTTGGCCTGCAGCAGTTAAGACTGACAACTAACTTTTTCCACAAAACTTGTTAGTCATTTCCTTCCGTTTCCTTCAGTACCTGTGCAGTTATGTTAATCTCTATGCAAGTTTTTTTTTTTTCTGACACTGTTTTTCATAGAGTAGTGAGGTAGCTTAGTAGAAAATGAATTTAAAATTTTAAATATAAAACCTTGCTGAGCTCTGATTCGTTGAAGACAACAAAGATGCATGTACTATTCGTGTCACTAATATTGTTCTCTTTGACCATCTATTCTGGTGCCTCTTAATGGCACGGACACCACGTTTTTTACATCTTTTCTGTTATACTTTCAACTTTTCTTCTTTTTATTCTGTCTGAATTTAATCTTTTGCCATTTTATAATGTCTGACAAATGCCTACCATAAAAATTGTGTCATTATTGTGTCAAATTATTTTTCACAACGACTTCTTCTTCTTCTCCACAGTAGGTTCAAGTGACTATTGATAACTCCACGTTAAAGAATGTAACCCGAAAAAGTATAAATTATCTTTACATGGGGCTAAATTGCTTAAAGTACGGCCAGAGATGCCAATAAATCTGGAGTGGAGAAAGTGTGAAGCTGTTTTCGAGTAGAAGAGGCAGAAATTGATTACTTTCCCAAAGCAGAGAGTAGATAACTTCTCAGCTGGCAACCTTACTGACAAATCTGCAGAGCTCTTTCTCCTCCCCTCCCCTCCCCTCCCCTCCATTTCTCTTTTCAACATCCAATAATTCGTTGACAGAGCACTTTGCCGTGAAGCCTTTTGGCCAGAACACCAGGATAAATAGAAAACAAACAAACCAAAAAAAGTGCAGGGTACAGGAATAGTGTAATATTCATAAAAGCAGATATGCTGGCCTATATTCAGCATAACTAATGCTCTTTTATTGCATATGATACAGCCTAATGAACATGAAACTTGGAAAGATTAGGCTAGGATTTACAAGGGCTGTTTGTCTGTTGTCTCATGCTCCATATGTGGCTGTTATCTAAACAGAGAGGCAGCAGTACACTGAAATAGTAGTCATACACTCATATTTTGGCTCTAGGTGCTGTGCAGTGATGATAATGCAAAACAGTCACACTCCTGTATCAAAACATGTGAAGTCATAGGAAAATTTTGGCGAGTCATAAGTCAGTGGACACGTGTTTATATTTTCTCACAAATACATTTTTTTTCTTTTCTCTTTTTCTCTTTCCAGCACTAGCACAAATGAATAACTTGTACATGTTTAATATGTTTTTTATAGAGTCCATAGAGTCAACAGGACATCCCTCGTCATCATTTGGAAGGATGCTAAGCTAACAGTTGGAGTAAATTCATTAAATTCATTGCCCATGTCACTATGTTCCAGGCTACTGTAGCTGTCAGTCATATAACCCATTTTCCATTATTTCACCCCAATCACACTATTCATTTGGGCACAGACACATGGAGGTTATCTACATCTGGAGCCATTAACAAAATCCAAGTACAAACTAGTATCAGATATTTTTGGACAACTTAGCCCAGTTACCAGGTGGGTAAAGTGCAGGAATGGCAAAAAAGGAAGAATGTCTTGGCTGTATAAAGATTCTGAGTAAAAGCTGATAAAAGAAAACATTTTGTTAAAAAAAAAAAAAACATGCTAAGGATTAAAAATGACTATGGAAACATAGTTAAAGTTGTCCTCAAGGTTGTGAAATGAGAACACTCTAGCAAATGTAATTAAAAGCTGTCGATACATTTCTTATGATGCTCAGATGTTCTATTTTGGTTGGAGACAGAAATATAACATTGTAAAACAAATCATATTAAATGCAGCTTGGCAAAAGAGAAATCATAGATGCAGCCAAGACTACAGGGAAAAAATTATATTCTGTGGTTTTGGATTATTTTCAAAAGTGTCCTAGGTCTGCACACCCTCCATAATGTGACTTATATTTAGATAACTTGTTTCTGTAAGAGACTGCACTGTACTTGTTTATTGTACTGCATTTGGACAGTAGGATTTCTCTGTAAGAGCCGCAGTTCAGTGCAACCAGATGGTATAGAGAGGTATACTTCAGTGGCTTTAAAGTCAAATTAAAAAAAATCAGCTTAAAAGTATCAACGCTGTGACCACTGACTCTTTGTTCTTTTGTTTTGCTTTGTGTACAAATATCCTGGCTTTAAATTTGTCGACTATGCAATTTAATGTGTGTGTGTTGGTGGGTGTGCACTTGCATAACTATCTAACAGTGGACCTTTAGTCATGACACGTTAACGTCAACAGGGAGCCGCCAAACTAACAGGGGACATTTATTTGGTTTCCTGGTGGAAATGCTATAAATCATGCTCAAATCATTATTATTATTATTATTATTATTATTATTATTATTATTATTTAAAAAAAGAAGAAGTTATGTCCACTGTGGTCCTCAAGAGTCAGCACTTCATCTATAGAAAGTATTCATATGAGTGGTCTGCTATTTAGAGAAAAAAAAAAAAAACAGGCTAGAAAATTCCACAATTGACCAATCAGAATTGTTTCAACAAAGCTATGCAATAACTGTCTGTGGTAGGTTAAATGAAAAAAAAAATGAATAACAGGAAAAACATGTGGTGACCTTCATCTTCATTCTCTGGAATAAGTAACTAATTATCTTAGCTGTGCAGTTATCAGAATCAGACTATGTAGCTTGCATATCATCTGAAGAAAAAAAATCCATGGTACACATCATATACTTGAAAATGTCAAAGAATGGACAAGGAGCTAAATATACATGTTATTTTCCGAAGAACAATTATGTTATTAATCTCCCTTGGGGAAGAAAAGATTCAATTTACATGACATCTCAGGGTGCAAAATCTGCCAGTGGTTTTAATAACAGACGTTAAAGTATTAATGGCAGAACAGTTCCTTTTTTTGTTGCCTGAGGTATTAATAGGAAATTTCCATGTTTACTTAAAATGACTGAAAGCATCATTATTACAAGTGAAGAGATAGTGACACTGAGGGGATAGCAGCTGGGTTTGTTTTGGTTAAAGGTATTTTTTACATGAACAAAAATTACAAACATGGATGAGGAATTGAATGTGTCAGTTATACATTTTATGACAGTGGGAGAGATTATATAGAGATGGAGATATTCCAGAGTGTTTCTTTTTATCAGTCAGCATAATCTTTTATATTTCTCTTGATAAGTGTAGGTATCAGTATATGAGAATATGGCAACATGATTTATATGGAGAATTTATCTTTTGTTTCGATGTTATCACAACTGTCTCTGCTTATCACTGCTAATGTAGGGCACATCTGAAAATGGAAAATATAGATGAAGTGAGCAGGACAAAAAAGACTATGTACTGTCCATGGATTTCATATGGTCAATCAGTTTATGGAATATAAAAATATAAGGTAATAATATAACACTGTTATTGGAATTATTTTTCTATGCTCTCTTCTGCTGATGCGGTTGAACACTGGCAGAATGAGCATGACTTTGAATGATAAATAACTAAAAACAGGCCAGTTATACACAGTACGTGTGTAGTTTTGAAGGACATCTGTGCAAACTGAGTACAGCACAGTAAAATCCTCAGTACATAGTGTCAGCAGCATTGCATAAAGCCAGACATATAGCACAACACACACTAAATAATAATTATAATAATTCTAGGTGGCCACAGAGATAGATGCAAATTTAGACGCATAATGCAGAAATGCTGGGGTTTATTCTCCAATTAGGAGGTATGAAGAGGAAAGTATTTTTTTTATTCTCTGCTAGCCTCGGATTTAGTTTGTATCATTCCACTCCTAGATTTATTGTTCAAACATCATTGTCTTCATACCGGAATTGTTAAATCAAAAGTATCTTAAGCCTTAAGCTACAGCCACATACTGTCATTTTCATTTTTTCTGTGGTTGAATGAAAACAATTTAAAAACTTAGGAAGCTTTAAAGTTATCAACTTAGAGGTATATGAACTATGCAAGCGATGGAAAACAGTGAGCCTGGCTCTGTGCAGTCATTATGCTAAGCTAGGCTAACTGAGACCAGACTCACTTAGCCCACATATATACTTTTTGGGGCCCATTTAGCCAGCCTATGTGGGCGCACCATGTGGCACCCATGTAACTAAAACCAAATGGGTCCCACATAGTCTTCCCCAGTTCCATACAATGCCCACTTAGCCCACTTATATTCTATATAGGGCCCATGTTACCCAGTTTCAGCCCAGACTCACTTAGCCCAATTTTATACTTTATGGTGCCCATTTAGCCAGCCTATGCGGACGCCCCATATGGCATCCATGTAATTAAACCAAATGGGTCCCAGTTCCATACCAACTGTGTCCCAATTTCGAGCTCTGTACTAAACAATTTTCTTGTCAGACTCTTGGAAAGAAAAGAAGTAAGGACGTTTCCAAAACCATTGAACTGTTTCTTAATTGTATTCCTATTCACTGCCCTAAAACATAAAATGACACAGGTGTGCACTTCATGGGACTATGCGAAAGCACAACAGCAATGGCAAGAACCCAAAACAACAATTTACCACCAGCTGAATGCTGAAACATCTGTGTGCTATAAAAGAGTAGTGAAAAAACTGGGTTCAGAGTCAGATAGTAAATACATGTAAGCACACATACAAAAATGCATGAGCACATACATGCAGTCTCATTGTAGGAGCTCGGGGCGCAGCAGCAGATGAGATAACACTAAGCCAAAGAGACAGCTCCTTCTTTCTCTGAGTCACAATAAATGTACTAATATCTGCACTCTTATTCTTGCTGTCTCTTTCTTTAACATCCCCTTCTCCTTCTCTTTCTCTGCCTCACCATGTTTTTGAGAGAAAATAGACTGATATTTACTGTCTTACTCTCATTCTATCCTTCCACCTTTCTTCTTTAATCTGTTGCTTTATTTCTGTCACGTTTCATGTTTTAAAGGAAAACAACCTTTATGAGTTGTGATAATCGCACATGCATGTATTTATATTTTGTTATACTGTGTTATTTATTGATATACTGCCACATCACTATTGATGGGGGGAAATGCCGTGATCACATGCAAATCCTGCCGTCATCAGCAGAGGTTTTGTGTAAAGCGAAAATGAGAACATATTGTCGCTGTCCAAGGTTAACAGACATCTGACACTGATGTGCATGCATCAGTCTGACTCAGTTCAGAGAGATGACAGAGCTTGTCTTCTATTCTTAAATCAGAACTCAAAATGTTTTTTTCCATCTACCCTACATACATGATGGAACAAAATATCTTTTCATTGGTCAAAAAGATTCGAAATGGTTTAGAGTTAACAGTTAACCTTAACCGTAAGCCGAACACAATATGTATTCCATACATAGAAAATCTGTCTGATTACGTGTTGTTATTATCCAGAGCTCGATGTCACCTTTAATCTGTCCAGTTGACATGTGGTATCTTGCCTCTGGTGGTGGAAACGTGACGCTTCCAGTTGATCTCAGAGCAGAATTGAAAGTGTCAGCTTTGTGATCTGGGAGAGGCTAAAAATGAAATACACTTTTTGTTCTATTGTCCATCATATCATGACATCAGATAACTGCTCTTTTCATAAAATATCTGCAGAACATCTCTGTTTGTTTTGTCCGATGAATGCAGACTAAATTACCTGTTTACAGACACTATACTCTGTTTGTGCTCTGTAATGTCTATGGAGCAGGATTGTGTTTATCTTTTGCTTTTACATTATTTGCCATGTACAGTGCATTATATTTGTTCTTTCATTCTTCTCTTCATTATGTGTGTTACTCTCTTGTTTGTTTGCCGTTAGGCACTTATGTCTGCAAATCACTTGAACAGAAAAATGAATTACCTGACAACATGAGGAAGCAATGATATGATTACATATCTTATATATACAAATTTACTATTTATTTATAGATTGAATGTCAGTACTGTTTGTGTACCACTTGCATTGCAATTTTGTCTAAAAAGACAGAAAGAGAAGAACTGTATATCTCCACAGCAAATAATGGAGAACAAAAAAATCTTATATAAATCGTCCTCTGCTAAAGCACTGCCCTCTTTCATGTATGAAAAGAAATTATTACAGGACAAGGCAATGTACCTTGATTTAAGAGGGTGGAAACGATGATGTGGGGCCGAAATACCTCCTTTGGGGATCAATGAAGGCTCATCTTATCTTATGTGCAGCTCATACTGCTTGCAATTAATGTTCAGTTCAGTTTTCATGGTTGTGGCAATAGATCTTCAGTCTTCTCATGGTCGTTCAGGCCACCACTTTGGTTTAGACTGAAAACATTATTCATTGGTCTGAACCAGGGTACCAAAGTACGGCCCGGGTTTAGATTTCATAATATATTATTTATGGATTGCTAGGATTGTTGTTTTTGTTTGACATAATGAAGCATTTTAACCTTTAAAGGACATAACTGCCACACCGCGGTGAGGTCAAGCTGGGTTTTTGTAATGTCTCGTCATTTTCTGTTTTATTTTGAAATTAACTGTCCTCTCGTTTCAGGTCACTTGCCCTTCCTCATGTGTCACCGGTCTAATTGTCTTCCCCGCCCTGATTGTTTCCACCTGTTCCCCATTACCCTGTGTATATATTGTCCTTTGTCCTGTGCCAAAGTGTTTTGTCTCTGTTCATACACCCAAGCCTGCTCCATGCCTTGTTCATAGCCTAAGTCTGTTGGTTCATGAGTTTTTGTTCTGCCTCATAAGAGTGATTTTTAGTTGTAACTTTTTCTTAGTCTTGCTTTTTGGTTTCTAGTACTAAGTTTAGTGTGTAGTATTATCTGGCCTCCACCTTTTGGGAGAGTTTTTTTTTGCCTGACAATAACTGCTGCTGTTATATATCTGTAGATGTGACACAAAATATTACTTTCTGAATGATTAAAGAGAAGAGCAAGAGTGATACGTTTTAAACTTAAATGTTAACAGACTTTGCATTACTCATAATATGTCATGTTTACAATGAACATGGAGTTTCAGATTTTAACGTATTCCATACAATTCATTCTTTGTTATTTGACTTCAAATGTTAAAGAAAGGCAGAACTGGTGTTTAGATTAGTTCACGCCTGATTGGCTTACATTTGGTTCATTGTAATTAAAAAAAAAAAAAGATAATTGTGACAATGAAAACAAAATTGTTACAGAACAGTGCATTTATATGTATTTTTTATTGGTATTTTTTTTTCATTTATAAAATGTTTACACCCCTGGTCTTAACATTTATATATTTTATTTATGTAACGACTTTGCTAGTTAATCTAGCATCTTTAATGGTAACATCGTATTTTGTTTAAAACAATGGACATTGTACCCATGACATCAACCATAGGTATCTGTTGTTGTGAAATTCTAATTGGCAGGTGGTTACCATTAAGAGGGCCTCTAAGTGGCCACATTCTTAATTATGCATAAACTGCTTATTTAAAAGATGAATTTCATTAAAAAAATTCACCTTCGGTACAACTGGTATGGACCTGGTAATTAGCTATAGAGTAAATGTCTACATTATGCAGCAACCTGTTTTTTTTAGGTATAATAATACTGCACGTCATATGATGCCTGATCATGGTTTTATCGGGTTTGTATGCTTTGTGTATGGGCTAAGCACACACAAGCCAGCCTGTATACAAGGCCTTCCATACACATTTTTCTCTCTCACATACATATTCACACACACTTAGTATACTGACACTGAATGTACTGATTGAAACATGCAACACATATTTTGTGCTTGTATTTTGCAGGGAGAAAGGGAGAGATGAACATCACTTGATTAGTATTCAAATGCTAATGTCACACACATTCACATTTGGTATTCACAGGCTCATTTTTAACCGTGCATAATCCGTGATGGTCGCTAACATTTACTGGATCATTTGGCTGTGCGTGATTGTTCACACAGCTGTAAAACCAATGAGAGGACCTTCAGGGTCCTGCAGAAACAAACAGGTTCTTGTAAACTTCACATGCTTCATTTTCCTGGATAATGTTCTCTTATTGACAATGTGTAACATGTTATCAATAGCATGGATAGGTCCCTAGAATTACCACAGTGTTTGAGATTGTCAATATCAGGAAAACAAATACAGCAATCACAGTTTCCAGTTGCATGCAGGACACTAATGATGCTGAGTCTAAATGGTTGAGTTTATCCCTTCATTTGTTACACCACTCAATTGAGATCGTCAGTGTGTGTCAACATGGCTTTAGTTGTAGACTCGCTTGTGCTGCAGATGGTTGCTGAACCGTACTACACTGTGCTGTTTTGTTTGACTGTCACAACCCATTGTAACGCAGTGGCGGGTTGCTGTCACAATAAAAAATAAACCCATATTTTTTCTGTCATACTGTGAAAATGAGTGTGTTGCTTAAGCATTGACATCCACCTACAGGCTCTGTTTATGTCTTCATACAACACAAAGCATACCTGCAGCTCAGAAAAGGCTTTGTGTAGCGCTCTGTTCATTCGTTGTACCTTAACAAAACCAAACAACTGAAAAAAACATTGAATTCCAATGATATACAATGAGAGGAGAGTAGCAAGTTACCTACAACCTTGGCCGTGCAACACCTTGTTGGTACTTTCATGGCCAGTCACGCCTACAGTGTAGAAGGTCCATATAGAAAAAGTTCACTTCAAACTTCAAATGCAAGACTTTCACAAAGGAAAGCTCTCTTCATTTCAGGTGTGAAACCAAAAGTCAACACTGACTTCTTTTTAACGTATGTCAGTGGTCCCCAACCTTTTCCTAACTGCGGACCGGTCAACGCTTGACATTTTAATGCGGACAGGGGGGGGCTTGTTTCTTTGCTAAGACATGGTCCCATCTGGGGGTAATGGCAGACAAAGACACCCGAAGTTTGTTGCTTATGTTTAGTCTACTCCTTTGCCTTGTTTTGGTGGCTGTCACTGCAGAAAACACACAGATAGGATGTTGGAAATGGCAACAGGGTTTTCAGCGCTGTGTTAGCGATCTCTGGGTATTCTGCCATTAATATTAATCCAGAACACCGTCAGAGTTGTTGTCTCGAACACTGTTTTAAGGCCGCCGTCATTTGCGATCTCCAGCAGTTGGTCTTCTACTTGCACGGACATGCTGGATTCAGCTGGTCTGTTGACAAATGGGTCACGTACCCATTCCTTGTTTGTTCGTGGGTCCGTTGAGGTTGGGAAGTAGCGCTCAAACTCCTTTAACAGCGAAGACAGGTGATCGTGCACCAGCTTGGTGAGTGAGGGCCTAGGCTCAGTCTCACACAAAATTCCCTGCTAATGTTTGAAACATGTCCAATATGCCTCTGTTCACGCGTCGTCCCCACAAATCCAGTTTGGCTTTAAATGCAGCTACTTTATCTGCCAACTTAAAGGTAGTTGTCATTTTTCCCTGGAGTGACAGGTTGAGTTCATTGAGCAAGCTGAATATGTCGCACAAATAAGCCAGTTTTGCGACCCATTCCTCGTCACCTGAAATGTGCTGCCAGCGTCGACTTCTTTTCTGAGAGAAATCTTTGCAGCTGCTCTCGTAGTTCAAACACTCTGGCCAGTGATTTCCGACGAGATAACCATCTTATCTCTGTGTATAAGAGAAGACGTCTGTGCTCCGCGTCCATCTCCTCACAGAGCTGCTCAAACAGACTGCGAGTTAAGCGCGTGTGCTTTGATGTGGTTAATAACTTTAACGACAGTCTACTATCTACTCTATCTACAGTTGGTAGGAGAAGAATAAAATATTAAGTATGAATGCAAATAACAAAAGAGCGCGGAGAACATGTAGTAGGCATTGTAGCTTGTTGCCCGTGAAATCCGATGAGTCAAATTAAAATTATCAACCCAAAAATAATTAACAACTACCTCGCACAATTAATTATCTTTTGTAATTTACATTTATACCTACCAACTGTGGATGAAGTAGTAAGTCCCCCTTTATTATAGTCCCAGTCTAAGTCGAGCGGTCTTTTATTTTGAAACGTTTTTTTTATTTCGAAATGACCGTTTTAAAACCCGGTACTGATTGATCCACGGACCGGTACCGGTCCGCGGCCCGGGGGTTGGGGACCACTGACGTACGTTACTTTAAGCAGCTGGGTTTGTTTTTGGTACTTTAAACTTACCCAACCTGAATGTTGTGTATTAACTGTTTCTAACTTGGCCACTGGGCCCTGTACACAAAGCTAGAAGGGTACCAGCAGCATCATAATACAGTACTTTATTACATACATACCACTTTATGGCAAAATGAGTTTGTAGTCCAACTCAATTGTAATGTTAACAAGAGTGGAAAATATATTTTTTTATATTTATCTTGTCAGAACCAGTTTTCCGCAATCCTGCTGACAGATACACACACAACCACAAATTGTACTGAAAACACAACCTCCTTGATGAAGGGAACGCCTTCAATAACCGCAGTAGTTCAGGTTAACAAAGGCAGCAATTCAGAGATCTAAAACCAGGCTAGTGCAGAATATTAAGCACATCAAAGACAGAGGGAAACAAATGAAAAGCTGCATATGATGAAGTAAAGCATGCTTGGGATAGTTGTCTTTATGTCCTGCTTGATTTATCTACTTCTTGGTCATTACCACCCAAAGCAGACAAATGAATGTTTTCTGACCATTGAGCTCTGAGTAGAGTAAGATTAGATCAATGCAGCCTGAGAGTATAATAACCCTTATCAGGCTCATAATGCTACCTGATCTAAACTGCATTGATACACATAGATAATAAAGATATATTTGTTGGAAGCTTCTTCCAAATGTCCTTAAAATAACTGTGGACCTGAAACTATATCTGGAAAGAGAAGTAGAACCGACCACAGCAGACCAAGTACAACACTGACTCAAGCATTTACAGCTAGTGACATCAGCTGTGTCACAGTGCATGCCACTGTTATATAGCAGAATGTTCCCACAAACAAACAGACTAACAGTAGAAATGTTACAGCAACACGAAATAATCTTGTGTTTCTGTAGCAAAGGCCCAACATCGCTCTTTGCTTTGTAACATGATTGATGCTGAAGTGTGGTTTGAAGGGAGACGATCATTATTAAAACGAATATAAGTAAATCGCAGCGCTTCAAAAACAGATGACATTTTCATTCCATGTTTCCTGATGGATCATTACCGGACCGTTCTGTCTGTATGAGGACAATAAACTATTAACAAATCATTTATAGTTGTTGACAACTGCTCTTATGAAAGGCTCTGAGAGCTCTGAAGCATCTCGACACTGTACAAGGCCTTTTGTTGATTATGTTCAATATAACCAATACAATACAATCGCCATCCTACTGTTAGGGACTAACTGGCAACAAAGTAACAAAGCCAAGCAGCCACAGATCTGTGTGATGATTCACAAGAAAAAATATTAATACCTCCATGTGTTGATTTGTAACTAAAGTGAACTCCTGATCTGCATTAGCAATGCGCATGCCATGTGTGTCATTTTGTAACCATGGTAATACAAATGTACAGTACATATGTCACCATGCATTGAGGTGTGTTGTGCTTTGCATACCCTTTGTATTTTAGTTGTTTGTTAAAAAGTGGGTGAAACTCACAGCAGTCACACCGTATCTGTCTCTCACACATCTTTATTATTAAAGACATTCACCCCTACATAAAAGTGAAATAGTTTTTTTTAAGTATAACTAATAATAAATAGTAAATAGTTAATAGTTCCCTGTGGGTTTTATTACATAATAACCCATAAGTACAAGCAGTATACTGAGGAGCTTAGTGAGGATTAGTGTTTGCACCTTAGAGGGCACTGTATCCGGTTTTTATCTTCCATAGGGGCGGGCAGGGGTGAAACTGGACCGCAACGATCTAGAATGATGTTCCAGACCTTTCCTGTAAACGGACGTTACTTCATTTGACAACTCCTTATGCTACTGTAAATGCTACAATATATAATATAGTGATTATAGAGATGATTAACATGAACCCACTGGCTGGTTTTATTACAAAGGATAGCTTCAGTGAGGCAGCTAGTTTCAAATGGCTGTTGCTCAATGTTTTAACCATTATTGTTTCCAGTATGTGTGTGTGTATCTTGGCCCTGTAGACATCTTCAGATCATTTATTTACCCTAACCCTTAAAGCCCTAGATAAAAGACTAATAAGAACCGATGAAAACAGCAAATTCTCACCGGTTTTCAGTGTCCCCCATCTGCCAAGTCACACTTTAACCCTTGTATAGGGGCACTAAGAGGGCTACATTTCAAACATGGGGGCACAGAGAATGAATGCTTCATCACTCATCATTTACCAGAATTTGATCTTTGGTCCATGTCATGTCATTGTTACAGCTCTAAGAACAAAAAGGCAACAGTCTATCTTTAATAATCCAAACTGCTTAGGGCAAACTGAGGTTTTAGAATTGACTTGAAGGTGGTCAACACTCTTTCTTCATGAGAGTTAAAGTCTTTCTTTTACAGCTCTACCTCACTAAATAAATGACATCACTACTAACTGTGAAATCAAAGTACCGTCTGGTCTGACCGTCATTTACACACGATCAGTAATCATCACTATAGTAACATAAAGATGATCATCTGGGCTCCATACCAGTGTGTGACAACGTCTGTTTAAGGTCAGATCATTTTGTTTGAGGATTTCTTCTTCATGAAGCTTCCTGAAAAATGATTCAAAGTCAGTGTGTTTGTGTGTCAGAGCTGTTAATGAAGGATCCTGTGGCAGACTCAATAAGAAGCTGCCGTGGCTTCATTTAGCCAAGATTTAAATAGATTTTGGCCTATGAGTTGGCTGATTTGGGTTCTGGAATACTTCCTGCTGCAGCCCAATTTGACTTTGCTCTGATTTTACTTCTGCACACTGACGGTTGCTGACTCCTTACAGTTTATTTATTCTGCTTTCTAAACCAGAGCATCGTTAAAAGTCTCATCCCACAAGAAATGCATTTTTAAACAATGAATCTGACAGTCAGGTCAAGTCGGTTTTGTTTAATTAATAAAATACTCATGATATGAAAAAAAACACAATAACAGAGTCAGTCTCATAGACATTATGTCTGGCTTTTCTTGAAAGTCCTTTGAATCATTGAGCAGTGAAGGAGATGAAATACACCAAGGTTGATGCATCAGTGATGGTTCGTTTTTTCTGGTTTGAGAGGCCGAGGATCCCATTTTGCAGTGCTGATAGAATGGCATCGATACCAACAGATCCAGAATGCCAATTTTGTAACTTCCTCTGTCTTTCTTTACACATTAAACTGTCCAAAAAAAGAGAGGAGGAGGCCTGCATGCCATCTTATTTTCATTTTCAGAACATCTCTAAGTTTTGCACACTAGGTCACAGTCAAAATCTTTGTGTCCGTGGTAACTGGCAAAGCTAGTACAATCGACCAATTGTCTGTTGCAGATATGTTGTTATTAGCACATGCTGCATATCAACCAAGACATTACAGTGCAGAAATACCAAAGGAATGATGTAAATGATGAAAGGTCATCCATGAAATAGTTTGCAAGCCAGAGGAGCAAGACAAGTTTCAAATGTAGTATCATGCTCAGTTTATAGTCACAGTTACGTATTAAATAAATGTAAGGGACTTTATTAAAACCGTGTTTACAGTGAAAAATAAATTGTAAACATTATTCTTACAGAAGTAAAACTTACTTTAATTATGAGTTTTTGGCCACTTGGGGGCAGCAGATACAAGCTGTGAGCACACCATTGACATATCATCTTTTCTGTTGATACCCTGAACTTTTTGACAAAGCATTACTTACTTACACGTTACAGGACATTATAATTTATTTATAGACAAAATTCTGCCTAACTGTTAAAGGTTAGGTCTGATATTCACTTTCACTTTTCAAATTATCAGTCATTGTAATTGTACAATATGTTTGTGTTGATTTGTCCTGTACACGTGACATCCATTGCACGTCTGTCCGTCCTGGGAGAGGGATCCCTCCTCTGTGGCTCTTCCTGAGGTTTCTTCCACATTTTTTTTCCTGTTAAAGGTTTTTTGTGGTTTTAATTTTTTCCTCACTTGAACCGAGGGTCTAAGGACAGAGGGTGTTACACTCCCTGTACAGATTGTAAAGCCCTCAGAGGCAAATGTACTTTGTGACTTGAATTGAATTGAATTTTTAGGAAATCTTACTGGAAACCACCAAAAAAGACACCATGAGAGTCAATCAAACAGTAAAGTTGCAGGAAATAAAACTGAAACAACAAGCTGAAAGATGCTAAAAAGTTTCAGGAAGCAGAAGCAAGCCGCGCAATAATTCTCAGTAGTTTCTACACAACTACAATCAACCACTTTCACATTACACATTATTTTATCGACTGTTACTGTAAAGGAGATTTATGCAGCTTTAAACTTTCATATATCAATATCTGTTCTGACCTCATAAATTCAGTATTGGCCAGACTCTGGTAGATTCTGAGGGCCTAATGGGACAACAATCCTGTTTATTCATCTGTCTTTTAATATTTCAGCAGTCCTTCAACTTGTCCTTGCTAACTAGGCCCCGGCTTTAATCCCCGGCACCGCCACTGCTTTATTGGGGTGTCAGTAGCTCAGTCCATAGAGACTTGTCTTGGGAACCGGAGGGTGGCTAGTTCAAGCCCAGCATAGACCATCATATGGATGGTGGACGGGCAGCTGAAGAGGTGCATCTTGGGCACTGCCGAGGTGCCCTTGAGCACAGCACTGAACCCCCAAATTGGTCACAGGGTGCTTTTCTAGGTGGCTGCCCAACACTCACTAAAAAATGCATGTAAAAAAAAGAGTGAAATAGAATTTCCCCTTGAGGGATTAATGAAGGATTTCTTCTTCTATCAAATAGTTTTACAGTTTGCTTGATTTTGCATTCCAACTCTCTCACATTTCTCTGAACATTGATGCATAGTATGACTGGCCTTCAGCTGTTCTATCTACAGTAAAAGTTCTTATTCATGTGATGGCACCAGTGTTTGGTGCACCCACTCCAGTTCGATTCAATCCAGCTGAGACAGAGATGGAGGAGGGCCTCACCACACATACGGGATGAGGGTTATAAAACTGATGCTGTGGCTCGGCATCAGGAACATGTCCTTACTGTTTTGTTCATTCAATAAATGGGGCTTTTTACAAAATGGCCACAGACAGGTCATTTGGTAGAGAAAATAGACTGGTCTGAGCATGGCTGCGCACACACAGGACACATTATGGTGCTGTGTTTAGGACCCTTGGCTGCCTCATTTAGAGCATATTTTTCTGCACGATGGGATGCAAAGAAACATACAGCTGCTTCAGAATGTACACAGGAGTGCAGAGCATTCCCGCCACACTTAATTTCTCCTTCTCATGTTCCCTTTTTATCTTTTCTCTATCATTCACATCTCTTCTCCCTCACTTCCTTCTCCTCTCACCTCTCCATCTCCACCCTTTATCTCCCGTTACTGGTCTCCCTCATTTGTCATCGCTCTCTCTTTTTTTTTTTTCCTCTCTCTAAGGAACCAGATGTGTTGCTTGTATGATTTATTCAGATGCAGAGATTGGGTCTGAGAGAGTGTGCTGCAGGCAGAATGCACTCTGCTCGAGTTCAAATGGTTGAGTAAACTTCCTACTCTCATTGCTGATGCAAATGAGTCAAACTCATTATATGAATCAGGCTTTTTACTCTTCTTCTGGCTGAAAAAATTGCATCATCTGTTTTTTTGTTTGTTTGTTTTTTTGCATTGGCCGGCGTAAAAAGTAAAAATAAATAAAATTGCAACTGAACATATCTGAAATATCTTGCTGAGGGTCAATTGAAGCTAATATTAACTAAAGATAAATCAAACAATGACAAATAGCGCACAGTATTTATTTTACAGAGTATCACAGTCAGGCTAGCCACTATCTTTATACATTTATGTATGGAAACATCATGCTGCTGTTAATGGACCCTGAGTTAAATATTTTAAGTAATGGCTTTAAAGATGTAACGAATACTTAAATGATTAAATGATGCAGATTTTATGAGTGCTTTAGATTGCCCTTATATGTATGGTCATCTTTCCTTTTCTATTTCACGTGTAAGAGTGCAAACTGTACAAGTATGTCTCTGGTAGAAAAAGGTTAAAGGGCTCTTGAGACGTCAGCTTTCAGACTACATTAGACGTCTGCCTTTGATTTGTTTTGCCAGTAGAACGCATTTAGGTTAACTGTGCTTCAGTTCAAACACATCAAGGTAAATTGGACCATTTGAACAACTGTGGTTATGCACTTGTGCCTCTCAGAGAAGATTTCGTTCTTGCTGCTGCTCACTTCGACAGCATTCAGGAGATTTGTGGAGAAACAGTAAAAAGCCCACCAGTCATTGTGATACATACAGACACCCTGTTGCAACTCTATCAAAATGTAAATACAGCAGCATATCTGAAGTTGAGGCAAAACAAAAACAACATACAAAACCCTGTTTTGCCCAATAACTAACATGAAAGCACCACATGGTTTATGTATATATGCTGTATAAATAAAGGTTTTACCATGAAATATGACTGTGTTTTATGTCATATTTACTTTTACTGTCATAGTTTGGCTGTAAAAGTAAATATGACTATAAAATCTATAGACTTTTTTTTTACAGTTATTCATATTCATATTGTAAAAAACACACGTTTGGGTTAGACTTTGTTCTTATTGTGAACATATCTGAAGGTTTGTCCTTCAGGTTGTGTGAGATGCTGGCTGGGAATTGAGGAGGCACAATAAACCAGTCTGAAGAATAATTTTCCCTTCATGTTAGGTTAGTCTTGCAATGTAAAAAAAAAATACTCATTCATTCATTTCAGGCCCTCCAGTTTAATGTAATGACTGTGATTTAATATAGCAAAACCCACAAAAAAACACCCTAAAATTAGCCTAAAATGAACACAGTGATTAATGAAATTGTTATGCCACATAAGGAATAAATATAAAATTACATAAATATCCAGAAAAAAAAGCAGTCTTAAAAAGGACAGTAGCCTAGCTTTACAGTGTAACCACTATATTAGTCTGACTAGTGGACTTTGTGGAATTTAGTGCTGCTAATTCATTAATTATATCCATTTCCAAAGGCATATTATTGATGGTAACCTCGTGGATGAATACATCATTGATTTATTAAACAAACAAACAGGTGTTTTTATTGAAAAATAGGCGCCTCCAAAAAAAAGAGCCTCTTGTCTTGTCTCCTCAGAAACTAAAGTTTTCAGAGAGGAAATGTGTAACAGCTGTACAATAATGCAATGATGTCTTGAAGCCCAGATCTCAGGCGCTGTTATCTGAATGGTGCAGGAGTTCCTCTCTGCAATGGAGCAACAGGTCGAGGGCAGCAAAGCAGAGTGTGTAAACAGTGAACTTGTACTATGACATTAAGTGCAAAAAAAAAAAGAAAAAGTGGCCTGCTGGTGTAAATCCGAGCATGGTTCCTATTTTCCTGTTATCTGACTCCAGTTTCTGTTCTCTGTCATCAGACGAGACCAACCCTATTTTAGGCTTCAGAGCCCCCGTGTCGCTTCCCACAGGCTATTGGAGCACATATGGCACTACAGAAACACTGCTGAGGGTGAGATTATCAATTCATTGCTTTGTTGTTTGGGCTTCCCTTCAGGGACACACGGCTTCCTCTCTTCTCTGTTCAGGTACATGTTTAAAAAAAAGAAGTCGGTCATGGAATACACGGCTGGTTTGGGGTTGATAATTCATTGCTTTGTTAATGTCTCCTTCAGGAGTGAGTGGCTACATCTAAAAAAGCCGGAAATGTATTCCTTTAATGTGTGATTGTCACATACTCAACAGGACGCCTGCAGACTCCCCTTGGCAATCAGCTGAGTGGCACACAGACATAATTGTTAAACAGTTAACAGCAGGTGTGCTAGTGGGTTTATCAACTGGGTTCTTTCCATTATGAAGGGAACACGAGAGAGGCTCAATTATAGAATCATTGAACCTCTGGGAAGATTCTCACAATACGACTCATCCTGTGTGCACAGAGGAGCTGGCTCACAAATATCACTGGAGGGAAGAGCAGATATTTGAGAGCTCGGATTGTTACACCAGCATTAGGTATAGGAAATTGCACACTGGTGGCTCCAAAGTGGCAGCAAGACAACTATTTCCCCCATGTTAGCCAAATATCCTACATCCTGTTATTGATTACAGCTAAAATGTTCAGTTTGGCTCATTTATAGCCCTCTTCATCCAGCTTATTTACTGGATGAAGAGGGTTTAATTATGTGCTGGAGGGGTAATCTGGAGATATCCTGGTGGGGCTCTGATGTATCCGGGTGAAGGCTGAGCTGATGGAGGGAAATACTCTCAAACACACAGACAGTTGCAGTTCATACCAAGTCAACAGGAGGAAAATCAATTCAAATCCTACCTTGACTAAAAGAGACTAGAAAGACTGTTCTCATGAGAGCCGTGCATGCATGACCCTGCAAACTGCTACTGCCCACCTGACCCAAAAATCCTGAATAAAAGTACTTTGTGAAGGTTTCTTTTATTTGCCAATATGATCAAGCGAGATAAGATAAGATAGACTTGATAACTCTGCATCGAGAAAAACACACATGTGACAGCAGCTTGTATATGCGATATATAGAAACAAGTCATGTTGAAGAAAGTCATGAAGTCATGCTGGTGTTAAAGAGTGTGACAGCTGCTGGAATGAAGGACCTGTGGTAGTGTCTTTCTTACATGGTGTCAGTAGCAGTCTGTAAATGATGGACATCAGCTCTGCAGAAGAGGTCGAGGTGTGCACAGATGATGACAGTGTAATCTTAAAAACCGATATCTGTGGAAAACAAAACAAAAAAAGCTTTTTTTATGTAATTTGCTTTAATTTGCAAATATCTGTTCATAGATATTAACAGAAATCATTCTTGTGTATAAAGTTGCTAATCATATTGTAGAGGAAGTCTGGGCCTGGGTATCGGTTAACTGTTTTTTTGGATATCCACTAGCTACACCAAAAGCCCAACAATGGTCTTTGCTTATCATCAGGTTTTAATATTATGGAAAATAAAAACAAACAAACAAAAATAAATAAATAAATAACAGGACCACTTATACTCAGGTAAGACACCATATTTAATGTTCAGACTTTGTTGATTTTTGTACATAATACACTCATTTGTTTAAGAGTTTGATGCCTGCGACATATTTTTTAAAAAGTTGGACAGGAGTAACAAAAGACTGTAAAGGTTGCATAATGCTCTGAAGACACCTGTTTGTAACAGGATCATTGATAACAGGTACAGTAGTAATAATAATTAGGTATGAATCATCTTTAAAAGGCTCAGTCGGTCACAAACGAGATGAGAAGAGGTTCAGCACTTTGTCTTAGTCAAACAGTATAAGAACAACCTTCCTTCAAACACAGGATGGATTTCATGAACAATGTGAACATAATCCAGAGAAATCCCCGCTCATAAGCAGCACCTCATGGGCACAGAAACACAGATTGTCCCTGCAAATGCAAGTTAAGATTGTACCGTGCAAACATAAAAACAGATAAACAACATCCAGAAGCGCCGCCGCCAACTTTCCCTTTGACTTTCTCTGTAGTAAATCGAAGCTGTCACATGACTGAATGGGGTCATGAAGGAGAGTTTGCTGCAGACGCCTTTAGTACAATAATGCAAGATTGACCTGTGCATAGGAGTTTCTGTGTCAGACATGACATCAGTGATGTAAAGTACCCCAGGATGACATGTAAAACAGTAAAAATGTCCCTTTGAGGAAACACTGACTTTGACATGAAATGAAAAGGCGGCGTACATTCGTGTCTCCATACAAGAAAACTCCATCAAGGACAAGGTTCACTGTGAAACCCTGTTAGACTGTTTGGGTTATCAAGAGAGCCATGGTTATCATAGAGACAGCACTTTGCTTTTTTTCTCCCCTTTCACAGCCATCCTCTGGATTTAAAGCCTGGACTCAGCGATGATATTCTTCACACATGAACTGTATCTTTTATCTGCGCCTCTTTGGTGTGAGGGAGTGGGGGGGGGCATAATCACACATGATTGTGTAGTTAAACCTAAAACCCTCAGACAGATGTTAAAAGGAAATGAGGTTAAGAGCAGGTGCATCTCTGGCATAATCAAGTAGGCAAGCTTTACAGCATCACCGGAGGGAAGACTGTAAAAATCCCCGCTTCCATCTCATCTCCTCAGGGGCACTTTGCGCTCTTTCAAAAAGAATCAGCAACAGAGATAAAGAAAAAAAGCAGCGGGCTGATGGATGGATAGATGGTACACAGGGTGAGGTTATTAATTCGGAGCTTTGTTGAAGCCGGTTCCCTCAGGACCACCTGGCTGCTTTTCAAAATGCCTCAACCGAGGTACAGTCAGATATATTAAGTTGTTGAAGGACTAATGCAAAACAGCTCTGAGGGCCCTCAGAAGTGTGCTTATTCACAAACCTGCTCGGGATTAAAAGGTCAAGTGCAGCTATGCCGTTAGGGGTTATCAAATGGGCAACCTCCATTATACAGATAGCATCGGGAGGGCCTGATCATCAATTCATCACAATGTTAGAAAAGTTTCCCATGGGCGTACATGTTTTCCTCTTACAAGATACGATTCAACGGTGGTAGAGAGGGCACAATCTCCCACGGGAGTTATCAGTTGCATTTTTAAAAAAATAAAAAAATAAAACTAGAGCCAGGTAAACACAATCCTGCTGTCTAACCTCAGGCTCAGTGTACTTACATGTGAATGGAGGTGTGCGATAATGTATTTACATGTATCAGACAGAACATCTTTGTATTTCATTGCACATACATCCACAGGGGTCCTGGAGGCCTGCTGTCTGTCAGGATACAGGATACCGTTGTGGTGTTACTGTAAATATATACTGAAACACACTATATGGAAACAAAGTGTGATTTAACACTATATCCACCGACATTCACACAACACCTAGAACTGGAGAAGGGGTCATTTATACCCGCTGCTGCAACAGTGTCAATCATAGAAAGATGATTTTTTGTTAAACCAATTCTTTTTTTCAATCTGTTTTCAATAAATAATGATAAAGACAAGTGACAAGTGATTCTACATTGTCCACAGGTGTGAATCATCCTGTGATAAGGGCTTGCCCAAAGTCAGCTGGGATGGACTCCCCTATTGTGACCCTGATGAAGATAAGCAGTTACATGTAATGATCAACAGATCAAATCCATTTTATGAATTATTATCATAAACTGTAGACAAACATGTTTCCAAATCTATCTATCTAGCCTAATATTTATTAAATATATCTAGCTATAACTCATGATATGGCATTATGCTAATCAAATATACACAGTTTTGCCCATTACGCAGTTCATGTAGCTTTTTACAACTTCACATCAACGTTACGTCATGACCGGTGGCACCAGGTGATCAAAGATCGATCAAAGGGTCTCAACATGGACGACGAGAGACTAATTGTTGAAGTGGAACAACACACAATCATTTATGACACAACAGATGATTTTTATAATCTCCTCCACGTCGGAGAAGCAAAGTCAGCTGTTTGTTGTTGTTTACTTTATACACTGTTTATCGGGTTTCGCTTACGTCCAGGATTCTCGCGTGATCGTGTGATCTCGCGTGAAAACGGCCGACTCGCTCCTCTGCCGTTCCGCGGCTGAAAAGCGTTAAACTACAAAGGACTTTGTGAACGGAGGTAACCAGACAGAGGCCAGTGTGTGGAGTGTGGGCGAACATAAAAACTAAGTGTAATTAAACAAACAAATTAAATTAAATTAAATAAACAAAAACGAATTAGCTTTTACTACAGCAAAAAAGGAAGGACTCAAAAAAAGCTAGACTCAAAAAAAAGCTAAGAAAAATTCTAAATTCTAAATTTGATAAATAAAAAGTCAATCTAATCAACAGCACAGCCAGCAGACCTAGTCGGTTCAGCGTCTTGACACACGATAAATAAATTTCTTTGTGATCATCACATTCTATCATGTCATTTCTTTTGTAACAGTAAATTATTTCTTACTTCAGGGGTCCCGGTAAGGTCAACAATTTTTGCTTTGGGTTTGTTATAAACATTTTTTTTACCATGCACAGGGTTCAAAAGTATGAACACAACTAGTTCCAATCCTTATATCATGTAGAACAATAAAGACAAACAGCACTGAAATGCAGGTTAAATTGAAAACGACAGAAATGTATTTCAGACACAAAGAAACAAGAGTTCAACCCGGAAATCCGTCCCACAGTTCAGTCCCTGTTTTTAGTAGACAAAAAAAAACAAAATCAAAAAATTTAAATCAAATCAAGTTTATTTATATAGCCCTTTACAATAGCCAGACGGTACCCAACGTGCTTTACAACAAAGCCATAAAAACAATACATAACAGATACATAACAAATAAATACAATGAAATTAAAATACAAAAAATGAAAAGTTTAACACTGTAGTGTTAAAATCCTTCCAGAAATACATAAGAAGCAGCAGACAGAAGGAGTACACCTGAAGGAACGGCACTGCCCTAGTCGGAATGAAATGCTAATCTAAAAAAGTGGGTCTTAAGTTTTGATTTTAAAAGGCTGAGATTACTAGTGGTGCGAATGTCGGCTGACAGTTTGTTCCACAGTCTGGGAGCAGCGACGGCAAAGGAACAATCGCCCCATTGTTTAAGTCTGGACCTTGGGGCCTCCAGCAGAAGCTGACCCAAAGAGCGCAGGGCTCTGCCACAATTGCGAAAAGTTAAAATCTCTGCCAGGTAGGGGGGAGCCAAGCAATTAATGGCGTTAAAAACAAACAACAGAAGTTTAAAATCAATTTTAAAATGAACTGGGAACCAGTGTAGTGATGCCAGCACAGGGGTAATATGTTCACATCTGGACGTGCCCACTAAAAATCGGGCAGCAGCGTTCTGCACAAGTTGGAGACGAGCAATAGAGGACTGAGTGAGTCCAACGTAAAGGGCGTTGCAGTAATCAAGTCTGGAGCTAATTAAAGCATGGATTGCCCTCTCAAGATCCTGCCGACTGAGAAAAGATTTTACTTTTGCCAATAGACAGGGTAAAAAAAAGCTCATGCTGACAACAGAGCTGATCTGTTTGTCAAATTTTAGCCTATTATCAAATGTTACCCCAAGGTTTTTGACATGTGTTCTAAACAGAGGGGCTGGAGTGCCAGAGTTTATGATGAAAACATTTGACATAAATGAAAAAAAATAATGAAGCAGTCCACATAGGTCCGGTCGAGTCACTCAACTTCAGTCTGCGTTTTGTCTTGTCAGTCCTGCAACAAAAAACTCCAACTCCAGATCCTGAAATAATCCTTTTTTTGAGAGTGTGGAAGATGAGCAACAGTACTTCAGAGCGATTGCGGATGTTAGAAGCTTACTCAAGTGATGATAAGCTTGAGCTTTGGCCAAAACTCTGGTTTATTAACTATAGCACTGAGGATGCAAGGAGATATGGCACATGGCAGTAGCGAATACATACCGGGGTACCTGATAGAGTGTGTGTATGTGCAGCTTTACTGACTACAAATGCGGTTGCTGTAATAACTCAAATCAAACCAATCTTAACATGGTGAATGATCTAGAGCGGACTTAACCAAAAAAAAACAATAACGATGCCAACATGCAGCCTGATCCTCTCGCTGCTTCCTTTGTCTGACCAGTCAACTCTGCGCCATTTTTTTTTTAAACAGAGGGGAATGCTGGGATTTGTGGAGGTCTGTGAGTTAAGGCCAACTCACACAGGACGCGGAACGGAAGCGGCACGGCACCGCCGCGGTCACCGTAGCAAATAGAAGTCTAGTCAATGAGAGCACTCACACAGGGCGTGGTCCAGGCGCGGCTCAGAAGCGTCCCAGAAGCGGCTCACCGCGCCACGGCGCGAGCTTTCCGTTTCATTCCTATTTTTACCGCGAGCCGCGGCTTAACCTCGTAAATTTCAACAGAGCACTGCGCACCAGACAGGAAACCCGGCCTTGAATCAACATAATAAACTTCCGCCCCCTTTTAAAATAAAACACAATACGCAGTTCATGTAGCTTTTTACAACTTCACATCAACGTTACGTCATGGCCGGTGGCACCAGGTGATCAAAGATCGATCAAAGGGTCTCAACATGGACGATGAGAGACTAATTGTTGAAGTGGAACAACACACAATCATTAATGACACAACAGATGCTTTTTATAATCTCCTCCACGTCGGAGAAGCAAAGTCAGCTGTTTGTTGTTGTTTTCTTTATACACTGTTTGTCGCGGGGTCTCGCTTGGATTCTCGCGTGATCTCGCGTGAAAACGGCCGGCTCGCTCCACTGCCGTTCCGCCCCCTGTGTGAGTCCCGTGTTAGGAAATGGGATTGGATGAAGTCTTATCTTAGTGCTATAATTTGACAACTCTGAGTGAGATCAATTAGTTAAACCACTACAGTGCTAATATTTGAATGGGCCCCGGGGCCACTTTGTACTTGAAAAGTTGGCCCTGAGGTCAAAAAAGTGAAGAACTTTTGATCTGAATAATGTTTGGTACCCACATCTTTCATAATTCAAACCCATTTTTCGGCAAACTCATGAACTGAAAGGAGTTTTATGCATTTGAAAACAGCAGTGACATAAAGGATCATTGATTTGTGAAAATGAAAACATGTTGTGTTGACAATGAAGAATGATTCCACAGCTCTCGTTGGTGTATACAGTATTCAATGATCACTGTGATCACGTCTCGCCTTTGGGACTGTGAGCATGATTTATGCATGACTAATCATTAGCCATTAGAGTTTTATTAAATCTCTTGTATGGCTAACTGATTTTTCGGCCCTTTAGGGGCAGCAGAAACAACAGTGACATATAAACTGTTGATATAGCCGACTTGTTAACAGTTGCTTATTTACACATCCAGCAGTGCAGAGCAACATTAGCTTTCATTTGGAATTGTGTTTGTGTCCACCTGATGAATAGAAGTCCAATATTCATTCCTTTTAGACCTGTTTTTGGTGCCCACTAACCCCTGAGGGAAATCTCTGTCTATTTAGTTGCTAAATGCTCCACTATGTTTATCAGTTAGTCTCTAATCTAATCTAATGTCTGTCTGCTGTTTGGTGCTGAGCAGGTTGTGTACAGTCGGATTCTGAGGCTCTTTCACTGAAAACAGCCGCCTGCTGCGAGTGAAAACGACACTGTGGGAGTGATGCCGAGATGGTTAAGTCGTCACAGGGTGGTACAAATAAAGCAGCAGGAAGACTCAGATGAAGACATTCGAAGCAGATGCGACAGTTCAATGATTTAATGTCCAGCTGAGTGATAAGCAGATAAGATCCAGTTCAGATATCAGAAGAATGACAGCAAAAACTAATCACAAAGTATCTGGGCTGGTTCATGCACTGATTGGCTAAGCTGCAAGTGAGGAGGTGGGTGAAAAAGACGGATCACAAAGGGTGTGTGGGACTAGTTTAGATGCAACTTCTAAAAGTGTGAAAAAATGACGAAGCCGGAGGCCGAACAGTCTTTTTACCTTTTATATAAAGGAAATAAAATATACAGGACAGATCACATTCAGTAACTTCATTTTTTCTGATTTCTTCTCCTTCTGTTAAAAAAAAAAAGTTTTTTCTCTCTCCCTTTGTGAACACTAAACGCCATCTACTGGCCATTCTGAATAACAACACTAACGTTAACTCCAAAATAATCACTTGCCTTTAACGGTATTTTTAAACTCTGTTTACTATTTATCTTTTTAATCCGACTAATAATGAAGTAATTAATTAGCAATGAACTTAAAGTGCTTTTAACAAAAGAAGATACAACAGGGTGCTCATGCTGTCAATTATGTCCAAATGCAGTGTACTGTGAGCACCCGAATGGCGCAAATGGTCAAAAAGTTGAGTGTTGAACACTGGACCCTTCTTGGTCACCTTTTTGGCTACGTAAGCAGAAGGGGAGGGACCGCTGACATTGTAAAAATAGATGCTGGATGCAATGAACAGTTACAAATGTAAGTTGTACTATATACTACTACTATATATACTTCTACTATATTGTATATGTATAATTGTCGGCGCTAATGCTAAGAAGTTATAAACTAGTTTAATAGTTATTATGAAGTGCACAGTGTTACGACCTCGTACAAGGGGTAGGGGGAAGTAACAGGTGTTAAAGGTTTTAAATAAAGATATTTATTAAATGAAAGATCAAATTGTCTTGTCAAAAGGAGGTGAGGTAGCAAGGGAACAAAGGACACAACAAAGAAATACAACAAAAGGAGAACTGTCTTTAAACAGAGCCTATCTTATCTACGTTAAACAAAACGTGAAAGAAAAATATCACTGTACTTAATAACACATCAAATAACAGCACCTTTTAAACTAATGAATATGAACAGAAATCTGTGTAATCAGTAAACTCTACAAACCAAATTAAAAGAAAAAGAAAAAACAAAATAACCTCCACGAACAAGAAACAAGTAAACACACACAGTAAACATTTACGGTTCCAGCAACGAGGCCAGCTCACAAATACAAAATGCAAGCCAGCCTGATCGTTTGGCGGCTCCAGTTTAAATGACCGGGATGCCAGCAATTGGGCCCCTCTGATTGGAGGAGGATGCCCCGCCAGTCCTGGTCCTGCACACCTCGAGGACGTGCTGCAGAGCATGACCAGGCGACCAGGGCCAACCAGGTGCCAGCAGCCACACACCTGCATTTACATAAAAGCACTACACACACAGATATACAGGGGACGAGAACACGACTGCCCTAACAACAGTGGCCACAGATGAATCAAGACAACACTTTCCTGCTGTAGTACATGAAAAACATGCTTTTCTTCGGAGGTTTTCTCACTGAGTGAAATGACCCAGACATATTTATATAGACGCCATGATAAGAGCTCTTTGTATCCTCTAAATTTTAAGGAAAGGAGCTTCAATGCTCTCTTCTTATCTCTCTTAGCATACACCACACCATCCTTTTTTAAAAAAAAGAAGATAATCCCACAAATTCCATTCAATATAACATTAAAAAACGTGTTGACGTGATATAAAAACTTTGATCATGAAGTCAGATGTCACTGTACAGGTCTAGAGTTTATCAGTACAGACTGCAGTCTGTGAACAGAGGCTTGTGTCCTCTATAAAACCTCTGTCTTCACTGTGCTGCCTTTTTATAAACTCTGATGAACTGATCATGTCTCCTTCCTCTTCATCTCCTGCAGTTATTTGCTGGAGTTGCGTTCACAGACGTGTTCATGTCTGCTGTAGTGAAAAACTTTCTCAGTGTTAAAATGTCCTTTAAAAAACTAGCTTCGTCAAACCTTCTCTGACTGTGCAGGACGTCCAGCGTCTCTGAAGATCATCACGGAAGTGATGATGTTATTAAGGTCAAGGAAAAGTGTTTAGGAGAGGACATAAGAGTTGAGTTTTTGACCGTACCCCATGTGTCTGACTCTGCTCTCTACTCACATGACCATCAATAGCAACCAGCCCTGCCTGCAAGAGCTGTGGACAAACTGCCAGTCCCCTCTGGTCATAGTTCTACCCACACACAGTCTGGGCTGCTCGGGTGTATGTAAACCAGTCAGCAAGCCAGGTCTCATGCCTGGCCTTCCCTCTGCCAGGCCTCCACCTCGGTTCCTTCTCCCTCCTCTCCCCAGCCAGCTACATCTAGATCTCATAGTTAATGACCTGTTTTCACCTCACCTGCCTATCCTGTGTCTGCATTCGGGTTCAGCCTTAATAAATAATGACAGGCACAGGTGACATGGAAGTAAAAAGTCAATCTATCAAAATAAAAGCCAAGAGGATTGAATGGACATTCTATATAAATAACAAAGCACAGAATCTATACCAGAGATGGAGAGATGAGTGGATCATACAGCCTATTGTTACCTTGGTACAGATCATGCCATTTATACTGTTGCTTGAACTGAATTGAATGAACTGGCTATACACAGACTTGAGGAGACACAGGGGGACAGACATGTAAACTCCTGACATAAATCTGAGGACAGCTGCAGATTCAGGTGACAATTCTCAGTAGGTTCATCACTCGGTGGAACCACATTCACATTGTTTTCACAGTATCATTCGATACCTCGACGATGGCCTCTTTAACAAAACCATCAGGGAGTGTCTGATGACCCGGTGATTAACATGCATATCACATTGCGTGTCATACCACCTCCTTTTCTGCGTAGATAAAGGAAAACAATCAGTCTGGCACGGTGAATTAAAGCCAGTTCAACCAGGAGAGACTTCAGAGTTAACAATTATCTAACCGCTGCATGCTACAAGACCCCACTGGGAAAACATTACATTTTAAGGGGGTAGTGAGACCAGACTAGACTAGACTCTGGTGGTGGTGGTGATGGATGAAGAGGATGCTGAGATGTGGATGATGAAAAGAGAAGCTGGTTTCTGATAAGCTCAGACAGTGATGCAAGTGGGAAGAAAATCAGAACCAGGTGGAGGACGGCCACGATGATTCACACTGAAATGGCAGCTGACAGCACGGGAAAGAGAACGTGTTTAAAGTTTGACAGCAAAGAAGTGATTGGCCAATCGAGGTCTGTTTACCTAAAGAGAAAATAGACCTAATCAGCTGATGCAGGAAAACAAAAGAGCGAGCGAGACAGGAATGAGTGACATGTGAATAGTCTTTCATTTCAGTACACCGCTGTCTATATTTAATAAATTATGACTTTTTTCTTTAAACATCCTTCACTGATTACAGCATTGTATTTTTCAAAAGGCTATTAATCCTACTTTTTTTTTTTTTTTGCATATACTGTCTGCAAGGATTTATGTTCATTTTCCACTAAATTGCAAGTATTAATGCTTCTGGGAGGTAAACATAACACAGTGTGGATTAGATATGCAATCAATGATTTGTTCCAACACAGGAAGTAGTGTGATATGCTTACACTGCAGCATTAACTTTTTCAATATTAGAGTCTTTCCATAAATTAAATGAAGTGCTTTTGGTTGCACAAACATGACAATAAAAGCACTTTAATTGCCAAGAGGGGATATTGTAGGAACACAAATAATTCACTGTAAACATTTTGCTGAATTAAGATGTTTACAATTTGATTATTGCTGTAGGCTACTGGCAATGGACATTATGTTTATTCTAGATGATTTGTTGTTGCTGTAATATGCATGACATTTATGTTAAAAGACATACTAGCTACTACTTATCATGAAGCCACTGGACTGTGGAAATATCTCCCCCCCAAAAAATATAAATTCAAGCAAAAGATCTAGTGTGAACACACACACACATTTACCCGCAGTGTAAAACACACATGGAACATTATGCCAGTGTACATACAGTATGCTCAGCTAAACGGGAAATCCAAGAAGGCAGCACTGCGCAAAACCTCTCTGCATGTTTCCCTCCTTGTAGAATGTGTTGGTGCACCATGGGGTGTGTCATAAATAAACATCATAATTCAACAAAACGACACAGATTCCAGTGTCTAAAGATCAGTTTCTGACATGAGTCAACACACCCACTTGGCAGCATGTTGGTTTTGGTCGTTTCAGAAGGCTACATCCTTAACAAACCCTGCTGTGTTCACTCCTGAGATGACTAAACATGGCTACAAAAGATATGATTAATTTGAATTCAGTCCAATTTAATTTATTTAGCGCCAAATTAGTTATGTCATGACACTTTCCATATAGAGCAAATCTAGATTCCTTCTACTCCTTGTAATAATATTTACAGAGACTCAACAGTTCCCACCATGAGCAAAAGCTTGGTGATGGTGGCAAGCAAATGGAAGATACATTTTGGTCTCAGTGTTGGAATTTAATGTTTAGTGCTTCTGCTTTTATGTGAAGCTTGATGTGTGCTTACAGGCAGTTGATACATAAGGATGACTCAAGACCTGCATCACCTTTCTGGATTTATTTCACAACAAAGCATACTGCATATTTTCAGACTTTAAGTATGATGGCTGAAATGAACAAAGCTTGATGTTTATTTAGGTTAACCAACATCCAGATACAAAAACTAAACTGGAATACAGGATAAAGGCTCTGCACAAAAAGACTTGCATTAAAAGCGCCATGTCACACTTTCTACTGCCGCTCGCCCTTGCCTCCTGGCAGGCTCGTATTACGTAAGACCCGCCCTCTCGAGATTAATGACAGAAGAAAAATGACCACCTATGATTGTAACACTATAAAATGTCAGGAAATAGTCAGTTTCCTGTGCTACGCCTCAACTATCCCTCTAATTACCTGTCAAGCTACTTTTACCTGACCTGTCCTTCCAGCCTCTCTCTCACTGTGTAAGTACACAGAGTGTTTTATTTTGAAAATCAACCCGATTCTCTATGCCTTTTCTGTGTCTAACTTCCTGTCAACTCAAGCTTCTCGTGCAGATTGACGAGGGCTGCTTGCGGCACCGTCAAAAATAGAGCAGTCATGTATTCTCTGCAGAGCTGAGCATAGACTTCTTCTAGGAGGCTTTTGAGATGGACCACAGGGTTTGAAACATTGGCCCAGACGCACACGTGAAACACATCACATGCCCAGTGAAATTTGGCCTTAAGTCTCAGTCCTCCATGTTCGTCCCTCCACATCTACATTCACTCATCTACATCAAACGGCAATTGGACCCATTAAAAGAAATGTTGTTGTGGCATTGACCTCACTTAGTGTACAAGCAGAAAATCCACACAGTTGAGGAGTTGAAGGTTGAAGTGAAGTGTTGCTTTAAAAACTACTCTACTACTACTTTGGGTTCTTGTTCACATGATGGAGGAATTGTCTTTGGAATATGGAGAATTACAATCTCTCTCAACAGTTATTATGGAAAAAAAAAACTAGTGAAGTAAATGAAATTGATTGGTTGAAAGATACAATTATTTGCCTCTTATTGAACACATTGCTCGGTTGGTTAAAGTTTAAATTATTTGAAAGTTTTCAAGTGAACAAGCAAGGTTGGCCCTGATTTTAATAACAGAAACGTCCAACTAGATGAATCCACTTGTGAAGATTATGCTTTATTTTCGTGGTATTTCAATCTGGATATAAATAAAGCTTTTTTCCATTCCCCAGCAAGGAAGGCTTCCACTTCCTCCTCTTATATAAGAGTGGGTGTTGGGTCTGTCTGCTTGACCATGAATAGGCCTTTTGTGTTCACCAGTCAGCCTGTGGCATTGATTTAATGCCTGCGGCTGGAATAGTGACTAAAACAAATCACTTATATTTTCTTAAATGTAAATTAATCGAATGGATTAGCTGACAGCCATAACACATGCTAATGTCGAAATCACAATTTCTTCTTTTTAAGTTATTTCTTCTTGCAACAAATGACTATAATTTGTTTTGTTGCTTAGCCTGAGCAAACTTGGCTTTCATTTAGTATATTTATTTTGTGTAACACAGTAGGATGGCAGGGGGGAAAGAAACAAGTGTCTATCTTTGTCTTCCTGCACAAAGTCCAAACCTCTTGACATCAGGCTTTCACACTAATGGAAGCATTTCCAGTTTGACCTTAAGCTTATTAGGCACTGATCAGATAACCTTCAGGAGGAATTCCATACGAGGCCTCAAGAGATAAGGGCATTTTTAAATTCCTGATATATTTTTTTTCACGAAAGTTGTTGATAATAATCTGCAATCGTGCATGTTCATACTGAGAGCTGAAGTGTTTTTTTTTTTGGGGGGGGGTGCTTTATCTGGGTGTACAAGCAATAGCACTTACATATCATAGGACATTCAAACCCACATGTCATTCCCTGTCTCTCTCTCTCCCCGCATTCTCATCACTCTTCAGCTGTCTCTATCAAAATAAAGCTTGAAAAGGCCAAAAAATCTTTAAAAAGACCCAATCTCTTAAACTCTGTGAAAATAAAAACTCACTGCAAATTAGAGAAGTGGCCAGGGATGAATGTGGAATTTTGGGATTTAATATGATGAATAAAGGATAACGTACAGCAGGTTATTGTGGAGAAATAAACCCAGATGGATGATGTAGGACCCTGGAGGGGTCTTGAAACCAGTGAATATTAAGCAAAGCCATATAATGAGCACAACTGATGTAAACCCAACTCTTTTGTGGTGCTTTACACCACAGAATAACCCCTCCATGCATGCATGTCTATAATTTAATTAAATTAATTTTTGATTTCAACAGACACCATCGCTGAACAGTCCAAGACCTTCAAAAATGAAACATCCCATTCCAGACATGGCTGTAACATTAGCGAGACAGCTGGCTGTAATTGTATTGAACAGCAGAGATTCTAACAAAAAACTAAATAAATTAGACGGGGAGAGAAAGGCTCCGCATTGATTCACTATTGAACTCCAATCACTTTTTTTGTTTTTAAAAGAATGATTAAAATCGATGGAGCAAAATGAGATACTGTCTCCTTTATTCCACACGTTCTTCTTCATGTTACCAAGTTACCCCTAATGCAAGTCGACCAACCACATTCAGAGATTTGGGTGTGTTACGCCAATAGCGGCTAACAGAGATGCCGTGTAGCAACACTCTTAATTCTTCATAACTTTAAACAGGTGACTTCTAAATTCACCCTTGGTACAGTTGTCATGAATGGGGAAATTAGCTATAGAGACCAGAACTGTTGAAGTTGGACCTTCTAACATGGGTCCTTTTTGGAGACTGGCTTGTTTTCTAGCCTCATGTGGCTGTTCAAGGAACTGTAATTCTTGGCACTTCTGCATTGGCTTCACTTGACAGCCACAGAGGTTGGTGGTGTGTGAGTGTTGGTGTACCCAGCACATCCCTGTGCTGTTTGAGTCTTTGAATCAGGAAACAGCTCTCTGAACTGACAGGACTGAATGATGACCTGTCCACGAATTGCACTGTGGGATGTCTCTGAGCACACGACATCAAACAGCAACGAGGAATCTTTTCCATCATGCTCATTTGGAGACTGAACCATCTGAAGGCAGTCTTAGACCTGCCTCCAGTACAGAATGGAAGACCTGTCAGTGTTATCTGACTTCATTAGGTGAATGACTGTCTCCCTAAAGAGGCTGCATCTTAAAGTCTCAATTGTTTTTCATATATTAAATGTGGTAAGAATTACTAACACGCAATAATATACTTTCTCACAGGGAATGAAGATTGATCTATTACACCTATTACTGTCACTGAAAAAAATATGTTTCTAAACTGTTTCCATAATTGCATTGTGATGAAAACCTACCTGGTTTATGTTCTGCTGAAATATTTATGTAAATAGGACATGAGGGGGCGTCCAGACTCCTGAAACAAGAGAACTTTGGTTACAGTGATTTCGGTAAATGTTAATACGTGCCAGGTTAATTAACATTTCCTTGTTGTGTTAATTGAAAACATAATTTGGTTAGCATTATGTTTCCCTCACAATGTCTTTGCTGTTGGCAAATTACTTGCTTAAGTTCACCCTATCGTGTGTGTGTTGCCACCCGCATGCCCGCGCTTGCCACCTTGTTAGCCAAACTCATAAAGGCTGTCTTGGGGCATTGGCTCCTGGTGTCACAGCTTCACACCTCAGAGGAGCACTAATGATTCCTCTGATTCAATTTAATGGCCCTCCTCAGCCACAGTGCATGATCAGTGACAATGTGTAAGAGTGGAAGAGCAGGGGACATCTCTTCAGGAGGGGGCAAAGGGATGGGAAGAAAGGGAGAAAGAGAAAAAGGAAGTTGGAGAGAATGAGGAAGCTGAGCGTAAAGGGGAGAATTATGTCGACAGCAAAGGACTTTGAATCAAAGGAGGGCATGGCAAGTGAGAGAGAGCAGAAGGAGAAGACAGATTGTGTGGATGTGTGGGACGACACATATAAACCCATAAATCAACCATAGGTCCTCCAAGAAAGAGAAATATAAGTTAGGTGCATTCAGTACAGTGTAATAAAGCAAAAAGATTTCAAATGAACTCAATGTTGTTAGAAATGTATGGAGCCCTGCCTGAAAATATTATGAGCACAAATGTTAAAGGAATAGTTAATTATGCACTTTCTTACCTGAAGCTGGATGAGGAGATGGACAGTTGAGTGTGTGCAGCTAGACTCAAACTCTGGGCCGGTACAAATCCACAAATTGTCTTGATTACACTTTTGTTTTTCTTTCTACAGATTATAAAACAAGATATATAACTTGTTTTATTGGTGAGTTTCAGGCTCTGTTTATGTCAGCTATTAACCCAGGGCTGGTGCCAAGATGAAGTGGCAAAGGAGACTGTTAGAAAAAGCTGCTCAAGGCTCACAGAGACGGTATTAAATATAAATGTAGTATCCGTGACGTCACCCACAGGTTTCTGAAAAGTCTTTATGAAGCTCAGTGTGGTGGCTCTGGCTGTCACCATCTTGGCAGTCCTGCCTCTGTTGTGACATGTGCGATTAGAAGGCATAGAAGATGTACTGAGATCCGATGACTCACTCCACATTTGTAGGTTTCCAGGTTGCATGTAACTACATTCTTTAAACAGTAGGAATGGATGCATTCTGGGCTGCTTGAACACACCAAACACGCTGTCCTATTTGGTTCAGTGTACCCTTTGTGTGTGTGGGCTGTCACCTGCTGAGGATAGCAGATGTTTGTGAACGCACCATATGTTTCAACTGATTTCGCCAGTGAACTAAACCCTAACACTAACCCCAACCGCTTAGTTTCTGGCGTACTTCAGACCCTAACATCTCGTCCACACGTCTGCCTTTGTACCTCAGATATCCTTGATTATAACGTATCCAAGAAGGCCTAACTCCCAACTACTCTGACTGCTTGCCTAACAGTGACTACCAAGTGCAGTTCTGGACATCATTCTCTGGACCGACTTAAGCAATGAATCACCCACCACACATCATCTCAGTCTGACTGTGAAAAAGATCATCAGCCATCTTTGACATGAGAGCAACAGCTATCTCCATCTCTATATTGTGATGGTGCACACAGTGGGGGAGGATTCTGGCTGATAATCTTAACCTTTGGCTATCTACACAAAACCGTGTGAGTTGCCAGACACCTCATGGTGAGTCAATGGAATAATCACTAATCCTAACCTTAAATGCATTGTCCCCAGACTCGTGGAATTTTGAGAGATTTAAGTTGTTGATTTAGGATACAAATGATAAACTTTATGGAACAATTCCAACAACAAATTCCTGATTGTTTGGGCCTTCTTGTAAACTCAGCAAATGTTGGTCGCAGCAGGTTGCTACTACTGTAGTGTTGATCCTCCGGCTAAAAGCAACAAGCAACAACTTTGCAAACTGAAAAGATGTACGTGCGATCTGATCTGAATTGGTCAATTGAGATGCAAGTGGAGACGCATGTTAATACCAGGTGTAAACAGGGCTTTGGATGTGCTGGTAGGTGGATTTTGTTACTTGGCTAACCAGATCCTGGCAGGAGCTTCTGCATAGACACGATTGATATCTCCTCATCTTGAGGAAATGTAGGGTGCAGTCTTCTTATTCAGTTTCTGTGTTTTTGTCTCTTTGAGAGTGACTGATTAACACCACCTGTTTTTCCTTGTGACAGCACAGTATTGTTGAAAAGTTGAAATGATGGATCATTTTTCCAAGGTTAAGTGAAACATGTGGACATATGCAGAGCACCAGACCAGTGACCTCCTCTCCACAAACGCTCTATAAACCCAGACACAAGCTGTCACACAGCACAATGGCTTCAAGGTAAATATACCGGCTCCGGTTGTGTCCTCTTGTTTCATGCATCAACAGTGTGTCATGTTACATGTAAGCTGAGAAATAAATCTCCACCTCTGGAAGTCGCTCATCCTGATAGACTGATGACCTTTTTTTTTTCTTTTTTTTTGTACCTGTGAGAGACAGACACGGCAGAAGCCGGCAGCAGGCTTCATATTGAGTGCAGGCTGTGCCCTTTCACTTTTCCACGTGAGCTGAGCATTAGTTCTGCACCCGTCCTAAAAGCCAACCTGGTGAATATGTTTTTCCATTTTCATTTAATAGATGTGGCAAGTAGGTTCAGAGGCAGAGAGAGAGCAGAGGTAGCACGGCGGTAACCCCTCGCAGAGCTCTTGTACTCCATTCAACAGCACATGCTGCATGCACCCACATGCAGGAGTTAAGAAATAGCCTGCTGATCCACGCCCTCGGGACACTGACAGAATATACTTTATTATTTCTCGTTTCCAACACTAAAAAGGATACTGTACTTGCCGCACAGTGTCCACCAGCATTATTTTAATCACTGTAAAAGCTGTCTGTCTGCCACAACCCACTCCTTTCTCCATCATTCATTATTCACCGTCTACGCACAAGCTACTGAATAAAACAATCATCTGGAGTTTAAGGTGCTCATCGTTGTTGCAGTCTGTGTTTGTTGCATTCGCACTATGATTGTGTGGGACCTCCAGTTCATGTTTATGAATCATGACTTCATATATGAGGGCACTCTGAGTCAATGAAGTTGTCAGAACGGACACAGTCAGCTGACTTACATTCACATGTTGTCAGTGGACGTTTCTTGGTGGTGACATTGGGTGAGAGCAATTCATCACAGAGCTGACACATAGAGACAAACAAGCATTCACACTCACATTTACACTTACGGGAAACTCAGAGTCACCAATTTACCTGCATGTGTGTGCTGTGGGAGGAGCAAAGTCCATGCAAACATGAGGAGATACTAAATGGACTGTACTCATATTGCACATATCTACTTTTACGACCACTCAAGGTGCCACTTTAAGGAGCCAGGGTTTGAGCCACTGATCATCTGATTAGTGGATGACTCACATTACCTCTTAAGCCACAGCTGCCAGAACATGGAGCTCCACAGAGACAGGCCAAACCATTATCCCTCTTCTGTGAGGTGACAGTGCTAACCACTGTGCCACCGTGCTGCCCTATAAATGACTCTTTCATGCTAAATGACATGTTTCTAGTCATAACAGCAAATCAGGAAGAATGTAGTTCTCCACTGAGTCCACCGGTTAGGATGGTGCTGAAGATTATAAACAAGTTGCTTTCGGCATCTTGTATTGTGCCTAATTTTAGTGAATCAGAACATATCGGGTATTAAATTTACCTGCACGCGCTTCGATAAAAGATGCAAACAAACTTTTCTACTGTTGTTGTTTTTTAAGCCATGACGAAGTCAATATATGGTGTGCTACAGACCTTGTTTTTAGCTAGCCGACTGCTGGAAACGCCTCTTGCCATGTTGTAACGCGTATCATAAACTGCCGATTGCTGCGCCACAACCATGTGGTTAAGAAGAGTGAGGAGTCAGCAGTCAGGAGCAGCATAAAACACAGTCGGTCAGTAAAATCACCGCAACCATAAGAGGTCCTCGAGCATACAGTCATAAATGTGCACAAAATATATGACGCTATCCAGTAGTGTGGGACACACACAGGACACATCATCTCCATGAGAGAAGTATGAATAGAAAAGAAAGGGTGATATTGCATGTGTGTGCATATGTCGATGGAAGGTATTTATCAAAAAGTTTTTCATGTGTCGATAATGAGTTTACCCTGTACTGTGAGCGGTTTCGTTGTCTCAGTGGGAAGCACATTATATCACATCATATTGTGACGCTGAGACTGTTTCTTACTAACATTCAAACAGCAGTGGGTGCTTTCTGTCCTCCAGCCTCAGGGGTCAGCAATGAGTCTCTAGCAGCTTGGCAAAGCATTATCAAATAGTATCATTTGCTTTTACACACTGACAGTATGAATAATGGACAGCGTATGCATCATGTCACCCACGGGTTTCTGAAGAGCTGTTTTGAAGCTCAAAATACTCGGCCCTGGCCTCCACTATGTTGGCCTCTTCTGATTGCCAGCTAATCTAAAAATCAACAAAGATGTGGCTCATTGGCAGACCTGAGGCAGGCTGAATGATGCCTGGGCACTCAAACAAGCCATCTATAATGGCACCTACCTGCCAATCAAAGTAGTCACACAGTTATTTATGCATAACTTTAAGCCTTAATTTAATTTGCTAAGTTAGTTAGTTTGGTGACAGGCGAGTTCTATAAGAAAAGTCACTCTTAATACAGTTGTCATGAATGGGGAAATTAGCTACAGAGACCAAAACAGTTTTTTGTACCAGGCTGTAAACATGTTTATTTCTGCTGTGAAGTTGGACATTTGAAGATGGGGACTTGTCATGATTGTTATGTTCTGTAGCCAGCCTCAAGTGGCTGTTTAAAGAACTGCAGTTTTTGGCACTTCCACATTGACAGCCACAGAAATCCCTGCTTGGTTTTAACAAGAGTGGAACTCAGCGTTAAAGACTAATAGTCTTAGCATAAATAAAGAACAACAAAAACTACTTGGTTTAGGAGAAAAATGGATGAGTGCCAAACAGAACCACAGCGTAGGACACCTGTTTTTTGTATCTTAATTAATACATGCAGAAATCTGCCAGAGGTTGACTGAATGTTCCTATAGAAGCCCAGTATCCATGTCAGATGATGCTGTAACGTATCGTTCTGCCTTACAGTGAGCCCTCTGACAGGTGACACCAGTCTCTAACCCTGACCAGACGAACCTTTAAGCTGCCTTTAAATCCTACTCTCACCGAAGCAAACAGCAGATACTTGACACTGTAAAGTACAGTCCTGACTTTTATTACAACATTAAAATGTTCCATGTTATAACAATAATAAAACAATCGTTCTTTGTTTCTTGCTGAGATGCTATGGTGAGAAAATGTTCTTTTCAAAGAGGTTTCACCATGTCAGTGTCTTGTCTTAATGAGTAAAGAATGAGAAACCAAAGATTATTTGTTTCTTACAGTTGTGGCAATGATTTGTTATATATTATCAATGAATCACTGCTTATTTCCTGAAGTACAAACATCCTTTATTACTCACATGGTGACATTCTCCGCACACATATTAAATTCAAAATAAGTTTGAGTCAGTCTTCTGGGTATATAACACGTGTCATCTCTAGCACGTTTTGTTTGTCACTTCCTACTGCTCATTATGTTCGGGCGAAAAAAAAACAACCCCCACTGTAACAAACATAATTCTTTCAAATGAGGAAAGTGAAGACGCCCACAAAGTTTTTAGGTGCAGGAATCTACCTCTAATTACCAAACTGGTGGAATAATTGTGGCATGATGCAATCTTGAATAATATTGAAATATATTCATCAGTAAAGGTTCATTCATTTTAGAAGGATGTTTCCTGGTGAGAACTATGTGATTTGGTACTAATTATGGTCAAAACAGACCGAGGCAGTGTTCAGCTATAGTTTGCTGCCAAATTGATTAATTCCAATTAGCCTCAGTGCAGAGCGGCTCAACTGAACATGCAAAAACGTAAAACTTGTCTACAGGCAAGCATGAAGTTCAATACATACGAAGAAGTATTGTTATTGGAATTGTCTTTAATAACTGAAACCAGAGATATACATCATTACATTGATATATATATGACTTTTTTTTGTAGGTTTCCACTGTAAACCTATTTGAGTGACAGTTCTCAATGAACTGCAGCAACATACTAGAATTATACTGGGCTCTAGAGGGTTAATTAGTGTATGGTAAATTACAGACTTGTGTGTGGGTTCATATCTACCCTTCATTAAAATCATTATAGAAAGCAGCTGACTGACATAGTGATTTTACAAAGCCAATCGATACTGGATTGGATATCTGTGGAAAGACACTGCAAATTAGATGTTTTGTAGCTGTAGACACAGCTGTAGAATTACAGCTGTGAAGACGTAAGGCTCAGCCATTACTCGATTACCGGCTTGTATGTGGGAATGATATGAACTAAAATGGTGGAGCCTGATTTTTTAAATTGAATTATTTATTTATTTTATTCCCGTTCTTTCGTCCTCTGTTAATGCTCTGATGTATTGTATACTGTAAGCCTCCAGTGAAACACACTTAAAGACTTAAAGACAGACCTTTATTCCTAATTCCTAGTGTGCTGAGTGTAACATAATTCTGTTGCTGTACAGATGAAAGTATGGTTGATGCTGATTTTTCCATGTGAGGACAGGAAATTTAGGAACAAAAGAATCCTTGAAGTGAATTTTAGCTGGCCTTTATTAGTTTGCACTGACCACGCCACCAGCTTTTATCTGAGACTTATATAGTATAGTAAATACATACCTTCATTTTATATTGTCCTTGTTTTTAATGCATCTTTTTTCATACCTAAATAATGTCCTGATTTGTTTGTGCTAACACGTCGACGCATTTTTTGTTCTGCATTTTAACATGGGGACTGACTCGTTCTGTGGCCACTGCCAACTTATTTATTTATTTATTTTTAATATTGGCTTCCATATTTCCACGTATGAACAGTATATTAAAGACATACACATAGTCTTTCTTTATTTCCCTTTTTTATGTATGTATTTTCATAATTTAGTACAAGTAATTGTTTTATTTTCCTGTCAACACTTCCTCCATGTGTACCTGTTGACTTTGTTTGATACATATATTACAGCGATCACAATCTTAGCCTAATACTCACACTGTTTGCTGCTACACCTACCTTCACCTCTCCAACATCCTCCTTCAGCGCTAACTTTTTAGTTTTGTTAATTTAATCAAACTGCATGTTCTTGCATGTGAATTATTAAAGAGGCTTAGAATTCATTTGCTTTCTCAGAGCTGCTCACATTTGTGGGCGGCTGGGAGCTCTTGGGGTTTTCATTTGAGAATTTACAGTGTGGTGATAATACTATCACGCTAGCATTACCAAATGCAAGTGAACGCTGATGATTCTTCTCCATGGTAATGTTGAACACACATCTTTACACATGTAAAGACATCCAACATGAATGGAGTCAGTTCAAAAGCATCACTCCAGGTGTTCACGAGTGTCTCATCGTAAGACTCTCACCTTTGTGTTAATCCATCCTGAACTCGACCTGCTTCCTCTCAGATCCAACTAATGTCCCAGCTCACTCCTTTCTCCCCCATCTTCATCCCGTCTTTCATGTCTCTAACCCTCTCCTGCTCCGCTCTCGTTCTCTGTATTAAGATCAATGCGTTTCGGCTGAGAGGGAATGTCCGCCGGGTTGTGAGCAGCTCCGTTTAACCTCCTGTAGGGGCTCGCTGTAGCCTGCTCCATCACAAACACACACACTCATATGCACACACACATCTCTGCACAGAGAGGCAGACACAAACCTGCAGACACGTACAGACAGACACACACACACTAGGGTGCAGTCACGTGTGACATGCTGATGAGTGTGTGTGTGTGTGCACAAAGATTTAATCTCACTCTCACACACACGCACACCTACACACACACACTCACAAACTGAATCACAGAGGCAGGCAGAAAGGTTACATTGATCTTAGTCATGGGTGAGATTGCAAAAGCCTTCATCCCTCATCTCTATCTCTCTCCGCCTCATTCTCCCTCTCTCCCTCTGCATGTCCACACCTCGCTCGCCCGTGCTTTCTGTTCTGTTTTTTGGCCTCCTTCTCTCCCTCTTTCCACCCCCTGACACTCTCCCCCAATCCTCCCCCGTCTCTCCCTTCTCCTCTCCCTCTGTCTTTCTATCATTTTCCTCTCCCTCTATCCCTTCCTTCTTCATCCTCCTCCTCCTCCCTGAGTGCTGGTAATATTCGCTATAAATCATGACCACCGTGACACACACCCAAACACGCTCTCTGCAAGACGGCACACTCAAACACACACATTCACTGCGACAGGCGGCTTGCTTACGTTGTGTGCCATGCATAACTGTGCATTGGCTTGTGATGTGTGTGTGTGTGTGTGTGCAGTAAAGATCTGAATGGTTTAGCGTCGTAGTCAAATAGCCACACACACACACACACACACAAAAAGCACACATGGAGATAATCATCACATCTTCTGAGACAACACTGAAGTTCCTCTTATAATAACTTGCCACTATTCAACCAGGCCATTGAGTTGGAAGCAGACAGATTTCTATGATGAGATTTTCAGCTCCAGAACGTGATCAGAGTTCAGATTTCATTTCCCGCTCCCGCTAAAGGATAAAAAAAAAAGTAATTTGAGGCTGATATTTAGCACAGCACGCAAGAAGGGCCTTTCAAAGCGATGCCATGTTGAATGAAGTCAGGGTTAAACTAAGATTCGTTGGGTTTCATTGATTTTCAGGGCAAGCGCGCAATATTACTGATTTAAATCATTTCACCAATTTCTTGTTTTTCTATGATTTTTCTCCTCATTTAACAGTTCCTAGAGATGCAGAGAAGGACGGAACATTCAAACGTTCTGAATTTCGCTCATCGTTACTACATTACATCGTTTTTGATGACATGGCAAGCGTTCTTTTCGCTAACAAACACTTTGGGAGAAACAATACAAAATACAATTTTACATCTAAATATATTTTGCATATTATCTTTTTTGTCAATTTCATGTAAATATAAAAATGTGGAATATAAAATTTCACTCTTTGTTTGGTGTATTTCTGGATGATGTAACGTAATGTAATGTAAAGCAAAGTCAGTTGGAGAAATTTGAGTGAAACAGCATCAAAGGTAGGATGGCGCTAGGACAGACTCTGCACTCTTATTGTTAGCATGGTTTTTAATCGGTTGATTTGACGCACAATGTTGACTACCTGTTGTGAGGTTAACACTCTTCTCCTCCTTTCCTATTATAGATATATTTCAGCAACTACATGTCTGAGTCAACCCATGATAATATGTTTCCCTATAGATATAGCCTAATGCATATTTGAGGAGCAATTGACTTATATAACAGCAATAATTCAGGAAAAAAAAAAGACTTCAGCTGGATAATTAAATGATGTCAGCGATGGGCGCTCCAGCAGAGAGGCCTGTGACAATGATTAACCAGCAGAAGTAAAGGCACTCAGTCATGCCATACATTAAACTACATGGACACACTGCAGCCAATCGGATTCCAGTCCATCTGTGACCATTGCCCCAGAAACGACCTCCACGCCTATATGCAATGTTTTTTCATTCATAGCTTCTCTTATAGCGTGACCTTAACGTCTGTTTCAATCTCATCATATTACTGCAGCTCTCACAGCTAGAGTTGCCAGAGTGCACCCAGCTGTGCATCAATATGTGACGTGACGCCTGCAGTCGGGGTATAAAATCCTCCACAGGGCAACATTCTCACACACACACACACACACACACACACACACACATTTGTCTTGTAATTTGCGAGAGGCCTTGTGTTGACTACTTTCCCTGAGGCTAACCTTAACCCTCACCTTTCACTGAATGCTGTGTTATATACTGTATGAAGTCATAAGTAAGAAAGCGAGCCTCCTGTGGCTCAGTTTGGGGAAAATAGCCCGGGGAGAAACAAGGATGCCTGTGATTCCCCTCTCTGCCTGTTATGTTGTTTTGTCATCTGTCAGAGTTGAGCTCAGAAGTAGGCAACCTGCAGCTCTGTGGCCCATCTCCAGTGGCTCCCTGTGGCTTCCACAAAAGGTTCTATGGAAATGAATAACGGTTATTTCTTGTTTGCTCACTAGTTAGCATAAAATGGAAAATAAAAGTTGACTTTTCAAATTTAGTAGGACAGTTCAGATGTCTTTTTGCTAAGTGGTATGAGTTCCAAAACATAATAAACTTGACGAATAATGTGGATATATGGATATTAAATGTATCAAGGGATGCAGCGTATAGGGTTATTGTTAGCCAGTCACTTAAACACACAAGCTTTTCTGCTGAAAACATTCCTGTACAACTATGACAATAGCAAAGTGCATTTTGAGGGCAATATAATGATAACTGGATTATGTTTTATATGATCACATGGGATATTTTCCTGAGCTTTCTGCAGGTTCTATACCATCTTGAAAAATATACTACATGAGAGGGTGCTTTCAGCATGACTGAAGTGCCAATATTAAGTTAAAGCACACCCTCAAGTGTAATATTGCACTTATACAACAATTACCAACTTAAATAAAATATGTAATCAAAAGACATTCATGTGTTTGGGCAATTTGCTTTCAAACATTTCTTTGGTCACCGTTTCTGTATAGACTCCTATATTTAATGGAACCCAGTTTACTACTCCAGCAAGTAGCCCAAGCCTTAGTAACGACCAAGCATTGAAGAAACTTTCTAATCGTGTCAAAGCTTATGGAGATCGTGGAGGTTCCTAAACTGAAAACATACACTCATATAAACACTAAACTGCTAGTTCAGTCTTGTAGTGACTAATGCAGAGATTTCCATGGGCTGATTTTTTTTATTTTGAAACTAGCACTGTATCAGCACCTCACCGGCACAGCTGATGGAGAATGATCCAAACATTTCCAGTAAATTCACTGTGTTGTAAAGTGCAAAAGTCAAAATGTATTGAAGAAAATATCTAATATCTAAATGTTTTTATCTAATGAAATATTCCTCTTTAGTCCATATTTGTCCACCTTTAGTCTTTAAAAACAGTATTATCTCTGTGCATACTGAACTGTTTGATCTCCTCCATGCTGCACACAAACGAGGCACACACCTGTATTAACGAGGTACACACCTGTATTAACGAGGTACACACCTGTATTAACGAGGTACACACCTGTATTAACGAGGCACACACCTGTATTAACGAGGTACACACCTGTATTAACGAGGCACACACCTGTATTACCAAAGCACACACCTGTATTAACGAGGCACACACCTGTATTAACGAGGTACACACCTGTATTAACGAGGCACACACCTGTATCAACGAGGCACACACATGTATTAACGAGGCACACACCTGTATTAACGAGGCACACACCTGTATTAACGAGGCACACACCTGTATTAACGAGGCGGTCTAACAGCTCCATAACACAGAATATTCATTAAAGAAAGATGAAATTGTGAATTCAGATGTGCTACTGTATTAAAGTTGACTTCCAGTGGATTTATTCATATTTGTTTTTCATGTTCTATATTTTCAGGACATGACAATGTGGAGATGACGGAGAATATATGAATGTTTTTAGTGATGAGTCTATCAGACAGTTCAGTCTATCAGCCCTTTCTGATTGAAAACTGAAGCCGTTCTTTATGCTATCTACGAATCCACCAGACCAGACTCCTTTGACAAAAACTTCTATTATACTTATTGAACCCTGGACTAATATTGACAAACCAGAGTAGGTGATTGTTGGAACAGTACAAACAGTAACTAAGATATTTTTACTTTCATTTCATACTTTAAGATATTTAATATTATGTATGCAGGACCCTAAATTACATAGTTAGAAAGCTGTTGTGGGTTTTGGCTTTGCTGTGGCTTTAAAGTATCTCTTCTATATTTAGGTCACGTAATGACATCTGAGCCATCTTAAATCATTTAAAAAAACCCAGTCAGTGAACAATGAGTTAAGTACATCATGTCAAACTGCCATTCCCAAAGTCAGGATTAAACTTCCATGCTCAAACATTTTCAGTTTCGGCAGCTCAAAACACCTGGATAAAATACACAATATTTACTAATACTACTGTACTTTTACTACGAATACTAAATAATCACCACTATGGTTTTTCATGGTGGCTCTGAACTTTGTTCTGGGGTACAGAAGTTTTTGGCAACTTAAATCATGCAGCAGATTCCACTTCTCTGGCTTTAATCGCTCACAGTTTCTCTTTTTGCTGAATACTTTCCTCTGTGTTGCAGAACACTGTAACACTGCTGCATAGCTGGAAATAACATATTTACTAATTAACTGGGTGAGCAGTGACTGTTTGGAGCATACTAGACATACAAAGCAACAGCACAAAAGTGGTTCTTTGGGGTGGTTATTGTTGCAGTGTACAGTACTGTAAGTCCACAGTAGTTAGGCCCAGGTATTCATGTAACACAGTATAAACAAAGGGGTCATGTTTAACTTTCCAAAAGTTACATTATATACTTATTTTATCTCAATCCAAGTACTTTTTCTTCCCATTTAAACCTACTATACACCATGTCATTAACATTAAAGCTGACTCCCTACCGGGTAGCGAGAAACTTAGGAGTCATGATTGTTGACCAGCTAACCTTCTCTGATTATGTTGTCTTGGATGCCCGGTTGTTTCGCTCTACTACTTCAGCTTTGACTTTCGACTCTACGTGCCACCCAACTCTTGATTCAGGCTGTGGTCATCTCATGATTAGAATAATATAACACTCCCCGAGTGTGCCTCCCAGTCTGCACAGTGAATTCAAGTTAACATTGACGTGCATGCATCAGTCTGACTCTGGTTCACAAAGCTCGCCGTCTATCCTTGAATCAAAACTCAAAATGTGTTTTTGTCTAAAGCTTTCCTCCTTCTATCTCTCCTACAAACATGATGGAACAAAACATCTTTTCATTGGTCAACAAGATTATAAATGCTGACTATAGGCGGAACAGCAGCCTTTTATGCGGGTACCTGTTCTAACAATCTCAAAGGCCCAGTGTGTAAAATGTAGTGGTATCTAGCGGTGTACTTGCAGATTACAATCAAATGAACACCCCCTCACCTCACCTTCCATTCCAAGCTAGTGCCAGAATCTAAAGTGGGTGCATAACTATAACGAAAAGTGTGAAAGAACCCAGCTAGAGCTTTGGTTTGTCTGTGGGAGAGATATAGATGACCTCCTAAACAATGCTAATTTCATGAAAAGAAAAATCCCAACCATCCACAACAGAGCACGAAAACGCAATCGTTCTTCCCCCACTGTGATACTGTGAACTACTTTGTCGTACAGTCGTCGTACTGTAGATCCCTACACTTTAGAGCTGTAGAGCGGTCAGTGGGAATCTCAGCTTCGTGAAGCAGTGTGTAGCTAAGCTACAACACCAGGCTCCATTACATGTAGAGAGTGAAAACAGAGGCATTCATAGAAAATCATTCAACAACATTGTACATACACAAATGCACACCAAGACACACACCTTGTTAACCTCCATATATCAGCCCAGCCTGACAAAATCCCTCACTTATTACGCCTCCTGTTTACACTTCCTGTCCTTGGCTGCGGGGGATTGTGGGTGTTGTATTGAAATATTGACTTGAGATATTCTCACAGGCCCGCAATGCACTGACTAGTTGTCAAAAGTATTAAATGTCACACACTCGGGCATCCCACGCACGCACATAAACACAGGTGTGACATGCACTAATACACACACATACACACAGTGTCACATTGTCAAAGAGACTCGCTGTTAACCACATTCAGACAGGAATAGAACTGCATACAGGTGCACTCATTCAGCTGAAGAGCCAGACTAATGCCTGTGCACACACACACATAGACACACATTCATTAATGCAGAAAACACACACACACTCACTGTAATAAACAGCGTGACCCGCTCGATCCTCTTAGGGGTCTTTGCTACATTTCAGAATTACTAAAATGTACTCAAACATTTTTGTGTGGGTGTGTGTCTGTGTGTGTGCCTTTAAATAAACATGAGCATTTTTCTAGGAGGCCTTAACGCCCCTCCCCACCACCCCTATCTGATAAATGGCTATTGATTTAGTCTCTCACAAACACACACACACACACACACACACACACACACACCCCCCCCCCCCCCCCCCACACACACACACACACACACACACACACACACACACACAGTGTGTCTGGGTGCTAGCATGTCAACAGACTGCAGCAGCTAGACTGGGCAGCAGACAGCACATTCCACGGGAATGAAAGGCTGCTAATTAGGAAGGAAATTAAATGGAGAGATTCAATGATAGAATCCAAATAGAGTTCAGCTGAGCGGCACAGAAAAAAAGGAAAAATAGAAATGGTGAAAGGGTGTGTGTGTGAGAGAGCCATCCTTCATCCCTCCTTCTCTCTCTCTTTCATATCCTCTCCCTCTCTCCTCCCATGCTTGTACTTCAATCGTGATCATGAGGTACACTTAAAATTACATGAAAAGTCCAGGTAGATGGTGGCTTATTAAGGCAGGATGAGATGGAGAGATGTTTTGATTGGCTCTCAATAGTGCTCACACCTTTTCCTCCCACACTTCATTCCCCACCGCCCTTAAATTATAATATTCATCAAGGACCTTCTCTATTTCTTGCAGCCCGGGTGACTGTTTTCAGCCGGAGCAAAAACATTCAATCTGAGTGTAAATGGGCTCAAAATGAATTTCAAGATCTGCATGTAAATGATCTGAGAGGGTCAATTTTGGCCTCATTCAGAGCAAAGCGTGAAGTCGCTGCGTAAAAATGGGAATAAAGCAAATCAAACTGGCTGCAGGCGGCTGGAATGGCAGCACAGATTGTCGGGACGGTGGAGGCGGAAAAAAGGGAGATTGAGGTGAGGTGTTGAGTCGTTAGCTGATTTTGAAAGGAATGTTATGATGGGAAGCGAAGTGTGAGGAGATTTTACATTGTAGGACGGCACAGGGAGGGGAAAAAAATTGATTTTATTGTGTACACTGGGGGCATAAATGCCAAGTGTATGTGTAATAAATCATGTTTAAACATTTTCCCATTGAATTGCATTTTAGTCCCTTCATAAGACACACTGTTGAAATGTACAGATGAACATATGAGGGTGAGGTGGTATAAATGAATGAATATTTCAGTGGAAATCTGTGTGCATTGATTATTAAACTAAAGGCATTGAATCATAAATCATGTGTTCAGTTGAGCAGTGTACATAAATACAATGTGAAGTGTAAAACTTCTTTGCAGAACCAGTGTAACTTTCAAAATAAAAAGGAAAGGATGGTAATAACATATGGAAGACCTAAGAGGTCATACATTCATACATTTTTATTTCCTGTTTTCTCGTTAGGAGTTATTTCATTTCATTTTCTCAGCATCTCCAGTTATTTATGTTGAAATAACAAATATTGTTATCTCGAGTTAACAGAGTAATTTCCACCAGATCTCAAGATAACTAAACTTTGTTTAACTGAGATGACAACATAATTAATCTGCGATCTTGAGAAAACAAACGCATAATCTAGTCTATTAAATCATTGCAGGAAACATCGTAAATGTAGCAATGTCTATCTTGGGAAAACAATGTTTCGTTATCTCAAGAAAATGACCCTGCTATTATCAGCATAACAACATTTGACATAACATGAATGACTGAAAAAGTGTATGAATGTATGACCACTCAGGGCTTCTATATTAATCATCGTCATTTCATATTTTAAATAAATGAATAAAAGCATAAATTAATTACCATTGTCTGAAAGATAGCGAGACACCTGTAATTAAGCTGCAAATGATGGAGTTACAATAAGCCTCTAATTTGATTGTTAATGCATCGTTTGTTTGTGAGGATACATGGCATCTATTTTAGCTTTGTATTTAGAGGAGAGAGGGATTTCACAGTGGCTAACTGCTGTGACTTACTTATTTTAAGTCGATTAAGTGCCTCACACGGAGTGCAGTAGTCATGCTAGTTCTACCCTCGGTGAAGAGCAGGTTGAAAATGAATACATCTCATTACAACGTCCTTTTAGAAACTGTTCTCTGGATCATATCATGTGATGTTCATCAGCACGGAGAGAAACTCATTTGTCTCATTGTTGTCATTGTTCTGTGAAAACAGTGTATCTCCAGATCTGGTGATTTCTTCAGAAAGTCAGGGGGGTGAAGAACATGATCATTAACTAAATGAAACATTAAAACCAATTGCATTCATTAGCTGGAAGAGGTGCACTGCTGCAAAGCTGAAAAAGAGGTGTTTTTCTTGGGTCATCAGCAGTGTGATCAAAAGCTCCAGAAGAATTACTAAATGGACCATTTGTGGAGACTTCTTAAAGGACTAGGATTTAGTGGCATCCAGTTATGTGGTCGCTGATTGAAATCCCCTCTGCTAACCTTTCCACCTAAAGGCCAGATGCCGCCAGGCACGGACGTGATGCGTTACATGTGCACCCCGTAGCCCCCAGAGCTAATTGTGGGTTGATGTTTTAAACCCCAACAGAAGTGCCATGGTCCATTTCCGTACCAGCGTACCAGACGCGATCAAGAATACGTGGTTGTTCTATTTTTGACGGACGCCGCGAGCAACATCAATCAGCACAAGCAGATCGAGCTGACAGGAAGTTGGACAATGGCATAGTGAAGCCGGTCAATTTTCAAAATAAAACACCGCTTTAACTTTGAGTACTTAGCATATTTACATATTTAGAAACACATAAACTAACCAGACACAGACCCATGTGCCCAGTGGGGTTTCGCCATTAACATGAAGGAAAAACAACCATTGAATGCACAAAAACCATTAAAGGGCCCATGTAGAGCCAGTGTTTAGTATAATATAATCATTATATTTCATCTCTGCCATATTCTGTAAATAGAACCCCCAAAATATTACACACTTAACTGTGCTTTACACAATCAAGAATGAATTTTCAACTTTTAAGCCAACATAACAAGAAGTCATTGAAAATCCAAAGGCTACAATTCCGTGCAACCTGCCTAACTCCATTTACTGATGAATATCATGTAATACCATCAACCATTTCATTACACTTTTTTTTCTGACACTATACGTCTTTGTATTTCTTGTATTTACTTGATATCACTGCATTGCATTCCTCCAGCCTGCACTAATCAACTTTTTATATTGACATTTAAACGCTGTTCTCAGTTGCACAGACCTTTGTAACATCTTTCAGCTCATTGTTTTGGTTTTGGTTTTAAATTTTTTTAAATCAACTGTTCGCCACATACCGATCACCAACGAGCACACAAGCAAAGATAGTGACTATAAAGTGTGAACATAGTGAGCGCAAGAGCCAGGCTTTTTGTGAGGAGCTTGTGGAAACCACCACAGAGCTAAAAGGCGAGTGGATATTGGATTTAAATTAATTAGATTGACAAAGTTGTTCATGTTGTTCTTGTCCATGTTCCAGGGATGTGTAAATATGTGGCAGCAGCTTGCCAGCTTCTTCACTATAATGACTTAAATATGCCAGTGTTGTGTTTCCAGCTTGTTCTGCTGCCTCTGGGACCTAGAAATTCACAATTAACATTATTATAATGTATGCTTTAAGACTTCTTTAGGTGTTAGCAATGCATACATAGAATGTATTGATTCATGTTTATTAATTCCCACATCAATAGTTTTTTTCTTTCTATATGACCCATGCCTCCATAGACGTCTACTGGAAGGAAGAAGTATGATGGATTCAGTGCTGTAAGGGGGAAATTTAATTTTCATGAAATCTGATTTTGGAAACTCAAACAACAACAAAGTAGTGAGGACAAAAAGTAGAAGGAGAGGAAGAAGGGAAGGAAGGAAGAATCAATGTGAAGCAGGAAAAAACTGTACAAGATTAAACAAATCAATCAGTGGGTGAATGATGGCAGCTCACTGCTTTCCCAGAAGTGTGTGTGTGTGTGTGTGTGTGTGTGTGTGTGTGTGTGTGTGTGTGTGTGCGTGCGTGCGTGCGTGCGTGTGTGCGTGTGTGCGTGTGCGTGTGCGTGCGTGCGTGTGTGTGTGTGTGTGTGTGTGTGTGTGTGTGTGTGTTATCCCGAGCGGAGTGAGGTGTGTGTGAGCATTGAGGAGGAGAGGAAGACTTTCTCCACATTGTGCTGAGCCATGCAGAGGAGCAGCACAACAATCAACACTGAGCCCTGCACGCCTGTTCATCCATCCACTCATTTATTGTCTATACAGCCTTCCACAATAAAATAACTATCGACTGCACCGATTGGACTGATGTGGCGCTGCATGCTGGAGGAGTATGTCGAGAGGATTGCTCTAGTGTTTTAATAGTTCTTATGGGCTGTTATTGTTTTATTGCGATGTGATGGTTATTGTGAGCTTTAAAATGTGTTTTTACGGTAAAGCTCGTCTGCAAACTGTATTTTAGAACCTCACAGGACTATAAAAGTTGAGCCAGAGGAGAATTAAAGCTTGGCTTTGTTGCGCTTCTCTTTTTCTCTCCTCCGTCGACTCTCCTGCTTTTCATCTCTGACTTGAGATTAATATTATGTGAGAAGAGTACATGTCAGTCACAGTAATAGCTCTACTAAAGATGTACTTTATGAGAAATGGGTTTAGTAGTGTGATGAAAATCACAGGGACATGTTTTTTCTTTTTTTTGCTCCATGTAGCCTCAGGACTGGGATACAGTTAAATCAGTGGGATTCAAAGTGCCAGCGTTTATTAATTTCATGACAACATATTTTCTTCATCTCTCTCCTTCTTTATCGTATCTCTTTCACTCTTTGTTGCTTCGTTAATTTCTTCTTCCCTTCTTTCTGTATTCTGTTTGTTCGGATTGTGGTCCCTTTTCATTTTCTTTTAATAAGATGATTAATTACTATTTCTACTCCCTTTCTTTGGGCTTTCTTTTCTCATTTTCACTCCCTCTGTTTCCTTCACATCGCCCCCCCGAATCATTCTTTTTCTTTGTGCACTGCTCATTCCTCCCCTTTTAGCTCCTCTCCTCCTTTTTTTCACCTTTTCCTTCCAGCCTTGGCTCAAAATAAAAGTGTAGCACCGAAGCTGGTTGCATAGAGAATATACATGATTGTTGGCTGTTGGTTGGTTTTCACTCCCCTTACTTAAAGGTTTTTTTTGGGAGGCATTGTCACATGTAATTATTTTCAGTGCCATTGTTGGGCAGGAGTGCTTCTTTACTTGTGGGAAAACAAAAATTATTACATGCATGACAAACAATTCATAGTTTTAGGAGGCTGCATTGGAATAATTTTTATGTACAAAAACAGAAGGTCCCACTGAACGCTGAATCTATGTGAAAACTGAATTTTGCAAAGGCAATGAAGAAAGACGCCTTTTTTTTTTTACGTTGATCGACATCAGGACATCGGGTCTGATGCAACCCAAAATGTCAGACTTGGTGGCGATATATAATATGTTAGATCAGTCCTACAGTGAATCCATAGTTTGAAGGGTCATTATTTATATTGCATTGTAAATAGTAGTGTCACAAAATATTCCTAGCACAACTACGTCTACGTATTGAAAACCAACCACATCTTGTGACTGTGAACAGTGCATTGGGTTTGCTCCATTCAAACACATCCATCCATCCATCCATTTACTGATCTGATACTGGCTGAACCAGATACATGACTACAAAGTAAACTCTACAAATGTGGAGCTTCTTTTTGTCAATTTAACATTATGTCAGTTAGGCAGCAGCCTCATGTTTGCACTGTGGACAATAATCATCTTGATTAATTGTGCTAATGAAGAAAAAAAAAGATCTAAATTTGTTATTTATTATGAGATCCAAACTTATCCAGAACGTCTTTAATATGATCTGTAAACAGAGATGTTTATCGACAGTGGTCGCTTGGAGAAAACTTTAAATTTTCAGTGATATTAAACAAAAATGAACTGACTGTGGGCTGTTGTATGCTGCCACAGATCTGAAAAAAAAGGTCAGATATGGACCGTATGAGGTTAAAATGTGACCTTTGATTTGCGTGTAAATAGAGTTTCAGTCAGCAGCCACTCAACAACAAGACTTAGTGTAGGTCTGCATTGATCTTGATGTGATTTAAAGTCAGTCGGGTCCATTAGTGGAAATGAATTCTGAATGAGTGAACAGGCCACAGGGTGGGCTCTCTTAATTTTTATTTCCTTTTCTTTTCTTTTTCTCTTACTTGCCCACCGCACCCCCAATCTCTCTCTCTCTCTCTCTCTCTCTCTCTCTCTCTCTCTCTCTCTCTCTCTCTCTCTCTCTCTCTCTCTCTCTCTCTCTCGCTCACCCCTGGGCTATACACAGTCTCATGCTATTACTTTCTGTTAACCATAAAATTGAAGAAAATCCCATTTGACCAACAGTGACCAGATGAAGAAACCTGGAGCTATGTAGCGCTGCAACATACGCACACACTTAAATGCACACACAGACACTGTTAATGCTTCATGACCAAACACACTTCTGAGCACACGCACACACATATTCCCACACGTACGTAAATAGGATTCCGTCTTCGCAAAGCCACGTCCAATGAGACTATTGAACCAAGTCTATTGATTCTCTTCTGTGTCTTTTCTCTCCCTTGTCCTTGGCTCCTGCATTCTGCTATATTGTTGTTCCCTCTCTACATCTTTACCCACCCTCCATCCTTCCCTGTAATTGATTCTCCTCCTGTCACAGGAAGTGTCTCCTGGTCGAGCTCCTTCGACCTCGACACAGACCCCTAGATTGAGGATAGAGAGAACTCTAATCCACCTATGTCCGCCTGGAAAAACTGAGATCTTGACTGATTCCACTGCTGTAGAACTGTCTAACGGATGTCTTAAACCCAGTTATGTCAATATAAAAAAGACAAATTCTTTCCAGGAACAAGCCATCACTTGAGCGATGTCACTAAAACGGGCCAAAACTACAAAACCAGACCCGAGTTGTAATAAACCTGAATTATTGTGAGATTTTAGAGCCGTATCAACAGTTTTGCATATTTTAGCACATTCACTACATTTTGCAAACCATGCTGTACTCTTCCACAGTGTTATTCCAATGTCACGATATTGTGTTAGGTTGTGTTGACGAAACATGCTCACATAAATACGTGTTTCTAAGACCCTCATTCCAAGTTCAGGTGATATTAACTCAACACTGCGGATATATTCAGATACAACTCACAGGACAACCTCTTACACCCAATACCAAAGCACTTTGGATCAAAGTGGCATCACTCTGCGCCCTGAAACAGATACAAGCAGGTTCGACATCTCTGATATCCAATACTGTCGACTGATAGGGGAAAGTACAAGAACCTTGATCAGCGTAAAGCAGCATGTAAGAGCTAGAATGACTTGAAACCAAATGAGTCTGCCCCCTTTGCGAGACCTTCTAATCTCCGAAAAGGCAGCTGACTGATTGAATCATTGGCGGACTGCTAGATTTGAGCCTGACTGTTTTTAAGATAGAAAATGTTGAAAGTCAAAATTAGAAATGCAGGGTTTTTTTTTTTTCGGAGGGGGGGGGGTCGTGTTCTAATACAATCGGTTAACACACCTCAGGCAAACAGAGACCTGGGACTGCGGTGCAACGGAATCTGCCTGGCTGCTTCAAACACCTCTGACATTCAACCCTTTACACAGATGAGCTAAACCTTCCTTATCACTCTGGAAATCAGCTGCTGCAGTCAGTGTCATATACACGACATCGCTGGCTAAAGATACCCGGAACAAAGAGCAGCTGATAGATCTCTCCCTCTGCCAAATACAACTGTCTAATACCCCTGTGACATCCTGCAGGTGAGTGAGTATCTTACTCTGTGCTGCAGTGGGGATCAGGGCCAACAATACAACATTACAAGCAGCTTTTCTACCAGTACAGCGATGTTAAACACTGCACAGTCAAACACAGGCCTGCAACAAACGAGTATTATATACAGATACTACAGAAAGTAGTGCCGGGAGTATTAGACTGTTGTAATAATGGACCAGTCCGAACATGCTGAATCCTCCTAAAAAAATCTTTTGTCAGTTTTTTTTTTTATGTTTTAAGTATTTTCAAACCTGCATTGTCTCTTTTTATGTGTTCTAGTTATCAATCGTCTTCTTCTCTGCCTTTTGTTTGCACATTTGTCAGTATTCTTGGTGCATCGAGGTCAGTGACTGTCCCAACTTATCAAAAACAGTTTGGTCAGTGGTTCCACACTTCAAATCATTGTAAGGACCGCTCTGAGGTCATTTCTAGATACTCCCAAGTATCTTTTTTAAGATAACACCTGAGTTTTTCTGAGAAACTGCAGAGTGGGGTGATAATTCTACGTGGGTCTGAAGCATCTTTCATATTACATAATCATTTGATCTCTTAATAAGGAAAATAACAATTAGTGCAGCTCTAATTTATCATTGTAATATTCAAAAAATGCTTCCAGGTTGAATCTCAGTGACTGTTGACAGAGAGAAAACAAGATGGCAGAAGAACTGCCTCTACATGAAAAACTATAAATCAATAATCCAATCAAGCACAATCACAGGGACATTAATATTTAAACACTTTCAGTAATTATATGCAAAGGAGTTAATTACATTTTAATCACATGTAACCACCTCCCTGCAGTACGCCTTGCATCCAGAGCAGCCACATCTCGCTCTGCTCGCTTGACACACCACAGTGTGCTCGCTCTCTAAATTACGGAGGCAGACTTGCGTGTTGCTAATATTGCATGTACCATCCAGTGTCTGTCGGAGATAGTCGGACCTTGCAGTATTTATGCTGTCATTTCTCTTTCATACAGTTAATCTTCCACAGACACGCCACATTGCTCGCAGAGAGAATTGCAGTCCGATAGATAAATGGCTGATCATATCACATAAGTGTGACGCATGCTTTTAATACACAGGATGGCAGAGTTTTAAGAGGGTCACCCATGTCCCTCCGCCGATTCGAAACCTCTTTAAGGCTGTTCAGGTTCATCCAACCTCACTCGAGTGCTAATAGAAGGTCATTTGCAATCAATCAAGTTACATGTTAACATGCTCACTGACACTGAATGAGTGAAAACTCAAGTCTCAATGGCAGTTTTCTGGACAATAATCCAACCTTGTCAACCATGACAACCTTGGTAGTAAAAGCTCCCCTAGGAAGCAAAACAAGTGATCAAACATGAACTGACGTGGTCTAAGGCAGAGGAACAACATTCAAGTTCAACGTAGTTCAACATAGAGAGCTTTACATTTCCCTTGATGTTTAGCTATAAGTTCAACATGTGACATGACAAGTGTTTTGCATTAAGGCAAGAAAGTCTTTGACTCAAAACTCACTAAATAAAAACTGTTGCACAGATACGAGTATGAAGATGCTTAAATTCACATGGTACACATTCTTAATTCTTTAAAGCTCCCACTCCCACTTGGAGACAAAGGCTGTTTCCTGCGGAGCAGTTCACCAAAGAATCGCAGGTATGACTGACCAGGGCACCTTGACTTTTCCACAGAAATTCAAAGGTCTATTCTCATATAAATTGCCAAAGACTACCACATTACTGTTTGTTAGAACAATCTTGGTTCCTCCAAATTTCATCACATAATCATCATAGATAAAGAGCAGGACCTGTTCTCACTGCCCAGGTGGAGGCTGTTTTCTGGGGGACGGTTCTCCAAAGAGTCTGGCAAATGGCACATATTTGGTATGAAATTAAAGAGGAACGTTCTGTTTTTTTTGTTTTTTTTTTAAATCAAGCTGTTTGTGGAAAAGAAATGTTAATATGAGTGACGGTTCTCAGTGAACTGCAGCAACATGTTAGAATTCTTTAGAGCGTTAACCAAAAATATGTGAACTCATGCATAGACTGACTGGTGCACTGATTGGTTTCTGGGGGATTTGGGGATGGGGGGTGGACTTATTTAAAGAATCCTGCATGCCTTTTTTTTTTTTGCCCCAGGGCCCCTGAGGAGATTAATCCAGCCCTGCGTACAGTACAGTCTGAAAGCAAAAAACAAACATTTAATAGCATAAACAGACTTAAATATAACCTTACAGAACATTCTCCAAAGCAACACTACCAGAAACCACGAGGAAACGGCAGCGATTCCACAAATTCTGCAAAGTAATAATCTTCCTGCTGTCTGACACAAACAGAAATGATAGCTCCTCTCGTCGTCCTCACACACATTTTAACATCATTAAATATGACACTTTATAATATCCAAGTTCAGGAAGTCGTGGAAACTAAATGAAACGATTGCTCTCAGACAGAAACACTATCCACAGCGGCTTCAATTAAACACAAAGCTCAGAATATGAAATGACAGCTCAGGGCGACGTGAACATAATTGAAAATGAGTTAAAGGGAATGGCTAAATTGACTGATGGCATAACAATACACACACACACACACACAGGAAGTTACAGTGGGAAGTAGAGTGGAGCAATCTGCATCAAAATGATTAAGATCATATGTGTGAAAAGCCGACGTCACAAATGTGCAAAGACACACATACAGAAAAGGCCCTGGAAATGCCTTATTATAAATCTACTCAATGCGACAGCCCCTTATGATTCAAAGTCATCTCTGAATCGCTTATCCACACATTGAGCCACACTATAAGAATACCAATTTATAGCCCTCTATCATTGCGTACAGAGAGAAGAGGGGGGACAGAGTGAGGAAGGGGTGAGAGAGGTAGACAGAGATGCAGAGAGCGATGGTCACAAAACACCTATTTATACATTTCAATCGAATCTAAAAGAAGAAAAAGAGATGCTTCTGCAGAGACACACATATATATATATATATATATATATATATATATATATATATATATATATATATATATATATATATATATATATATATATACACACACACACACACACACACACACACATACACACAGTCCCATGGCTGCAAGATAAGAGAGGAGAGTGTTCTGTGGAGAAAGCTTCCTCATTGGTGTGCAAGGCTGCACATGTTCCAACCCTCCCTTATATCCCCTGTGTGTGTGTATATATGCGAGTGTGTGTGTGTGTGTGTGTGTGTGAGAGAGAGAGAGAGAGAGAGTGTGTGAGTGTATGTGAGCGCTCTCTTTCCTTCACTGCCACTAAAAAGACACAGAGGACCTATTGTGCCCAAGGAAGGAAAATCACTCCATTTTCAGAAAAGGAGAGGAATGAACAGCTCTCCCTCTCTCTCTCTGTCTCCCTCCTTCCATTCATCTCTCCCGACCTCTCTCTCTCTCTCTCTCTCTCTCTCTCTCTCTCTCTCTCTCTCTCTCTCTCTCTCTCTCTCTCCTCTCTCATCCCCCTCTCTCTCTCGCACCTTCACACATTCACACAGCAGCTGAAATGGCGAAGCTTGTTAAAAAGGAAGCCCACATGACAGCATTCACAGCTTTGCTTACCGCAGCATCTCCCCATCGCTCGCCGCGTGCCTTTGCACCAGAAAACCACGATGAAAGCAACTCGATACGGCATCCAAGGAGAAGAAAGAAAGAAAATAAGAAGAAAAAAGTCACAGCACTAACGGGGCCACGAGTACAATCATAAGGTGAAAAGAAAAAAAGGGAACAGGTGCAGGAAATATCAGAATTAGGAGTAAATGAGGTGTTGCACACAGTCGTAAAAGCAAAACAACATTACGAGTGTTTTTTTTTTTTTTTTTTTCAGAGCTTGTTCACTCTGGAACACAATTTTGCTGCAAACAACATTACCCAAAACTCTGCTGCTTACTGAGTGAAACTTAGGTGCCCGCCCGGTAATACTAGTTTATTGAAACAATCTATCATAAAAGAATTGTAAACCGGTGGGGACTTGCTGATGTCAGTGGCCCAATTCTTGCTTGATGGATGGATGTGAGTGTACCCGTGCACCGCCTGAGACGTGTGTGACGATAGAGGAAAACATTTTTTTCAAGATAATTTTCCTTCATCAAAACTTCCCTGTAGCTTTCATTCACATCACTGCGACAAGTCACAAACTAAAAGCAGCTTTCAACAAGTTTAACCGAGCATAGTTCTTTATCTCACCATTCGCCTCTGTCTGTTGAAGATAACAGACCAGCTTCTTAATATCGTACTTGCTGTAACTGTGCACACACACAAACTGTGTCCCACTTCCATAGGACACGTGAACATATGAACACATTAAACACTGAAAACCTGCTTAGACTTAAAGTCTACAGAAAAAAAAAGGTACGCATAAAATGCACCGTTGCACCGAGGAAGTGGAGGAGCTGCTCACAGCTGGGAAAAATTCAAAATTCGTTGTTTGATTGACATGCACTGGTGCAGGCACTGCACTGTAAAGAATGCTGTTTTTTTCACATACTATCTGTGAGAACACTTTGTATACTGTATATACTACACTGAGGTGTCACTGAATTAATTTTAGGTCAGCAGCTCAAGTGCTTTATATAATCCGGTTAACTCTTTGACTTTGTCACCATGATTCCATCCCAGCTGCTTTTTGGCGAGAGGCGAGGGAAAACCCTGGACAAGTCGCCAGTTTATCACAGGACACATAGAGATAAACAACCAGTCACACCTAAAGCCAATTTAAAGTAACCAATAAACCTGTTAACTGTGGGTGGAAGCCAGGCAACCCACACAGACACAAGAACTTGCTCCGCACAGAAACACTCTGGTTGAATACACTGATGTCAAAAACATTAGGAGGTCATAGCCAGTGATAGCAATAATACATTGCAGTTATTAGACAGTAAGTTTTTGCTGACATGGAACAGCAAGAAAGCAAATTTACAAAAAAAAGTTAATGTTCCTATTATGCTATGTATCTTAAGTGGCACAAACCATGCTGTGATCAACACAACCAGCAAATGCAACCAACTTAAATATGCAGGGGCTCCCCCAACGCCCTCAGGCTCAGTCAGACCTTTTTTTCCCCCAGGCAAACAAAGAAAGAGAAATCTACAGACCACCACCAAGGCCAATTAACAACCTCAAAAAGGTGAAAACTCCCTCATCTCCTTCGCTCAGCAGGTCCCAAACATCAGATTGGAATACGGCCCTTGTTGCCGGCAACATTTCAGCACCTTGGACAGCTACACAATAGCCAGCAGAGATCCAGCCGGGGGGGGTGAAGGCGGGAGGAGGAAGGGGGGACAAAAGACAAGGGGAGGAGGTGGAGTGAGGGAGGTGTGCCGGGGACATACAAAAGGGGGGAAAAAAGGAAGGGGGGGAGTGGGAGAGAAGAATTTGGCCGCTGGGAGACCATTCACAGAGGATACAAAGAGCCAATGTCAACTCGAGTTGAAGGACAGAAAACAGAATTAGCATTAGAGCGGGTAGCACAGTTCATCCATGTCAAACGGCTCAGAAAAGAGAGGAGAGCAGGCCTATAATGACACACACACACACACACACACACACTAACACACACACACACACACACACAGACGTCACATTCAAAGGGCAGGTTGAAGCGCAGTGTTTCTTAAGAGAGTCCGACTCTTTCTGCTGCAGAGCACACTTCATCTCACTGCTTATTCGCAAGAGCATTTCATGACTGTCGACTGTTGGACTAATTCTCCTCTCCTGAGTCAAAATATGCCACAGATGTTGTTTTTTTTTTAGTATTTTTGTTGTTTTTTTTACTCCACCTAGCTGGTGTCGTTTGTGAGATGCAGGATGCAGAGGATTGCTGTATCTTGTGAGAAATGGCTTTTCTAGCAGAGTCAGTAATGCACACTGCAGACACTACCCTCCATTTTCAGCACAGGCACATTTTCTTTTACTGCTTATCCACAAGGGGCAATTCACTACTGTTAATTGCTCCACTAATGACAATTCTTCTCTCCTGTAAGATTACAAAGCTGAAGAAGTAGCCGATGTTTTAAGAAAAAAAAAGGCATTTTTTTTCAATCTACATCTCTCTCCTGAGGCCAAACTCTATTTTTTTCCCCTTTCTTTGGCTTTGCAGCACTCGATGATATTTTGACACATCCTCGTCCCCACTGAAGGAAATATTGACCCTCTACATCAAACATTAGTGTTTGTGCACCATCAGATGGATGGAGTGGAGTAAGGGGGGATTTGTAGTGGGGGGGGGGGAAACCCTTGAAATGCTGTGTCAGGTCGAAGAAAGAAGGAAGCTACAGCTATCGAGACAAAATCCACCTCGTCAATCATTGAAGGACCATCACATTTCAGTGGAGGGAGAGAGAGAGAGAGAGAGAGAGAGAGAGAGAGAGAGAGAGAGAGAGAGAGGGGGACAGTAGCTGCAGGCGAACTCTATTTTCATTTTCTCTCACTCCCACCACACACACACACACACACACACACACACACACACACACACACACACACACAGTCCACAGCATCCAAAAATAATTATGCACAGTCTAAACAAAATTTACCTCAAGCTCAGGATCTTGACAAAGTGCTTCAGTGAAAGTTTAATGGCGCAATTTCGCCGCGCTGTATTGCTCCCCTATAGCATACAATATTCTCTATAAGTTGTACATCTCCAAAGACACTTCATATTGAAAGCAAAATAACATGATTCTCCCTGTCAAGAACATAAATCATTTCACACCCAGTCTCAAGTTCATTTTTTTTTACCGCTTTTTGTTCTTTTTAAACAGACAAATAAGTCTTCTATTTTACATGATTCTTTAAAATACAGCACTTTGAAAAAAAAAAAAGAGGAACATTTCCATGTTGCAGAGAGCATTGTTGATAAAATAGTTGAGTGCAAAGGCACTTTCTGGAGTAGGTATAGTAAGATTTTGCCGCTTGTTGGATTTTTGAAAATGTTTTTTTTTTCTTGTTCTGGTTTTAACACTCACCATTTATCTGCGTATGCTAAATATGTACAGGAATGTCAATCTGTCGCATATCCTCGTCTACAAAGAATAATTATTTCATACTTTTTCTGTTTGTCACAGGGAAAAATAAAATACAGTTTTATGAAAAGCACAAAGCCGTATTTGTACACAGTCCTGCCCATTAGATACCTGCCGTCATCAAAGTCTTTTGGAATTTCATTTTTCAAAAAAAGAAGAAGAAATAATTTATAACTTCCAGGAGAAAAATAGAACTGCATAATAATATACTTCTTATATTCCTTTTATACATCTTGGAAAGGAAGAAAAAAAAGAAGAAAAAGAAGAGAGGAAAAAGATGATCAAAGGCTTCGGTTCGCTTCCAGTCAATCGTGTAGGATTGAACACAGATAGATAAGATAGATACATAGAGAGGGCTATTATTACAGTAACTGCGTGATTATTATGAATGCTGCACAGAACCTGTGTGGAGGTGGAGGGGGAGGGGAGGGGGCATTGTCGCTATCTTACAGTTGGCTCATCGCAGTCTGTTTCTCCAGAACCTCCAGGTAGTCTGGTTCTGTTTTTAGCTTCCCGGGGAGCAGGAGCGGGTGCTCATTGTTTTTGGAAGGGTGTTCGGCCCCGTAGTATTTCCTGGGGGTCCCGTACAGCACAGTTTTGTTCACCCTGTCCTGGTTGGTGACATGCCGTCGGGCTGTAGCAGCCTCGTAGGGGGGCACGATACAAGGTCTCTTGGGTAAAGTGCAAAAGTTGTAATGAAAAGGGGGGGCGCCTGCAGCTGTGGGAAGCTCTTTGTTGGGCCTCTCCCCTAAGTTTTGATACAACATCTCAGGAGGCTCTGGGGTGGTCAAACCGCACGATGTTGGGGATTTATCCATAAAATCCATTGTGCTGATGGTGTAGGCCCCTGGGCTGCGCGTGAGGATGTCGTCCTTCTTTACATCCAGGGGCCCAAAGCTGAGTTCCTTCAGGTTGCGGTAATACGCCACCTGTTCGCCGTCCTTCTGCACATAAATAGGGTTTTGGCACATGGAGTTCACTGGTGGGGGGATGTAGTTATAAACGTGGCTTTCAGAGGTTTTGTCCTGGGTTGGTTCGGGGGTGTAGGAGCCATATTGCACTTGGAAAGAGTTGAGATCCAAGTTGTTGGCGCCCGTGGGGACGTGTTCCACTCCTTTGCGCCGCTTCAAAACAAAAACAAAGAGGCCCGCGCCAAAGCAGACTGAAAGGATGAAAACAACAAGAAGCCCAAGAATCAGGACTGAAAGGGGGACCTCGGGGTGTAACTCAGGAGTGTGGATTCGGGATTCAGTGGGACTAACTGAGCTAAAAGAAGAAGAAGAAGAAAAAAC